>CM068379.1:39283524-39883524 GCA_034770075.1 Aralia elata | reverse complement strand
ACTTGTTAGAAACGATCCGGGCGACGACCACCTCACGCAAGCGTGCCGTGGAGTCTATCATTTGGTATCAAAGCTAAGTTCCTATCAAGTTACTTATCTTTAATTTTGTTGTTGAATTATAGTAAAAAAAAAAAACTGCAGAAAATTATTATTGTTACTATTATTGGGATTTCATTCAGAAAGTCGTATTTGGCAATTGTGGAAAATATTGTTGGTATACGTATTGATAACGACTATTGTGTCTTGATAAGTTCTTATTGGATTGGATTTGGAAAAATTGAGGTAATATTTGTGTGAATTCAAAAAGAACCTGTTAGAGAGAACTACGAGCGGAAAAAGGCAAGAGTAGTGAGGTTATTAGAGGGTAAAAGCCATTTGAGCGATACACGAGCGTTTCATAACATTGTTGGAGCGAAACACGTGAGAGAGTGTGTGAGGAAATTTTCTTTATGTACTAACCTTTGTTTTGCAGCAATCATGTATGGATATAAATGTGAATAATTATTGGCAAAAAGGATCTTTTCAAGGTAGAGCGGATCCCGAAGCTTATTTAAGTTGGGAGAAAGGAAAGGAACGAGAGTTTCACTATCATGAGTATTCCGAGCAAAGGAAGTTCAAACTTGCAGTCCTAGATTTGTCCGGTGATGCACGTACATGGTGGGCTCAATTTGAACGTGCTAGGAGAAAATATGGAGAACCTCCGATCGATACATGGAAAGAGTTGAAAACCGTGATGAGAAGGCGGTATGCTCCAGTACAACCTAGCAGGAGGAATGAATATGTATCTCCAAGGCATAAAGAGCAACCTTCAAGGCGAGCCACTTGGGAGGATGAAAAGAGGGTTCAAAGGCATGAGGGGTCGCATCGGAAACCACCACGTGAAACTCCTAGAGCATATGTGAAACCAATATCATTCGAGGACATCATGAGAACATATAATGAGTTAAAGAATGATCATTTGAAACAACAAGTCACTCTTAAGGCACAAAAAGAGCAAGATCAGCCGAAGGAGGAAGACGATGGAATCGAGTATGCAGTCCAAGGAAAATTGTTAGGTTCCAATGAACATGATGAAGTTCATGAAGATTTAATGATTGTACAAAAGGATTGTAATCAAAAGAGAGAAAAAGAAAAGAGTGAAAAGAATGAGAGAGAAAATACTCGAGAGAAAAACAAACGAGAGAATGAGCAAAAAGAAAAAGAGAGAAAAATAAGTAGCTATGAAAAAGACAGTGGAATTGAAAGTGAGTTGTATTTTGAAAAGCCAATGACTGTACATTCGTACAAGATGGCACTTTTGGATACTAACCAAAATAACTCTGTTTTGTCTAGTTCTGTTGTTTCTCTTATACAGGTGAAGGATTATATACCTAGCACTATCATTCCATATCCGTCAGCTATTGGTGTTCTTGAGGAGACGAAGGAGTCACCGAGACAGGTTGGTGAGTTGATAGAGGAAGGTATAGTGGATGAGGTCATGAGTACAAGTGCTATTGATGAGATCATAATACCTAAGTGGGATGAGGCGTCGAGCATGTTTGTCGATTTTACATTGGTAAACAAGTATCGTTGTTATTTTCTTTACTTAGATAATATGTTTGATAAATTGCATAGTGCTTATATTTTATCTACATTTGATGATGATCGTGTGATGATAATGCCTAATCAAATTAGCAAGATAGGTTGTGAAAAAGGGAAAATTGTGTTAACATGTAACTTGTATAGATGGATAGTTATTTCTGTTAGATTAACTGATGCATCTAGTGTTTTCATGAGTTATCTAAAACATGTTTTGCATGCTTCCATTGGTAAATTTGTGATTGCTATTTTGAAGATAGAATTGTTTTTGTCATAAATTATGGAAGATATTTGAACTTTGTTGAGTTAGTTTATGATCATGATATTTCTCCTCATTTTCAAAACCCTAGTTTGCATGAAATTAGTTCTAAGCTTTCTTATCCATATGCCGAGTTAGATTTTCATGCTAGTCAATCTTTGCTTGATTTGTCGTTAGAACAATCATCATTGCATAAGCTACCATCATTTGGTATTATTTCACCAAAGCAAACTTTATTGCATGACAAACTATCATTTGATGATATTCCTAGCTTTGTCGACATTTGTGAAAATTCCTTAGCACTTGTTGGGATTGATTGTGATCATCGTATGTATGCTAGTGAATTTTCGTTTGGGGATGTTAGTTGTGATCTGTCAATTCTGTTGATATCATTACTTGATTTCGAATTTGCTATTGTCAATGGAAAGAAAAAGATTATTTGTGTTTTGAAGATTCAAGATAAGATCTCACTCTCCAAAAGCATGGAAAGTTGGATAGGTCCATTTGAACCTTACATTGAAAGTCTACAGGGAAGTAATTCGAATTTTGATTTCGTAGACTATACGGATGAGTTATAGTTTCTTGAGTTTTCCATGATTATACAAAAGATTCATATTGATTGGTTTTATTTTGTGTTTAATCCAGGAATTCAAGAATGTTTACGTGAACAACGTGATGAGTTTCAACAATTAATATTTGATCCAGGATCGTTGAAAATGATGTATTTACAAATGCACGAGATCCTCAAGTTAATTTTTGATCCGGGGATTCGTAAATGTAAATTGATAAAATGTGAATGGTACTATGTGCTGATACTAGATCCAGAAGGAGACTATCAATTGGTATCATTTGTGTCTAATTCAGGAATTCAAGTATGTTGGCAATGGCACCGTGAAAAGTCTCTAAGATTGTTATTTGATCTCGGTGCAATGAAATGGGTATTAGTACGAATAATCGAGATCACAAGAAAGTCTTTTGATCCAGGAATTCGTAAATGGAAGTATATGCTTCGAAGGGAGACCTATATGATGATCAAAAACTTTCCAGATTTTTATTTGCGTTTATCTTACTCCATACGCATGTGTTTTCGTAAGTTGCAGTATTAATTACATTTCAGGTGTTAACTTAGTTTGTTTTGATGTAGAGTCTGATTTGTGGATCAATCCTTTTCGAGAGAGGGCGATGTCAGATTTGAGGACAAATCCTTGTGAAGAGGAGGGGGATGATACGAGCATGAGGGGGTCAGAATTTTATGCCATTCATTCGACTCAAGTATCGAGGAATTAACGAACGATCGTTAGTTAATGGATTGATTTCAACTCAATGATGCTTGGAATGGTTCCTAAGACGCTTGGATTGCAGGATTCCTTCCCCCAAAACAGGGTTTCATGTTTTAGGAAATGGTGTTTTTCACCAATTAATTCCTTCCCCAAAACAAGGTTCCATGCATTAGGAAATGGTGTTTTCCACCAATTAATTCCTTTCTCAAAACAAGGTTCCATGTTTTAGGTAATGGTGTTTTCCACCAATTAATTTATTCCCCAAAACAAGGTTCCATGCATTAGGAAATGGTGTTTTCCACCAATTAATTTCTTCCCCAAACAAGGTTCTTTGTTTTATGTAATGGTGTTTTTCAACATTTTCTAGGGTTTGTGTGATTCTAAATTATTCTCTAGACTAGTATAAATAGGTTTCATTTGTAAGACATCAAGGACTTGAATTTTGAATTATCAATATAATTGTGAGTTTGTTTCTCTTCCTGTGGTTCTTTGAGAATTCCTAAGTGTTCCTTAGTTCTTCTTTGAGATTCATAATTGACTTATCATACAACCAATCATAGTTGTGTGTGGCGTCTTCTACCGCATCAATCGTCGATTGTACCGAGATTACCGCTTCAATATAAGCGAGGGGTCGAAGTGTCGTTGATGTCCATCATACGCAAATTTCATTGGCAAGCAATTGTACCAAGATTACCGTCTACATATAGGCGAGGGGTTAAGGTGTTGCAAGCTATCCATCCTATCAACTTGTTAGAAACCATCCGGGCAACGACCACCTCACGCAAGCGTGCCGTGGAGTCTATCAGTTAATCTCAAAGCAAGACTGGCTAGAGAGTTTGAGATCAAATATCTTGGTCCTTTGAAATATTTCCTCGGTATTCAAGTTGCGAGATCTTCCAGTGGGATTTTTCTATCTCAAAAGAAATATGTACTTAATCTTCTAACAGAAACTAGCATGTTGGGATGTAAGCCTGTTGATTCTCCTATTGAAGTTGATCATCATTTAGTAGGTGGCACAGGACCTACGATTGATAGAGAAAGATATCAACGTTTGGTGGGACGATTATTATATCTTTCTCATACTAGACCTGATGTATCTTGTGTTGTGGGAGTATTAAGTCAGTATATGCATGATCCTCGACATTGTCACATGGAAACTGTCTACAGAATTCTGAGATATCTTAAGTCTGCTCCTGGGAAATGTATATTGTTCGCACCACATGTTCATATGAGAATTCAAGCATTCTCCGACGCAGATTAGGCTCGCTCTATAGAGGATCGTTGTTCTACATCTGGTTACTGCTCATTTGTTGGTGACAATCTTGTTACTTGGCACAGTAAGAAACAAGTCATGGTGGCGTGATCAAGTGCTGAGGCAGAATATCGAGCTATCACCTTGGGTATATGAACTAATGTGGCTTCGAACTTTTCTAGAAGATTTGAGTGTTGCAACTAAAAGGCCTATGCAGTTATTTTGTAATAAGTTGGGCATGCGAGACATCTATACACCAACTTGATGGGGAGTGTTAGAAGATACAATCCTATCCCATACTTGTAGCCAATTTTATCCCATAATTGTAGCCAATCCTATCCCATAATCAGTGTGTATACATTGCTGTAAATTAGAATAGAATACCTGTAAATTAGGGATTACTACATTGTAAACTTGTGTATATAAATCAATGTAAATGAGAGCAGAAAGGATTAATGATTAACCCAAATCAGTTTCTTTCTTTCAACAAAACCCAAAAGAACCAAGACACTACTTCTAGGTTTTTCGTTCATGTAACCCGCAACAACTCCTTACTTAACCTTTGCCTTTGTATCCTTATTCAAGTCTCAAACTTCTACTCAAGAACTGCTAACTATGATGAATGCGCTAACTATGGACATCATGCTGGAAGTAGACCGATCTTATATTCTCCAACCTTGTGTAAATTTTGAATCCAACTATTTTTCTTGCTCCTTTAGCCACAAAATCAACTGAAACCAAACATTAAACTTATTTTGCTGATGCAACAGCAATTTTGGAATTTGCTACACACTTGTGTTGCATCATTTTCGATATCATACTGAAAGATCACATATTTGTTTGAGCTATCTATTGTTGTTTCAATTATGACGTATTTATGAGGAAGAGCTAGTTGAACAATGAGACATAATTTTCTATCAGTTTTCTTCTTAAAGCAATAAGTGATGAAGATTTAGATGAGGAAAGGTGAATATGAAACTTCTTTTACAAAGAAAAATCATATTTCCTCCAAAATTGAGGATGTAAATTTATGAGAACGCCTCACCTCAAAAAAGGGAAAATAGGAGAGGAATTAAATGTTTGGGTTTTTTTCTTTTTCTTTTTTTTGGGTTGTGAATTTTGTAGTGTATTCCGGTCCGGGTATAAAGTAGGGGATTATCTTAACTAAATCATAATTAGTGATAATTAACCTCCAGATTTGTCAGTATCAAGAAAAATGGTCTCTGTCAAAAAATAACTCCCGACGGGCCCCATCCGGGAGGCCACCAAGGCACCCATATCACCACACCAGCTCTAGGTGACTCAACACCCTCATTAGCATCCCTCACCATCCATCATGGTTGCATAAGGAGTCAAGGCAAAGCATTGACTATTTCCACGCAAATGGGCCAAAATTGGCTAAGTATGGGAAACCGACAAGAAAATAGTCAAATATGGAGAACATCACTAGGAGAGCCACTATGAGGAGATACTTCATGCAATCACCTAATTCACATACCACACTCCCACAATCAAACAAGAAGGAACTGAGAAAAACATGATCAAACAAGTAAGGCACGAAGGAATGCAACTAAGCAACCAAGCAATGGAGTAAAGTGAGGCTAGTGGAGGGAGGGAACCCCTAGGGTCAGCCCATGGGGACTAGGTTGGCCCATGGGGACCTCACTTTATCAAGGAACCTCCCAAAAGTCTCTCCCATGATGCCTCACTCTCAACACTTAGTCAAATCCAAGCAAGCTACACAAGGAAGAACCAAAGTGAGAAGAAGCCGAGAAAGAAGCCACCATGAGGTGGGGGAACACCCTAGGGTCGGCCCATGGGGTCCTCACCTCATGGAGAAGCTGCCCCCAAATGTCCCCTCATCATGCCTCATTCCCAATACTTAATCAAATTCAAGCAAACTATGCAAACTATGCGAAAAGGGGCCAAAGCATGAGGAAGCAAGAGAAAAACCACCATGAGGTGGCAAAACACCCTAGGGTTGGTCCATAGGGAGTAAGTAGGCCCATGGGATCCTCTCTCATGGGGGAGCTCCCCCATATACCTCATCAAGCCCTCAACACTTAGCCAAAATAACAAAGTGTTTCAACTAAGAAGGTTTCAAGGAAAGGACAAGGCAAGGCTTCCAAGAAGGAAGCAAGCAAGAAAATAAGAATTAAAGAAAGGAAAATGGAGGGCCTCACACCCCTAGAGTCGGCCCATTGGGGTCGGCCCATGGGGGGAGGATCTCTCTCAATGACTTCTTCCCATCTTAGCTTATTTTTTAGCCGACGGCCAAGACATGGAGGTCCAACTTGAAGCAAGCATTTTTTAAGGACTAAAGCAAGAAAGAAAGGAACAAATAAAGGAAAAAGGAGTGCCTCACACCCCTAAAGTCGGTCCATAGGGGTCGGCCTATAGGGGTAAGGCACCCCTCAATAATCCCTTCTCCAACACTTAAGGGACTTCCGGCACCAAAGCTTCTGAGGCATTCAAGAGCACCAAAGAAAACATAGAAGTGATAAATAAAGCGAAAAGGAGGGCCTTATCCCCCCTAAAGTCGGCCCATAGGGGTCGGGCAATAGGGGGAAGACACCTCTCCATCACTACTTGTCCAACACTTAGCCATTTCAAGGTTATTTAGTCACCAGAGCTTCAGAAGCATCCAAGAAGGTGAGGAGTATGTTTGGAAGGGATAGAGAGGGAGTGTAACTCTCCTAGAGTTGGCCTCCCTAGCTTGGCCCCCGAGAGCACTCCATTGTCTAGGTCGTCTTCCTCCAGACTTAGCCAAATTCCAAGTAAGTTGGGTAACAACTCAAGCTTCCAAGCAATCAATTGGCAACATGAGTACAAGGGATGTTGATGGTCCTTGTAAGATCCAAACCTTTGAAATAGAATGATGATGTCACTGGGGATGCAACTCCTATTGCACCAAAACCGATGATGTCACACCTAGAAGATTGGTTCACTCCTACTGTTCCCGATTGAGCCGATATGAAGAAATACTGTCAAAGATAACTACTTCGAATAAACAGATTATCTCTCTGGCCTCCGGCAGAGGGTTAGAGAGGTCGTCTGAAAGTGGGATTCGGTGAGGGTTTTGGTCTAGCGGATGGAGACATAGGGCGAAACGGACTCCGAAAAGGCAGTACCTACACTTAGAACTAATATTGTAGTCGCAAATTATAAGTGACAGTTAGGTCGTGTACACGGCACATGGAGGCACCCCACATGAAACCTATAAATACCACCTCCTCATTTGGAAGGAGGTGAAAAAACTAAAGAAATTTGGAGAAGTTGAGAGCTTCTCTCTAGAACTCACTTTCTCTCACTAGAATAACAAACACCAACCTACTAGCACCAAGAGGCATGCCTTGTTGGTTTGGGTGGTTAAGTTTCATGCTTAGTCTCCACAAGCCCAAGGGACCTCTTCAAGGACTTAGCGCCCCCACGGAGCTAAGTTCCCGATCACACCCAAACCCACAAACACATACACCACGGCCCTAACACAAGGGTTCTACCTATATTGCCTTGAAGAGTTTGCCTCCGATCTCTCCCCTCGTCAAAATCTTCATCGATCTCACAACTTTCGTGAAATTCTCGCCTCAACCCCAATCAATCAACGAACCCGGCCGCAACGGGAAGTGTAATATTATAGGAAATCATTGTATTGAGCTCGAAACTTGTAAAGATATTTGGCAAAAAAAAAAGAAACATGTAAAGATATCAAAAGATCAATGATTAATGAAGACATCATTTGTTAGTTAATCTTGTTCGTTTTGTCATTTAATTGCACTTTACATTTCCCGATCCTACATGTAGTCTCAAACTTACTAATTGTGGGAAATAGGTAACCTAGGCTAACATGACATGCACAAGTATAAGCAGTTTTAGCTTAAACTAAAATGAAATATCCTAAGTGCACGAACTATAGATAAGAACTTAGTCCAGGGGGTTTTAACAGTGGATAGGGAAGGTCTTATGCACCTACTTTTGCTATATGAATCATAGTGATCTTTAAAAATACTGAACTAACCCTAATATGCATGCTTTTTTGAATTCGAATCTAACCCTTTTTAAGTTACGTATCCACGCTGTGTGGAACACATAATATACGTATTTTTCTCCCTCAGTTCATCTTGTAAGATTGATTCCTAGAGAGAAATCAGAGGGCATGTTTCTAAGTATATATAGGGTTTATCCCAAATATTTGCTATGAAAGACTGATATACACTCGATTTGATCATATTTTATGTGGAAAGTAGTTTTAAAAATTGGTTGGCCTTGTTTCAAAATTGTAATTTGAAAGAGAATGACCAGATCTGAGAGTTTAAAATTCTTTCATAGCAAAAACCTATGAAGCACAAACACTTCTCGTAGGTCGACGTATTCGTGTCGAATCATGACGGACACTCGGACACCGACACTTCACGGACACTTGTGGATATGTATCTCATACGTTCTAGAGGCATTCTAATAAGTGCTCGTTGAACTTATACTTTGAAGTTAACCACGTGCTTATGGGTATTTTTTTGAGAATCTCTTGCTTATGGTTTTGTAAATATAATTTATTTATTATATCGATATACATATATATATATATGTGTGTGTGTGTGTATAGATATAGATATATATATATATAGAGAGAGAGAGAGAGAGAAAAATATAAATTTCATCTTGTTTGTATGGTGAATTTGATGTGAGTTTGTTGATAACTTACTGAATCCTAATTTATATATGCCAAATTTATTGATTTCCTTAAGGTTTTTTTTCTCTACTATTAGTATTCAGTCAAATATCAACAATATAATTAGAAGGATCAAATAAAGATTCCAACTTCTCAACTGAAATAAGCATAAACATGTCTTCCTTGTTATCTCTTAGAGATGTATGTTATATTTTTATTTGTTATTAGATTTGGAGATGTTGATGGCAATATTTTGATGATTTTATCATGCTTTATTAACAAATAAATTTACATATTTATATTTATTAATAATATCCATAACAATTCAACGTATCCCCAAACGTATTGTATCCTATATTTTGGGAAAATCTCATGTCTCGTCTCCACGGATGAATATTTCCCCTTCTTCCTCTAAGCAGGTTACTATAGTTAAAAAGGAGTTTGGGAATAAAGATTTGATTGAGCAAGTTTGTAAGCCTGCAGATGACGAGTACAAGCCCAATGAACAAGACTTAGTTGTTGACGCTCATTTAGAGGGATGTCTAGGTGTTCTTCGGTCTTTACTTGTTGCCCACAAATGTAAGAATGATCCTAAAATACATAATGGGAGAATTTTTCAAACAAGGGCCAAGTGCACAGATTAGGTGTGCTCTATTGTGATTGATATTCGAAGTTACACTACTGTTATTTCTCAGGAAGTTGTTAAGAAACTTGGGTTGGAGGTCAAGCCTCATCCAGAGCCATATGTTGTTGCACTGATTACTAATACAAAGTTGCGGGTTAGTCAAAGGTGTTTGGTTTGGCAAGTTAACAAAGAATTCCTAGGTGATACAACATGTTTCCTCTTTTTTTGATATTCTTAACTCGACGGAATCGAGTTCTTTTCAGCGAAGGAGAACTAATGTAGGACGAGCTTGCAAGACATGGTTGGACCAATATAAAAGGCTTTGGAAGTCCAAGAAAATAAAAGATTCTAGAAATTGTATTTAATTTATTTGTAATTATGACAGTTATCTTATTAGAATCATTTTAGGTTAGGAAAGTTGTTTGTAGAAGTAGTATAATGTACTTTGTTATTTTATGCATGGAGATATATTATAAGTGACTGACATTTGTGTGAGAATTGTTTTTTATGATTTATCCTTTGTCACAAAACCACCAGCCCCCACCAAAACGCAAGGTTACGACGCATCAAAACAGGTGCAAGAAAAGAAGACCCTAGATAAATGAGAAAACGGAAATCTAAAACGACTACATTGTACTTGCCAATTAGGAAGTCTTTCTGATGCTAAGCAGAGTCTTATTTGTGCCAATTTCAACCAACACCTTTGGATGTCAGCCTTAAGGCTCTGAAACTTTGAAAAGTGATTGAAAGCTTCTGCACTTTAATATTTTAATGCCTGAGATTTCCTTAAAAGCTTCTGCACTTTGATCTTTGAATGCCTTAGACTTCCTTGAAAGCTTCTGCACTTTGATCTTTGAATGTCTTAGATTGCCTTTCAACCTCTCCAATCGATGGAGTATGCACCAGTGTATAAAGGTGAAGGTATGCTTGTTTCTTGTTGTGCCATGAGTTGTAGAATAATTGGAGCAAGAGCTCTTGGAATTGGTGTGTGAGGGTGCACAACAAAGAGTAGGAAGAGCACTCTAAGTTGGCCAAAAGGTCTGGAGATTTTGCTTCGATACGTCCAAGTATGCCCTATAATATTAGGGTAGCTGCGATTAATAGGCCAGGATGGGAAGAGAAAAACTTTTCTTTCTGGCAAGCTTTCTCTTAGATGGCCCAAGACAAGGTACAACTGTTAGGAAGGAGACATGACCAAGAATAGGGAGAGTACTCTAAGTTGGCCACTTAGAGTACTCTCCCTATTCTTGATCGTCCAAGTATGCCCTATATATGCAAGGAACTACGTTGATCAGATGGTGGAGGCTAAAACCCTAAATCCAATGGATCTTGATGAAAGTTATTGATCCAACAGTTTGGGATGATTCTAAATTTAAGCCATAATACTAAATTTTTACCTATGTAATAAACTATTTCATAAACTTTTAGGTACAATTAAAATGATTCATTTGATTAATTATCTGGTAAAATACAAAGGGACATGCTAACAAAGTGGGGGAAAATGCAACCTACACTACCAAACTAGGTGTTCTTTAATGCTGCTAGGCACAATAACTTTGTTCCATTGATATCTAAACTCTAAAACATGTTCTGTTGAAACACTCATTAGAAGATTAATAATAACACACTAAATTAAGCCATTATAACTGCGAAGAAAGAAAGAAATTTTATTCTTATTTTTTTGGAGAAAATCAAGTAAGAGATTTCCTTCTTGCTGAAACAAATAGTTAAAATCCACAAGCAAGCAGTACACCATGAGACTGAAACAATTTTTTAAAATACTAGAAGATTTTTCCACTTGTAATAACAAGTGAACCAAAACATTCTTCACCTCTTAAGACCTACCAATGTCAATACTATGAGGAGTACTTTAACCGATTAACATGAACTTGGAAACACCACATCTAAAAGGAGACTCCAACCAGAGAAAAAAGAAAAAGAAAAAAAAACAATCAGAAGGATAAATCCTTGCTAACCAAAAGCTCCAGGGAGACCATCAAGATTACTTATGCAGAAGTACAAGAACAACATATGAAACCAAAAAATATAAAGCATATTAATAACCCTCATGCTTTGCAAGAAAATGTGTGTTAGCGTGCGAATATGATGCTAATTCCACACAGTTCAGGTGCCAACCTTAAAGCCTGTTTTTCTGTACAATTCCTGAGCCGGCTTGTTGTCTGCGTTTACATGAACAAATAGTTGCTTCATACCTGTCACATACCCAAAAAGGAATGCAAAAGAACAATCATAATGATCCCGAATTAATAGGGCAATGCAGAAGTATCACGCATAACAAGTACATATAGGATGAAAGTTAAAACAAGATACCTTCTGAAGTGGCCATATCAGTGGCCAAATAAAGCATGTTTGAAGCAATTGCCTGGCGTCGAGCAAACTTTGAAACACAAACATTTGCAATGTAAGCATACTTATGTGCATCAAAGGGTTCTTGACACGCCAAGACAGCCGATAGTCTCTTTACCTCCTGAAAACATTGAGGAAACAAAAAAAAAAATTCCTGCAATGAGCACAACTTACATAATGCATTAGCAGCCACCTATTTTCCCTACCTGATATTAGAGTTAAGCAAGGAAGTCCAATGTAAGCATGTCAGGTCGCCAAAAAATTAACCTTTCGTACACATAAAAGGGATAGAAAAAATAATACTCCCTTCATTCTGAAATATAATATCAATTTTGACTTTTAAAGTCAACTTGGGATATTTTAAATTCAAAGTTGATGTAAATAAATTCATATCAATTTTACATTTTGAATATATCTAAAATTGACTTCAAAAAGAAAAAAATTGATCCTATATTTTGGAATGCAGGAAGTAAGGTTAAAGACGCAAAACCAAAATATAAAAGGGTTTTTCTTACTAGAGAAAAATGCAAAGAAGGTACCCCAAAATTGACTAACTGAAGCAGCAAATTATGGGAGGCAGCCAGGTACTTGTGGCACCTTCCCAGGATACTATAGTGCATTATGAATATATAACATAGTCATATACACAGTAAAAAATGACATCTAGGGAAGTAGGGAACTTCAAGTACCCACATCTAAAAAAGTTGTGTAAATCCATAGTTTGCGCGATATTAGTAGTCAAACGAAGATCAAAAGCATACCCCTGGATACGTTTCCCCTTGAACAAACTGTCGAATGCTTAGATCCAAAGTTCCCACAACACTATTCAAAACAGTTCTTCTGACATTTTTCTCTTCCTTCTTAACCTGAAATGCCAAAGGAGAAGAAATTTTACATACTTAAATTTAGAAAGAGCACAATAATGTGGTTGGAAGTTTTATCAAATCTTTGAAGAGATAAGTACGAAGCTTCTTAAAGTATAGTTAGAACTAAGCACAAGTAATTTCTGGCCAGTAACTATCAATGAGAAAAGCTCTCTAACAAGCTGTAAGTTGGATGAGAAGACAAAAAATAGCCAGTGAATCAAGGAGGATACAGCCAGACTTAATAATGGCTGAAAGTTGCTGTAGAATAGCCTCTATTTCTTCAGATAATGATAAATCAAACATGACCACCAATCCACCTAAGTTAGATTATATATGCTGCTGGAGAGTACAAGAAGAAATAACCATCAAACCTTTTTAATCTCAGTCCTACATTATCTATATGTAAGACTATTTGAAAAAAGAGAAAACATTACGTAATAGCACTAAGACGCATAGACCTCATATATTTCAGCGTGATCATATTTTAGGCTGTCTTAATTGGTCCCAAGTGCTTTGGAAACTTGCTGGTAACTTGGGTTATTGCATCAGACAAGTAATATCAGAACATGAAACCTTGACCCGAAAAAGGAAGAAATTGGTGACTCACACTGAGTTAAGTACAAGTGAGATATGGGACGGAAGAAGAAAATTATTAAGTTAATTATCAATTAATTTGTATTGTTGTTTGAAGATAAATACTTAATTATTTATGTAATTATATTTATATTAGATTAAGTAGAATATTCAAGAATATTAATGTCCTAGTAGAGTATTATAAGCAGTATACTTGTTCTCCAAGTTCAGGTTTTCTATTTAAGCATTGTAACTCTTCACTATTATTCAGTCAGAGTTGAATATATTATAATGGTGTGTTTCTCTACTGATTCTTTGTGGGGATAGGTACTCTTATTATTTCTTTCCACCTACCCTATATCATTTGGTGTCAAAGCCACGCCTGGTATCTTTTGAATTAACCCAATTTCTTTCTACCAATTTTCTGTCCCCTATTAACTTGTCGAAGTTCGCTAGAGAATCAACAAATAATTTCTCTTGATGAAAGTGCAATCTGCAACAAGAATAGTCGCTGACATAGTCTCTATCTAACCCAACAAAAAGAAAAACACTACAGTATTTTTGCTACAGGAACGTTATTGTTCACTACTTCACTGTAACAATACCTTAGAAAAGCCACCATCAGTTGTCCCATAAACATAAGGCCAACAATCCACATCTATAGCACACCTAAAACAATCCATAAACCCAGCCGGAAACCCACAAATCAGTCTGCCAAATAAAATAAATAACACAATTGTTCATCGCTGCTTATACAGTTCTTCGCAAACATAGTTCATCAACAGTACTTTACATCGCCGAAACTTTCTTGCTGGAACCTTGGCCATCATCAAGAAGCCGTTAACAGGCCAGGGAAAAAAGGGGGAAGTTAAGATTTGGAGTTCTACTGTAACAAGCTGGAAAAAGAAAGGAAAGAAATCAAATTGATGAGAAAATAAACCAAGTATGGGGAGGACTAACTTCTCATAACACTTGGTCTCTACAAGACTCGGGCATTTGAAGACTTATTTCTTATAATCCCCAGCATACACATGGTCCTCTAAAGGGTTCTGCCATTGGAATGCCAACTGAAGCTCACATACGTTTCCACCCCTCGTCCGTTAATCCGCCAAATCATGTAATCTCTATTGATTGTTCGCCTCATAAACTACTAAAGAACCTGAGATTAGGAGCATCACATTTTTAGATCCTACAAAGTTCACAAGACTGATAACGCAAACATTGAATATATTCAAGTTGAAAATCTAAAGATCACAAGTTATGGAGAAGCAGATTTTGAGGATGTTGGGCCGATTGGAGACTCAACAGTTTGCATAGAAGGCATGAAATAATTTAACCGAGGAAAAATGCAGGAACAACTGACTAATGATCCCCTAACTAAAAAAGGTGTGAAGGCAAGACGGAAAATAAATGACAGCAGACAGTTTGGTCGATGATATAACTCCATGGAAAGCTTTAGCCATTGCTTTAGTCACTCAGTGTGAAACCGTAAAGGAGCATCGCTTGTACTTCAGAATACGATTCTGGTCCAATAATTAGTCGTGCATATATAAACTATCTCATGAGTTCTACCAGATGGATTATAATGGCAGAACACTGGCATGGAATTCTGTGAAAATGATTTATGAAGAATTATACACCTTCCTCCCTATCATAGCAGATGTTAAGAACATGCAGTCTCAGAGAAAACAGCTGGTTTTCATACGCTTTTTCCTGGTGTAGGACCAAATTTTGAATGCATATGCACCCATATATTGCAGGGCCCGAAGGTGTCATGCTTCAGGATACATTTTCAAGTATCTTGACAGCGTCTCACTGGAAATATTGAAATGTCTAGAAAAAAGAAAAAATAGTGGTCGGGAAGGTTATAGTAGCGAAAGCCGTTGGAATTTTCAGTTTATACATTGGAAAAATAAGCTTTGTTATTAATAGACAAAGTACGACCTAAGCCTGATACATACACAATATATAGATGGAACATGGATACATCTATAGGGATATTTATAAATTTATACCTATACATTACGGATATGCTGGATATACTTTCATATAATATATGATTATTACTCTCCCTTGCCCGCCCATACATATATTCAAGTCTTTTCACTCGCTTACTCTCTTTTTTTTCTTGATAAGTAAATAAAGTCCTTAAAGACGGAAACAAGGGGGCAAACACACATAAACCCGCAGTATACAAAGCATATGGGACATAAAACTATGCCTGTGCCTCAGGCAATCAAACCTCACCATACAAAAGGATCTTCCGATTAAATACCTACACAAGGCTACTAAAGCAAACTCTCTAAAAAAAATCCATAAAGTGCATAATGGATCCAACAACAATAACAGAAAATTAACTCGCGTGAGGCTCCACACTTCACTACCCCAAAGATCTTTTACTTGGGTGATGCTCCGCACACCACTACCCCAAGGGTTTCTCAACCACAGAAGAGAGAAAAATAGTGCATAGCTTTCATTCAATAATATATATATATATATATACTGTTCTTAACTTGTGGGGATTACATCTATATTTATAGAGACTCAAACCCTAATATTACCTAGGAAACAATAATAAGTAAATGACTAAAATAACCTTACTAAATATTAAAAATCTAAACACTATTAAAAGTCCTAAATCCCCACTAATAAATACAATACATCAATTACTCTTACATTAAACATAATAAAAACTCCAAATATAAAAAATATTTGATTTTCTCTTGACTTGTGGTGCCCATCACCACGGAAACCCTCCCCCCCCCTTCCCCTAAAATGCACATGGATTGCATCGCCTTCCCTCCCTCTTCTTATATCGTCTTCCTTATTTAAGACTTCTCACCAGTGCATGTATAGGCCTACGTAGGATATGACCAAACCATCTCAACTGATGTTCCATCATCTTCTCCTGAATCAGTGCTACTCCAACCTTCTTTCAAATATCCTCATTTCTGATCCTATCAACCTTGTAGGGTCGCAGTATACAAAGTTAGAAAGATATTCTAGTAAAAAAGCAATCATTGCCTTGTCCATCTCTTCTTCAAATGTAAAACCAATCCAGTTACATGATGTGAATTATAAACACAAAACACAACCAAGTCTTTGACGCACAATAGTATAAAGCACCAAACTCTCATCTATAGTGGCAGTGTTAACTATGATATACTACATAGAACGAAAAATATGATAGTTTTAAACCTGATAGGCCTACTATATGATGATTACATTAACATTTTGAGCTTATAACCAACCGGATTTATTCAATCAAAATATGAAGCATTAATGAAAGTATCACACCTTGCACATGAGGAAAAAATTAGCAATAGCAGGCTTTTAAACCGTATTTTGCACACGAGGAAAAAATCCCACAGCATAATATGATACACTCAGTGAGAGAGAAAGAGAGGTCCAGAGATTGTAGGCATACAGCAACAAAACAGAAGCACTTCAAGGAATTTCCTTCCTGCCCGCAGCATCGTCGCTTCAATGCATAAAACTCCTGCCATGAACAAGAAACAGAAACAGCAAGCCATAAGACACAGTCATTCAGACAACCAAGAATATGAAAGTTTTTTAGTAAAATGATACAACCACTATCGATACCTTCGCAGCAAAAAGTGAGACATAGAAATAAGTATTCACTCGTATATAATTTGTCTCCTGGGAACTCGGTATGTAATATGTATTTTCGAAATAGAAGAAATTGCTAGTAACTCTTTGAGTTGGTCTGTTATGCATATGTGAGACTAGCAAGATAGGCACATTTGGTCCCAATATATTGCAGACTTTAATTGTGAATTGATGAACTTTCACTCCAATAAATGATGTAACCAAGTTCTCAACAAAAAAATAATAAAATGACTCAAAATAGGACATCAGTTTATATAGGACATAATAAGGACAAAAAAAACTCCTCATTAATTCCTTATTTAACAAGGAAACAAACTCCTTACATTCAGTTTACCCATAAATAATAATATACAATAATTAACTAATAATCTCTTAAATTTTCAGATTTTCCTTTACACCCATAAATCATACTCCATCTGTCCCCAAACGATGTCTTAAGTATTTTGTCAACCAAATGATGTCTCAAGTATTTTGTTCACTAAAAGATGTCAAGTACATGTGCCATATGCAAAATGTTAAATAAAATTGTGTTTACCCTTGAACTTGTACTTACGTGGGGTCCACTAGTTTTAAGAAAGGGAAAGAATCATTAGTGTGGGGTTTATTATGGGTAAAATTGGAACTCATCTTTATTCTCTCTTAAAATTTATTTTTCTTAATTTGTGTGACAAAGGCACTTAAGACATCTTTTGTGGGACCGAAGGAGTAATATAAGATAATTAACTAATAATTTCTTATATTTTCCATTAATCATGTTGTTCCATTCCGCATCACCCATCATTGTCTTCCTTCTTTGAGTGTGTTCAACGCCAATTTTAAGATGAACATATATATATATATATATATATATATATATATGAGGAAAAGTATGGTTGTGGTCGCCACAACCAGTTGGCTATGGAACACCCCCTAATACGACATACTTCTGATTACTATATTGGTCAAATGACAAAAAACCATTAATAAAAAGACTAATACCATTAATGAAATGCTTGAGTGTGTCTAAGGCAGACTTAGTCTGTTTCTTTAGTTTTTCGTCATCTACAACTTTGACGAAGGAAGTAAAATTGTTAGACGTTATCGTCCTACCTTAAATTGATGAAAATCAAAATCTGTCTTGATCCGTCACTATTTTCAGCCCAAAACTTTACAACATCATAACTCAATCATCTAATTTAGAATGGAGTGATTCTTGAGCTTTTCACGTATTTTTCCGAAATATACAACTTCTGGAAGATGTCGAATTTTTGAGAACTCTAGCTGACTCAAAATTCAGATTCTTGACTGCCGTAAAATTGAAGTAGAAGAATAACAAAGGTAAATATTATTTATATTATTTTGGTAATTTATAGCTTTAAGTTTCGATATGAGGGTTCTAAATTTGAGGTTATATCTAAGAAGCACGGATACGAGTGCATCATATAGAGATAAAAAAATTTGTCAAATCTTAAAATATGGGGATCAGATACGCGGGGAGGGGGGGAATTCGACATTATTTTACTATTAATAAAACATTTAGATATTTATTTGTCTAGTAATAATCATATGATAAAACATTCAACAAAATAGATACTACAAGAGAAACAAAAACATCCAACAAACAATATAACTTTAGCATTTTGAAGTCATAAAAATAAAAATAATAATAGATAATTCAAAGTCCCCCGAGAATCAGAGTATCCAGTGCCAAAATACGGCAGTTCGTCGGGGTAATGAAAAATCCATGAAATATGTACATGAAATTGGAAGATATGATTAATCTTGAAAGACAACATGAATGACCCTAATACGAAGGAAAAGAATTTCACTTAAGGTAAACATTCAAATCTGAAAATCTGAAAATAATTATTTATTAAGTAGCGTGGATTATATCTCCTAATATGTGTGAAGAAAGACAAATTTCAAATACCGGAAATTGCTTTCTTAGAATAGTGAAAAATAAATTGCACTACTTCAAATCTAGTTTCTGTTAGAATTTATAAATTTGAAAAATGAATTTAAAATAAGAGTGATAGGACCAAAATAGTGGATTGGCTTAAGAATATTTAGACTAATTGGGGTTTTGAGATTTCTTAACTTCTGTTATTGATTTTTAAACTTTGGAGTGTTAATATTTTGTAATTAGTAGCTAAGTGATGATCACATTAGGCTTTTAAATAATTAGTTAAGGCGAGAAATTAGAGACACCTTGAAAAGGTTCAATAGTGTTTTGATATTATTTGTTTGGTTTAAGATTTAATATGAGATGAATGTTTTTAGGTGGTGACTAAGACTTTATACTTGAGATCGTTGGCATTAGGTTAAGATTTTGTGGATTGTACTGTAAGTGGATTTGATTAGATACGGATCTCGTACTTATTCAGCGATAGTCTCGTTACTTTGATTTATTATGTTTTGCTTCTATTTTGGAATTTGATGCTCGCTCAATTGATTTGTTTCTTGTCAAATTCTTGTGTTGCTTTGTTTTCCTGATGTTCCAAACTTCGTACTTTGTATTATGTTAGACTTGTTCATAATGTATAAGACTTTGTTTTCATCAATGTAGAGTTGTACATATTGTTAACTTATTTTGGAGACATTTTGTTTATGATTTAATATGGTTCAACATGTTTAATTAGAACCCTTTTGTTAGTGTTTTGTCGCATGTGCTGTTACATATTTTTTTTGTAAAATGAACAATAGGGTATACCTGAGATATATACCACAGGCATGCCCTCTTGGCACTAAGGTATGACACCATCCATGGCGGTGTGATCTCTCCATTTGTGCTCCGGTCTGAGTTGGCCATTATGATTAGATTTTGTTTTGGGAGACGTATGTTTTACCCTAGTTTTCTATTCAATTTTGCAGATTAGTGATGTTTGTGACTTTGTGTCGAAAGCCCTTCACATTTGCATGCATCTGGATTCAGCTGGTTATGTGATTTGTCTGTGTCATTATTTTGATTTGCTTGTGTGGTAGTGTATGTTTTGGTTTTGTTCTGAACTCTCTATGAAATAACCACTTAGCCACTTTGATTCGGCCTTCTATTTCGTTTTTTCAATTTAGTTTAGTTTTGTTCAGGCTTTGGAGATTTATATTATCCTTGGTATTTATGTTTGAGGCTTTGCTCAATATTATGTTTCGTTAGTTTTGTAGTTCAATTCTATAGTTTTTTTTATATATATCTTTATATGTACTGGACATTTAGTTCATTTTCTTCCATATTCAGGAGTGATTCAAGGTTCAATGTGAAGAGAGCTACCTTTGAGCTAATAAGCTGATTTGATTTTGACTTATTGTTTATTTTGACTATGGTGTAAATTCTGGAGAATTGTATCTAATTCGACCATTATGGATTTTATATTATTAAATATTTGAAAATATTAGTACTCTGTTTATAGTTTTGAAATTTATTGTGCTTTGCACGTGACCTCCCTTTCTTTTTCGAGAAGCGGGTGTTATAGCATCAATCTTCTGGCTATATTGCTTCCTAAAGTTGCTCACATTAGAGGCGGATATTGCTACCTAAGATTCCTCACATTAAAGACCTTCATATAATTTTCTGCTGTGCAAAAAATTGGAACTGAAAGATAATAGTTCTGGATATTTTCGGCATTCTAACTAAAATATATGCCATATTTTCCAATATATCCTTGCTTTCTAGCCCACTAAGCTTGCCACATAAAAAAAATGTATAATAAAGTAATATTTAACGAGCAATATAAAAGATAAATGAAATTACATAAGGTCATCAACATAATCCTGTAGCCTTTCCCTCTCAATAAATTTGTGCGTCCTACTTCAACTTTCACTAACTAGCTCAGATAAAAGACTTGAATTTAATTATAATATTACCTGTTCAGCGTACTTCCTTTTATATGTATCAATGTGCCTGAAATATGGAAATTGTCAGAGATTTGCTTTACACAAACTTATATAACTATAGAGGACTTGGGAAAATGAAATATGTTTGCATGTTCACGTTAGAAAATAATAAACCTCCCAAGAAACAAAAGAGTATACATAATTCGGAAGCAGCAAACTGACCGCATGTATGAAACAGATTCCCAATGAGCTTCTGCTCGCAACCACGCTGCTGTCTGCCATGCGAAGTGAGATGAAGACAAGAAATACACTGAAGTACTTTTAGAAAAGTAAATGAAAGGAGAGATATAATTTTCTAATAAAATTACGACTAAGGAACAAAACCAACCCAATATTCTTCATCTAGCACAGCTTCACGGGCAACAAAATGGCCAAAGTTTCGTCTATGTAATCCGCAATATCCCTGATCACTGAGTTGTAGACGGTTAAAGAGGAGTTCAGGAAGCTTTGAGCTATCACCTTTGGAAACAGCCAACTGGCGGATACTTTGGTCATTATTGCAATGGACTTCAAGAGCTCTCCATCTGCAGTAAGAATCCGGAAAGCCCTCCCTAGAAGGATTTGACCCAATGCACGAGAGAAGTGAATAAGAAAATATTTAGATATCCTACCAATCATATAAAAAAGAAAATATTCAGATATTATGCCAAATATGTTAATTTATCTACTATCTGATCAATTTTAAGAAAAATGATATATGATTTTGTGTATTTGTCTTTTTTGTTGTCAATTACATGGATAAGTATGAATGATAACTCTTTTGAAAAGATATGTATGAATGGTAACTCTTTTGAAAATATATGTAATATGGTGGGACAGTCTTACAATCCTATTAAATCCCGTGATTAATATATCTCGCAATTATAATTGGGCACAAAACTTTTGCAATACGTAGCATTACTCAATTTTTACTTAACGTCATCAAACACACTATCACACCCAAGACTTGCAGCTTAATCTCAAATTTGGCACTCTCATCTGTGTCATACCTCTAACAACTAATCTGTACAGGCTAAAAGGAATTTCTAACTGGAACATAATTACAAATCCTTTTATCAGTATCATCCAATTGAATCTGTTTATTATATAAACTACACATTAGACCTCGGCAAACATTCTCCCTAACCTTTTTATTTAAACAACCACACAGTTCTAATATTCCAAGGACTCTTTGGGCCCGTTCGGAAATGACTTATTTTAAAACGACTTATAAGTTAAAATTTAAAATGATTTATACTATTTTAAGTTATGAATTATAAATAAAAGTTTGACTCTATTTGAACTTATAAGTCAGTAAAATAAATTATAAGTTAAAATAACTTGTAAAGATTATAAAACTAAGGGCAAAAGAGTCTGATCAAATCTATTTATTTTAAAATAACTTATAAGTTATTTTAGCCAAATTAAAGTCATTTTGTTTATTAGTGACATTGAACATCACCACATAGAATTAGGTTTCAATCATTTTTTCTGAAAACAGAAATGGGTTTAATTTTTGCTTCTATTTTTTCCATTGGCATGAAATTAATTACCTGAACATGCTGACCACGAGGAGGGAATTGCGTTTGGTGCGCTTGGAGAGCAGCCATGTTATCATTTGAGGTTGCCGAAGCTTAAATTGGGGAACAAATTTCCCCTTCAGCTGCTCCATTGAGAGGAGAGATTCTTGTCCGGCTTTTCTTTCTTTCAATTCCAATAAATTTCATAATCAAAATTCAAACCCAAATACAAATCAAAAGCAAACTCAATATCCTTTCTTCACTCACCAACCAATTGAAATTTAGACGATTAATAAAATTACAACAAAAACAGCAAACATACGCACAAACAGAGAGGTGAGACGAAGGACGAGAGGGAGGGAGAGGTTTCAAACGGAAAGGAATAGGAAGCCAAGGTCAACAGAGGATTTGGTAAGATTTGGATGTATTAGCAGTATTTGACTATATGTAATTCCTCTTGTTGTCGTTTATGATTTTTTTTTTTTAATATTTTCTAATAGTTTGGATAATTGGCAGAATCGTTAGTGGATGGACCTGTTGTCGGGAAGCTACGATCAAGCGTGGAGAGGACATTTGGCTGCATACAACAAACTTTATTACCCTTATCTGATTTGAGTGATCTCTTTACTTCCAAGTTCCAAATAATACAATTACAAAAAATATAAACTATGTAAAAATTACTATTAATTATAATATTTATTATTTTTATAACTAAATAAATAGAATTAAATTTTAAATTACAAATATTTAATATTAACTTTAAAAAAATTAAACTTGATCTTATATTTCTTTAATAGTTAGAGAAAAAGTGAAGTATTGCATATGAAAAAAAAAAACCAAATTTATTAACTATGCATCTTCTTGAATTACTTTATGACACAAAAATTTAGGGTAATCAAACATTTTTTTATAATCCAATAAATATGTAACTTTTAAATCATAATTTAAATGGTTGGGAATTGTTTTAAATTTTTTAACCGTATAAATTCTTCAAATGATTCTAATTATTTTTAGAATTAATTATATTATTGTGATCTTTTAGTTGAAAAAAATACATAGTTAATAACAAAAATACTATGAAAAATATCTATTTATCTATAACTTAAATATATAAAAGGAAAAAATATTATATAAAATAAAAACTGCTTTGAACTCTAATATGGGTAAAAATATCCCACTAATAACTAGGTGTCACGTGTTATTTTTAAAATCCTATTAATAAATGATAATATAATAAGTTGGCTCATTGACTATTTTGGAAGCATGTTGAATCAAGTAAGGAATAGAATTCCCTTGATGTTTAATCAACCAAGGATTGGTAACCTAGTGGAAGGTATTTAAATCCTGTAGGATTCTAATTCCTAACTCATGAAGAAAAGAACTCTCATGCTATAAATAAAGGTAAGCCTGTCAATCGGGCTATGTGAGCCGAGTTTAAGGTTGTCCAACCTCAGCCCATTTTAAAATTATCGGGCTCGAGTTCGGACTAGGCCCATTCGGGCTATAATAAATTTGTCCAAACTCAGCCCAAATAAGATCACGAGTTTCGGACTTTTTTTCGTCAAGCCCATATTAAAATATAAAATTATTAATATTGACCAACTTTTAGACCCAAAAAAAAATAATTTTAAGTAACTCATTTAAAATGTTTGACATACATCATTTTTTTATGGCAAAACTAATGAATTACCAATTGTAGTTGACACGTTTTACTGATTACACCATTGAACTTTAAATTTTTCAAATTACCTGTGACACCCCCAAATCCGGATTACCTCAAACCACACGAATTTGGTGTTCACTATCCATACGTAACAGCTATCTACCCATAAATAAAAGGGATTTAAACAAAATAATTCAAATAAATAAAAAGAACAATCTCCCATAAAAGGGTTACATAACTCTTCAAAATATGTCCCAAGCTTTTTAACCTTTATTACATCTTTAAATGCGAAAACAAAAATAACTATTAAGTCTTGATTACACAGCCATATAAATAAAAGTAAACCGATCTTCATATAACAACAAATCACAGTCACTTGTTTATTTTTTCTTTTCCTTTGCTAGTAGACGGCTCACTCGGTATCTCAGTTTTAGCTGCAAGGGTTTAGTATGCAAGGGTCAGCAAAACAAGTGCCCACCAAAATAACAATGAACACTTTTTAAATAATTTAATTTGTACGGTATAACTTCTCTGCTGAATAATAATTAAGAATGGAAACATCTGAAAGCTCAATAGAATATAAATAGAACATCAAGATATACTGAGAGTGATATACTGAGGGTCACAAGACCACGAACCATGTCTTAGGTTAACAGATAAGTTTGCGGTAACTGTAATGCCCGTGAATTTTGAACGTCCTTATTAATTAAATCTAATTTAATTTAATGAGTTAACGTTGTGTTCTATTTAAACCAACTTGGGTTAATTGGTGGGAGATGTATAAGATGTGTCTATACTTGTGTTGACATGTATGATATAACTATGGTTAAGAAATAACCATATGTGAGTCAAGTGTAGGAATTGATGTGTAATGGCTAAAATGGCCAAGAGTGGTTAATAACCAAGGTAATTATGAAGGGGCAATAACCATTGTATATCCAAGTGGTTAATAACCAATGTAATTATGGCGGGATAATAACCATTGTGTTTAAACAATGTAATTATGACAAGATAATAACCAATGTCTAATAACCAATGAAGAATGGTTAATAACTAATGGATAATTAAGATTTTGCGAAAAGACTATTTTAACCTTAAAAGAAGTTGGGTAATGATTAAAATACCCTTGAGGAAGTTGCTAGGAAGCTTCCTATTATTGATGAAATTGATCAAATTGCCCTTGCCTAGTCATGATTAATGACTATTTTGCCCATGGTCTCTACTTTCCTATAAATAGGACCCCTCACCAATGTTAGTAGGGGTTGGTTCATCTATTATTCACCAAGTATAGAGTAAGAGCTTAGAGAGAAAAAGAGAGTGAGATTAGCATAGTTCATGCATCTCAAGTTCATCACATACTTTGGTAGATCAAGGAGAGTAGCTACAAGATCAAGGTGAAACCCTAAACCATTTCCTTCTTTCTTACTTTGTTTTATTTTCATAGTTTTTGAAAGATTTTATTCTAAGACTCAAGAATCATTAGATTTTCATGCTTCATATATAGATCTAATCCTCTTGAGTGTTAGAATGGAGATTCAAAGAAAGAAAAAGAACTTATGTTCTTAAAGGGTAAAAACCCTAGCTTTTCTTCACTTGGATCACCCATAACTTGAGATCTACAACTTGGATTTGTGATCCGTTAAAAGGGGGTGCTAGGTACATGAGTTAGCTAGTAAACCCAAGTGGGAGAACACAAATCCAATAATTTTTGAAGCCTTGGGGGCTATTTTTCCAAAACAGTCCAGCTATAAAACTTAAAGTTTTTAAACCCTAAAAGCTTGCTGTCCTCGTTTTTCCAAAGGTTGTTTCGGCCAGTTATGGATCTGTTAAAAATCTAGGAAAAATCACAGAGGTACCTTAAGAAGTTATCTACAAGTAGCAAAAAGAATGAACACGTTTCGATGTATACGTTTTGTGTAATGGCTTTTACCGTGAAGGACTCCTAAATATTCATACCCAGATTTCTCACTCTGTGTACCTTGAAAACATATGAAATTTTTACAGTATGTTTATGCATGTTATGAGAGTGTACCCTGAAAATTGCAGAATTTTCTGAGCAAAACTTGATTTATGAAAAATGTAACAAGATTCGGAGGTTTTGAGTACTTTAAAAAATAGTAAATCACTTTCTAAAATTCCAGAAAAATTTGTGGATCATTGTTGGACCATATACTATCCAGATCCAGAGGATAATAATTTTTAGAACCTATTTGCTATTTTTCATAATAATGTTATAGTTATGGTTAAAAGAAAATAAATGGTTAAATGATGTCATAAATAAGGAAAATGTGATTTTTAAGCTTGGATACTCCTAATATTATATATTATGACTATTGAGGGGTATTTTGGTAATATTTAATGAGAAATAATATTTATGACCTTTTATGGGTAGTAAAGGAGTTGTTTAATAAAGGGTAAAACAATTAGAATAAATTGTTTATTCGCCTAATAACTTATTAAAATATTACTATGATATTTGTAATATAAGAATTCGATATTTTTAAGTAAACAAAGAAATATTAAGATTAAAACTTTATGGAAATATTATTGAATGGGTAATAATATTTATTTTAAGTGTTAATAAATGATTAAGATATTATTAAAATGGCTAATAATATTAGATTAAAATATTATTAATGATATGAGAATTAAAATATTATTAAGAGATTAATAATATTAGATTAAAGTATTATTGGATGATTAAAATATTATTAAGATGTTAATAACATTAGTAAACGAATAAAAGTGTTATTAGTGGACTAATAATACCAAGAGGTGAATTAAATAATATCAGGATTGATAATATTAAGTGTCTTATAGGATTTACGATAGTTTATTAACTTATGTGTGCTATGTGATTTGCTTAATTGTTAAATAAATAGCATAAGTAAGCGTATCGATATACAACTACGCAGTACTAATTGGTAGATCGACGTTATCAATGTTAGGTTGTGACGCCCCCAAATCCGGGTTGCCTTAACCTCGAATTCGGTACATCACTGTGTAACTCAAACAAATACTATTAACAACTAATTGCGGAATAATAGAAATATTTACATTGATATAACATAAATACTCTCGCCCCAAGTCTCGATTCCAATACAAATAACTGACATAACATAGTACACACTATAATTAAGTCTTAATACAACACATCAGAATACATAATCTTAATTAAGTCTTAGTGCATGACAGAAATATAACATAGTAGGACAAAGCTAATCCGTAGCTTTGCCTTTGCCTTTATCCTTTCCCAAGCTCTCGCCTCTTTCGGTAACAACTGAAATGTTTTTAAGGAAAGCAAGGGTGAGCAACAAATTTGCCCAGCAAGCACAATAACAATAAAAATGAATAACCATGAGTTAGGTTTCACAATCTCAAAGGGCTACGATGAAGATTGAATAGCTCAGGAAATAAATATGTAGATTGTGAACAAAGTTTCAATACTATTCTCTATTATCACCGATGAGTCACTATGGACCGATGGATTATTAGAAAAATCTAAAGATTTCAATGATTTCAAGGTAATGAACGTTCAACACTGAGTGGCCTCTATAGACCGAAAAATCTGACTAGAGTTAGCAATATTACAATGATAACCTAAAACTGAGTGGTCATTAAGGACCAAGAACTCTTACTAGAATCACCAGCATTACACTGATAACCCAAAAACAGGTACAATAGGTGATCAGCCTAAAATACCCGGCGTTATGCATAAGCCTCGAACGTTCTACTTACATTCAACTTGCGCGCATGTCGGTCCCCCGACAAAAATATAATTTCCCCTTCTATGAGGGTTGTTCATCTCAGCAGATATAAAAGTCCGCACCAAAGCAATTGGTTTGGATCGCTTTCTAGGTTATGGATATTGGTCTAGCCGAATCAAATGGCATCGACACTCTTCAAAAAAAACAGTTCATGTATAATTTGAATTCAAAAGCTTTAACAGTTTATGGCAATAACGTATCTTGAACACTTGTGCAAATACTAAGGATTTACATAAGTATGGGGTTCACACAATCATATATGTATTGCGTAAATATGAACTTTGAACATTAAATAGCATCCGTAAGAATATAATCGAACGAAGTTGATAATCTTGTTTAGCACGAGGACTAGATAAACGTTAGAAGACTTGCTCAAATTTAACTTAAGTAAGGTAGAACACTTGCATTCAATATATAGAAAGAACGAAGTTAGGTAACTTGCATAATATAGAAACCTCGTTCAATATCAAATTAAACAAGAGTCAGAAAACTTGCACAATATACGTCTTTTGGGAAAGATAAAAAACTTGCATTCAATACTTAGAATGAATGAAGTTAGAGAACTTTTCTAACAAAAGGGTTAGACAAGGGTTAGGAAACTTGCTCAAATAAAATAGTTGAGTGAGGAACTTGCAATAACATAGAAGGATTGCTTAATCAATAATTAACTCGCACATTAGAACTTGCCCAACACAAGGGTTAGACAAGGGTTAAAGAAGAACTTGCCTTACGCGCTTGCTAATAACTCGACGTTAATCGTCCTTCAAAAGTCCTACACATTTAAGTACATATCCACATACCAATTAGCCACATAATTGATGTCAAATATTGGTTTACATTACTCAATAAGGTTTCATTCTAATTAGAAACATAATAGCAAATAAGGTTACACACACTTGATACGAGGTTTCGGCGTTTGCACAACGCACACTCGATTCGCCTCATTTGCATAAGTTTATCATGCTCATACACTTGTCTAGTTCATCATTGACTAACGCTAAAGGTCATTATAAACCATAATGTTCAAGTTTTAGAACTTAGAACAACATCTTTTAGCATCGAAAGCATTACACGTTACATACGCGCATGTACGACGCCCTCTGTTTGCCTTCTAATGCACAATAGTCCTAAAAAAGACAAATTTAGAATTTGATCCAGGTAGTAAATTATAATTCTAATAAATGGAAGTTGTAGGTCTATCTCTAAGCTTTCCGGATTATCTTGAATCATCCCAATCGGAGTTCGTATGAGAAAGTTATGTATGTTTTACTAAAGTAGGTCGAAGCTGTCTAGCCAACTGTTGCTCTAGCGCGGGGCGCGCCCATTTAGCCTTATGGTGGGCGCGGGGCGCGCCCAACCGGCAGCGTGCTCTAGGTGCCAATTGCCAGCATGTTCTGTTTTTGCTATTTTACAAAAAACCTCATAACTTCTTCATTTTAAATCGGAATTAGGCCGTTTCGGAGGCTACGGAAAGCTTAAAACATGAACTACAAAACCCCCATGGATTCATAATCTTATAGACACTTTAATAAATCGAAATAATGGCTCCAAAGAGATTAATCCGACTAGATTTCAGCGAAACTCAGAGTTAGGCTAATACATTCTTCCTCTTTGCTTCTTAGCTATCATATAACAAGATTGTATGACTTAAGACATGCTTCTATTGCTAAGCTAAGCAACATAACATCCTTTCATTAATAAAACATCACCTAGTTCTCAAGTTCTTAGAGAAATTCTTCTCTTGGACATTAAATCAAACGGTTTGTGGGCATAACTTACAAACTCATATTGGAGTAGAGTTTAATTATGCTCTAGTCCAGATTTCCAAATGAAATCATTACCCAAAACTTTATAACACATTATAGGCATACACAAACAAGTACACAACCAACCATAAACTAAATTTTCATCAAACTACCTAAATTGTCCAAAACAGTCCACAATGTCCAACAGTCCATTAATGTCCATTCTTGATTCCTTATGCATAGGTTTGATTCTCATTCATTGTTCCACTTTCATTGATTATTAACAAGGCTTTTAAAGAGTTAACAACATTCATACATGTTCATGAGCCAATCAAAGCAATTTCAGCAACATATATTCCCACAAAGCAAGCAATATCAACTGAAAATTGAAACAACAATGGAAATGAGCTAGGCTTTAAACTACTAACCTCGTGAAGCTCTTTCTAGGATGAAAGTGGGATTGATTACAGCTACAAGTTCCTCTCTTCTCCTTCTCCAATTCACCCGTACGCTCAATACTCACAACTCTCACAACTCTCACAATTTTCAGCTCTAACTTAGCAATGAACAAAGGAACGGAAGGCAAGCAAGGGTTGGTACTTATAGGAAGATAAATTGAGCTCAGCTTGAGGATGGAATGGCTGAGCATGCTTAGCATGATCAGCTCCCCATGTATGGGAAGATGGAATTGGCTCCTCCAATGTGTGGGTAACTCCCCTCTCCTTCTCCCCAATTGTTCTTCATCACTTTTCCTTTGCCAAATGCAGGAATTTGCTTCTCCCAAATGTTCTTATTCCTTTTGCTCATTCTTCATTTCGTATACTCCTTCCTTCTCCAATGTTCAGCTGATTTGTAACCCATTTCCCTCATGGGTCATGGGTTACGGGTCATGGGGTTGGGTCTTGGGTCGCTCCATGGGTTTGGGCCACCCTTAAGCAATTTGGGGCTTCTAATTAAATCCCAATTTGGCTAAAATAAAATCCAACACTTGGATTATTAACCCATCACATTAACACCATGACAAAAATTAGAAAATTCGAAATAAACGAAAAAGACATTTTTGGGGCGAATAGTGTCCGCGCGAATAGTAACCCGCGAATAGAATTTTAGCGATATTTCTCCGAAATCATTTTAATAACTCCTACCAAATAGTAAACACACTTATAAATATTACAAACACATAATTTAGGTTATTACATAACCTTTAAGCATATCACACAAAATAATATTAATAAAAATTCATTCACTAAATAATAATCATAAGCGTATATTACAAAGCCATACAAAATTCACGGTCGTTACATAGGTTCTTCAAGGCCAATTAGTTAAAGCTAGAATTATTTGTAGCTGAGCAGACAGGCAAGTTCCCTAACTCAAACTCGAGTTATGATTTTTAAAGCATGATTAGTGAATAATTATTGTTGATTATTCACATCTATACTGGTTATTGAGATTCGCACCTTGTGCAATTGAATTCCTATTCTATTGTTATTGAATTGTGAATTAGATTAAAGTTCTTTCAAGCATGAACTGTTTATGAGATAGATCTATGCTTTTTGTATCAGCTAGATCAAGCATGTCTAAATTTGTGAAATCAAATGTATTTTAAAAGCTGTTCTTATTAATTTGCTATAGTAAGAACTCTTGGCTGAGAAAAAGATAAATTTGATTAAGGCATGATATCAATGCTGGTTTATTAAGTGTTTATGCATAAATCACGGGGTATGAAAGGCTGATCCCCTTGATTATCAAAACTTTTTAAGAGGTCCAGTTTAAATGCTGAGAACCTTGGCAAATGTCTATGGTTATTTCCAACCACTCAGTAATTGTCATTCAATTATTCGAATATTCAATTGTCGACTATTAATTCATGTTTCTTCACAATTTTATACTGTTGTTGAACATTGAAAGCGAAATTTCCTTCTATTCATGATATATCTCCCTTGTATATAAACTTGCTAAGCAAACTAGTTGCTTACCCTTGCTATATCATGATCTTTATTTCAGCTAAGGCAGAAACGTCTAAAGGAGACAAAGAAAAAGGGAAGGTGCAAGAGTAGTTGCCTGATATGGCTTATGTACTAGTTTATCTTAAATGTTATTTGGCTATGTGAACTCTTATTGTATTGAGGGTATGTTTTAAGTTAAGGTTAAAGAACCTTGGGACCATGATTGTAAGACTTTATTACTATTTCGATAAACAATGTATGTTTATTATTCCGCATCAGTTAGAAAGTATGTTTGTTGTTGAGTATCGTGAACACCGAATTCGAGGTTAGGAAACCCGGATTTGGGGGTGTTGACAGTAACCTTTAACAATTTAATAAACTATGACTGGACTATCCATCTCGTACTCAGGGTGATCAGCCCGTTGTACAATGTATTGTACACAACCATTCAACGCTTTTGCGTAAGTATTCCCCTATACTAGGGTTGTTCTTCTCAGTTTTGTCATCCAAGAATTTAGTTCAACAAAATAGAATTTAAACAACTTAGATTATGATCAAAGATCAACAAGAGTGATATACAATGATATAGATTTTGTATATCCAAGATATTGGAATAATGACTTCAATTAACTTGAGCTTTGAACAACAAGAATCCAAAAGTTAGAAGTTTAAGACATGCAATAATAACTTGCTAAATGAGAAAATAGGATTTAAAAACTTGCATATTTGTAAACAAGATATGAATAGAAAGCTTGCATTAACTGAAATCGAGGTAATATATGGAAACTTGCGTTAAGTAAATTTAATATTGGAAACATGTTTAGTGTGAAAGAGTTGAGAATAAGAAACTTGCCTTGTGCGTAGCTTTCCTAATTACAAACCACGTACAATAAACAACCTACATATTTCGTTTGTATAGCAACAAAAATGATTAGTTACAATATCCACATACATTAACACTCCAATCCTCATCTCAATTTCCCATTGATTTCTGATTATCAATCCAATTTCAGAAGCTACAAGCTACAACAATATAACACTTTAAGAATTTTCAAAACTTATCTTTAAGTTAAGATATATTAACTTTATATTTAATCATTATCAAGTATCCACTTAGAATCCATCTTAATATCCTGGTATTCATTCAATATATTAATTTAAGTTTTAATCTTGCATAGGGTAGCATATCATAAGAAAAAGAATTAAATAATAATAAAAATTTCATTCTCTACAATTCCCGCCGGGGCGAGAAAATTACAACACAAAACGCTCGCCGGGGCGAGAAACTTAGTTCAGTGAGCTCATCGGGGCGAGCTCCCTGGATTCCAGTTTCTGCAGTTTTGCGAACTGCAGAATTCCAACCCAAAAACACGAATTTTTCAAGCATCAAACACCAAATAAAGCATACCAAATTATTATAAACCTCTTAAAATCAACACCAAACAGCTATATACCGATTCTAACAACCTAAAACAATCAAAACAACAAAACCCAAAGGATTTAAATCATCTTTTCCTTAGTTTTTCCAAAACTCATACATTTAGTGAATCAACTCACTATTTACAAAATTTTTAACCAAATCATACCACAATACCTGCATTGTTTTCGTTTTTAAACGTAATATCATAAACAACTCTCAATTTACAGATAAATACATGATTAAATCATCAATTTTAACCCAAAGCAAACCAAAGCATATATATTCCTCAAGAACACAAATTCCCAATTTAAAACTTGTTTCACAACAATCTAATTCCTGGAAATCGTTTGTAACTTAGATACAATGAATTATAAACACCTTTCAACATACATATATAGCAAATATTCACAAATTCATCCATTAAAAGCCCTAATTTTACAAAACTCAAGAACACAGAAATTAAGAACAAAAGGGTTAAATTATACCTTAAATTTTTGTTTGTGCTTGTGTAGATGATGAGAAGATGATTGAAATTGCTCTAAGAACCTCCTTAATTCACAAAACGTTCCTCTTTCAATTTTCACAGAGAATTTCTTCTCTCCTCTCAACACACTGATATAAACTCTGCCCATATAAAATACGTAAAAACTGATATTGGTTATCAGTTAAACAAAACCAAAAGGTATTGTCAGTTTAATAAACCAAAGGCCACAAGGCCATGTTTGGTAAAACCAACCTAGCAATTACTAAATTATTTTCATATTCTCTTATTATATAGTCACATGTCACACCACTTTAAATTCTAGTTAAACTTAATTATTATTAAATTTAACTTAAACTTTAACAACAAAATTATTATAAGTTTATTTAATAAATTTTACTTAATAAATCACTTTGTTACCAAATCATGTAACCTCTAATTTAATTATTTTAATTAAATTAGAATATTACTATCTAGTGTAATAAAATCACACACTAAAATATAAATTATCTAACATAACTCTAACCAACATATTCACACATAATTAAACTATTCTGTAGTAATCCTCATGATTTATTTATTCATTTTACTTCATAAATAAATCAGTTAAAATATTTATTAACTCAATAAATATTTTAAATTATTTACAAAATTCACAATTGTTACATCCTTCCCTCCTTACAAGGATTCTGTCCTCAGAATCACAACGCTATCGCTACATCCTTCCCTCCTTACAAGGATTCTGTCCTTAAAATCATAGAACTAGGACTAAACAAATAACTCAGGATAATTCTTCATCATTTCAGCTTCTAGTTCCCACGTAGCTTCATCAGCATTGTGGTTCATCCATAAAACCTTAACAGAAGGTATTACTTTATTCTTGAGAACCTGTTCCTTCCTGTCTACTATCTGAAGTGGAATTTCCTTGTAAGTTAGATCTTTCTCGAACTGTACAGGTTCATATTTTATCACATGTTTATAATCTGGCTTATAAGGCCTTAAAACAGATACATGGAAAATATTGTGGATATGTACCAGCTTTGGAGGTAGAGCTACTTCATAAGCCACCTCACCAACTCGCTGCAGAACTTCAAAAGGTCCAATAAATCTTGGACTAAGCTTACCCTTCTTGCCAAAACAAATTTTCCCTTTCTAGGGTGAAACTTTCAAAAACACGAAGCTTCCCACCTCAAATTCTCGGTTGAGCAGCTAATAATCGCGCTCTTATAACTTTCACAATCTCCGCAGTTTGGTGTACCAATTCTAGTCCTAGAAGTTGCCTTTCACCAACCTCGTCCCAACATAGTGGAGTCCGACATTTTCGTCCGTACAACGCTTCTGTATGGCGGTATGCCAATACTTGCGTGGTAACTGTTGTTGTAAGCAAACTCGGCCAATGGTAGGTGGTCATCCCAGCTTCCCTTGAAATCCATGACAAAGGCGCGTAACATATCCTCCAAGGTTTGAATCGTTCTTTCGCTCTGTCCATCAGTTTGAGAATGATACGCAGTGCTCATTCTCAACTGAGTTCCTAAGCATTCTTGCAGACGCTTCCAAAAATTTGTCATAAACCTCGGATCTCGATCAGACACAATAGACACAGGGACACCATGTCGCGAAATAATTTCCTTAATGTATAATTTTGCTAACTGGTCTAGGTTGAATTTAATCTTGATTGGTAAGAAATGTGCTGATTTTGTCAGTCTGTCCACGATTACCCAAATTGCGTCAAAACCTTTCTGTGTAGTCGGCAAACCTACCACAAAATCCATCGTTATGTGTTCCCACTTCCACTCTGGTATTTCTAATGGCTGCAACAAACCACTGGGTCGCTGATGTTCAGCTTTCACTTTTTGACATGTCAAACATCTGGCAACACATTCTGCCACATCATGTTTCATTCCTGACCACCAATAATATTGACGAAGATCTTGATACATTTTTGTACTCCCTGGGTGAACTGAGTAACGTGTATTATGAGCTTCATCCAAGATCTCCCTTCTAACATCTGGTACTAATGGAACCCAAATTCGATGTTCAAATCTGAGTAATCCCTTGGCATCAATACTGAACTTTCCACCTTGTCCCTCAGAGACTTCCTTCCTAATCTTCTCACACTCCGCATTCTGAAGTTGAGCTTCTTTGATTCGGTCCAGCAACACCGGATGAACCTCAACCTGAAATATCTTCTCCTTTGATTCATGCTGGCACTTCACCTCTAATTCCAACTTCGCCATCTGTTTAACAAGTTCCTCCTAAGTAGTCAATAACATAAATTTCTCTCGACCCTTCCTGCTTAATGCATCAGTAACGACATTCGCCTTTCCTGGATGATAAAGAATTTCGCAGTCGTAATCCTTAATCAGTTCTAACCATCGCCTCTGTCGCATATTGAGGTCCTTCTGTGTAAAAATGTACTTGAGGTTCTTGTGATCCGTGTAGATGCCACACTTCTCACCATAAAGGTAGTGCCTCTAAATCTTCAGAGCAAACACCACCGCTGCTAATTCTAAGTCATGCGTCGGGTATCCCTTATCGTAATCTTTCAGTTGCCGTGAAGCGTACATAATAACCTTGCCGTTTTGCATAAGCACACAGCCAAGGCCCTTATGCGACGCGTCACTGTAAACCACAAAATTTCCAGTACTCTCTGGCAAAGATAATACAGGCGCCATACTTAACCTCTTCTTTAGTTCCTGAAAACTTTCCTCGCATTTCTCCGTCCAGACAAACTTAACCGCTTTTCTAGTCAAATTTGTCAATGGAGTGGCGATTCTAGAAAAATTTTGTATAAACCGTCGATAATATCCTACCAAACCTAAGAAACTCCTCACTTCAGACGGTGTCTTCGGTTGCTCCTAATCTATTACAGCTTCCACTTTAGCCGGATCAACCGAAATCCCATCTTTATCAATTACATGTCCAAGAAATTGAACACGATCCAACCAAAACTCACATTTTGAAAATTTCGCATAAAGCTTCTTTTTCCGTAATGTCTCTAAAGTTAGCCTTAGGTGCTCCACATGGTCTTCACGTGATTTAGAATACACCAAAATGTCGTCGATAAACACCACCACAAACTTGTCTAGAAATGATTTAAACACCCTATTCATTAAGTCCATGAATGCCGCAGGTGCATTCGTTAGACCAATGACATGACCAGAAACTCGTAGTGACCGTAACGAGTTCTGAACGCCGTCTTCGGAACATCCTCCCTTCTCACCTTCAGCTGATGGTAACCACTTCTTAAGTCTATCTTTGAAAAATGAGTAGCACCCTTCAGTTGATCGAACAGATCGTCAATTCTCGGTAACGGGTATTTATTCTTGATTGTAACCTTATTCAATTCATGATAATCTATGCAAAGGCGCATCGAACCATCTTTCTTCTTGACAAACAATACCGGCGCTCCCCACGGCGAAACACTCGGTTGAATGTACTTCTTGTCTAGTAGCTCTTGCAATTGCACCATCAACTCTTTCATCTCCACCGGAGCCATTCGATATGGAGCTTTTGATATAGGCGCAGTCCCGGGCACTAAATCAATAACGAATTCAATCTCTCTATCTGGAGGTAATCCCGGCAAATCATCCAGAAAAACATCCACAAAATCCCTCACCACTGGTATTTCTTCCAATTTTGTACCGGTCTTTCGAGTATCTACCACATGAGCTAAATACCCTACACATCCTTGCTTTAGTAACTTCTTGACTTGCATAATCGTTAGACAAGTTGTTTGCCTTGGAGATTTGCTACCATAAAATACCACCTTAGACGGAGTCTTAAGGTTGACACACTTCTTTTGGCAATCAATAATCGCCCCATGATTATACAACCAATCCATCCCTAGAATAACGTCAAATTCCCCAAGTTTAATCGGAATAAGATCTACTGTCATCATATGACCATGAATATCTATCTCGCAATTTTTGTACACACACCTAACAGGTACCACTTCCTTATTAGCAATCTCTATGTTTAAGGGAAAGTCTAACTCTTCTCAGGGTATATCCAGTTTCTCAGCAAAATCATCAGAGATGAAAGAACAAGTTGCACCCGAATCAAAAAGTACATATGCATTCAAGTTATTTACTGGTAGGATACCTGCCACCACCTCCTTGGATTGAACCGCATCCTGGACCGTCATATTAAAAGTGCGAGCAGTCGGGCGATTTGCCGTAGCTGGCCCAGAAATAGTTAATGCACCTTCACTGTTGTTTCCTTTACCTCCACTTCCCCCACTAGCAATTTTCCTTGGACAATCATGAGCAAGATGGTCTTTTGACCCGCACGTGAAACAGGCATCCTTCTTTGGAGTAGTGCAGTTTGGAGCAATGTGGCCATTCTTGTCCACAGTTGTAACAGACTCTTTTCTCTTTCAGGCACACACCTACATGATTCTTACCACAGGTTGCACAAGCCTCAGTTTTCTTCCTCTGGTTACTCTGCTAACTTCCAGTAGAACCACCATCTTTCCATTTTTGTTTCTGGTTTCCTCCTCCATTGCTACCACTCGGCATATTCTCAGTCTCGTTCCTTTTCTTTTTCTGCTCCTGGTTGTATTTGGTTAATGCATCACTTCCTCCCTCAGCTATTATTGCTTTCTCTAACACCGCCGCAAATGTGCTGAGTTGAAACATAGAAACCCTACTATAAAGCCAAGGTTTTAACCCTTGCTCAAACCGTCTAGCCTTTCTCTCATCCGTGTTAACTTGGTATGGTGCAAACCTAGCTAGTTCATTGAACCTTGCCGCGTATTCTGGCACTGTCATCGTTCCCTACTTAAGTTCGAGAAACTGAACCTCCATCTGGTTCTGAGCGCTAGCCGGAAAATATATTTCAAAGAACATCTCCTTAAACCGATCCCACGGTATGACACCTTCTCCTGCTCTCGTCTTGTTGGCTTGCCACCAGTAACTGGCTTCCGACTTTAACATAAAAGTCACAAAGGCAGTCTTTTGATCATTTCCAACCCTAGCGACTTCAAAAACTTTTTCCATTTCCATTAACCAGGTTTGGGCTTCTATCGGATTCATTGTTCCTTTAAACTCAGGGGGACCAACGGCCTTAAAATCCTTAAAGGTTGTAGCATGAGCTTACGGTTGATTTGCAAAAATTCCAGTCAAAAGGTTCACTAGTTGCTGAACTGGGTTAGCATCGGGTGGATTATTGTTATTGTTGTTAGTAGACCCCTCTGGGGGTGGTTGCTGACGGGGTCGTCCAACTCTTCTTGGTGGCATAATTCTGTTGAAGACAACGTTTTTTAGACATTTGCTAAATTTCTTAAGTACTTATAACTTAATTAAAAACTTAACTTAAATATTCAAAAGTAGAAACTTAACACATAACATTTTTCAAAAACTTCTTTATTTATTTATTCTCAAACTCAAAAGATAGCATTTTACTATTTACATCATCATCTAAGAAAACAACTTCGGAATTTCATCATTAACGTCTTATCCCATTATTTATATAAGCTGGGATTTACATTTAAAACACTCGTTATAATATTATTTGTCTAATAACTTAGGAAGACAATCCTCGGCGCATTGCCTCCTCACGTTCTTGCTCCATGATGCGAACCATAGTTCGGCGATCCACAAACCTCGGATGATCCTTTAACTGAGTTGGATAATGGCAAACTCGGTCTTGAGCCCTATCCATCGTCGTGTGGTAAATATACTCCATGTCATCGATCTTGAACTTCTTCGCGCGAATCTCTCCTTCAGCACGATCCAACCGTTGAGAAACCCTAATGTGAGCGTCTTTAACCCTATTACGCATAGCAGTTTCCTCCTTCAAAGCTTCTTTTAACTCCTCCATCGCAATCTTCAATTGGCCGATCTCAGACTTTAACTCATCATTCCCAGTTTTTAGTTCACCATTTTCAGTCTTCATGTTTGCCTAAATCTATACTAGCAAAAATACGCAAGTATACGCAGTCCACAAGTAATATAATGATAAGAGAGTGTCGAACCCACAGAGAAAATTATGCAATCTATAATAATAAAAATCAATTCTAAACTAACTCAATTAAAGTAAACAAAAGATCAATTGTGTATTGGTGTGAAAACTTTAAATGAACTAAATAAATAAATTTCGAAAACAGATATTATTGGAAACTTAAGATTGCAATTTCACTTATTGCCTCATTTAAATCCATATACTTCCTGTTAAATTATGAAAAATACTTCAGATTGTTAATCAGGAACTCATCACTATCTAAAACCACTTCTCAGTGTATCCTAGACAAATTAACTCAAATCTACGAAAGTTAGAATTAAGTTGAACACCCTAAATAACTAATTCACTATATTTTTATGTGAATTACAATTAAAAAGGATTTGAAGCTCAGGTTTCTTATCAGATTACATGCGGTGTGTAGGTATATCTCTATCCTAAACACAAATTATGAGTCCTAAACGTAAGTAGAAAACATAATCACATGCTATTATGATCAGATCTAAACCTATAATCCATCTCTTAACTTCATATAGGTTATCACGGTAATTACTGGCCAGGTAATCAAACAATTAAACTCAAATCATAATAGACAATCTGAAAATATATAACAATAATTAACCCAGAAGCATATTGATAAAAACTACACAATAAGATCCATTGCAATCTTAAAAGAAAATTAGTTCATAGCTAAACTGAAATTCATAATCCACAAATCAAATAGCATTCCAAATTACAAACTAAGAGATAGAGAAGAGAAATAAAACTCTGAAAGTAGCCCCAGATCTCTCCTTAGCTCCTACAATGATTTCAATGTGCTATCCAAATTGCTTCAAGTCTCCAATTGATTATAAATCAAGAATAAGTCTCTTAATTTGTAGATAGATAAAAACTCCTTAAAACTAGCTATTTATAGTACCTACTAATCGTCCAACATCACATAGAAGAGATAAGTTGGATTACAAATCAAATTCCAATTCAAAATTCAAAAAGTCAAACTTCAGCTACTGGTCAACTCTCGACCTAGCGCGGCCGCGCTAGGTTCCTGCACAAGTCCGGCGCGCCCGCGCAGTCCTTCAGCCGAACCTCAATCTGGCAACCAACGCGCGCGCAACTCTCCTTCATATTAATGGCGCGGCCGCGCAGCTCTTCAGCACATCAGACTTTGGCTTCTTCAGCACTCCAATTTCCATCAACGTCGGTTCAAATGCAAAATACCTACAAAAACACAGAAAACACATGAAAAGTAACTAGAACTCGAGGATTTCAACAATAATATAGTAAATTGGTATCCAATTCATAGGTACGAAACCTACTCATCAAATACCCCCAAACTTAAACTATTGCTTGTCCCCAAGCAATGCAACACAATGCAAAAGAACAAAACACAATGAATGCAAACGTAAACTAACAATCCTATGAATCCAACCAACAAGTAGATAGCAAATCACTCCAAGCGTCAAAAATATAATCAAAGAAATTCAACAGCAAAACAAAGCAATATAGAATATTGATCCCAACCAATCAGATAAATCCACCTGTCATCACCCAAGTTGTGTGTGTGTTCCGTAATCATTAAACCCAACTACAATTCAAATTTAGCTACATAAACACATTTCTAACGAGAATATGTCAATTTTCATTCAATTTTAGCAACAAAGACAAATCCAATTAAAATCGAGCAAATACTAAGTATAAAGGCAAAATGAGGTTTATTTTTACTCTAATCCTCCCACGAGTGCATTTTACGCTCCATCTCGTGTTGATGCTTTACAGTGCAATGCCAGACTCTATTAGGCTTTTCAGAGTCACCCATGTAGCGAGTTTTCAATCAATGACTCCCAAACCAGACGGTTTTAGGGCACTAGATGTTAAGACACCCCTAAGGATCTAATTACCCAAATGACAAAGGCCACAGAGTCCAACTATTTAAAGCATTTATTCATCATCATTTTTGTTATTATTTTTTGTTTTTTTTTCATAAAAGAAAATTACCGCATAGATACCCCCAAACTTAAGTTTTTACTCAATTCTCACCTTCATTGCCAAGTCACTGTTTTTTTCCTTATAGTTCCAAGAATATCCCAAATTAGAAACATAATTATGTAACCCTTGAACTAAAGTTGAGCAAAACAATCCAATTAGGTGCTAACCGGTGACTTAAGTTTCAGACAAGTAAAATTATCCTTATGATCAGAACATCGTCTCCATATTAACTATCAATGCTGTCAAAGCTAACAAATAAACACAACCACTTCATCATTGGCCTGGTCAAAAGCAACTACTCAACAATTGGATTCATGCAAAACTAACTAAATGCAAAACTAAATAAATGCAAACACAACTAACTAAATGCAAACACATACTAAATGATATGCACAACTAAACAAAACATAACTAACAAATAAAACTAACCCCCCCAAACTCATGATAGACAATGCGCTCATTGTAAAATTAAAGCACAGGGGGAAAGAAAGAAACTCCCTTAAGTAGCAGCATCATCATCTCCCGCACTAGGCTTGGGAGGAGTATCAGGCGGTGGGTAAGAACCGGTAGAACCAAAGATGGGAAACTGAATCTGCACACCCAACTAACCAAAAGCATGCGTCAATGATCTAGAAAAGGCAGTAGAGTAAGTCTGAAAATCAGCATGTAAAGTATCCATCCTCCGCTGAAGACGACGCATATCCCGCTCCTGATGGGCGTACATCGTGGTCGTCGCTGGTACTGAAGCCTCCGCTTCCTCTTCTGCTTCCTCCTCATCCCCCAAAAGAAATCCAAGCCCTCTAGGATGAGACTCTCCACCATCCCATACTACGTACCGCTTGATGTGATTATGATCTATATCCTTCATTGGTAGCAATAGAGTCTCATTATCCCACGTAACCCCAGCCGCTAGACAAAGACGACTAACAATGGAGGCATGTAAGATTCCTCCAGAGGTGCTCCCTCGTATAGATCGCAATATGGATGAGTGAATGAGGGCTCCCATATCAAACAATTTACCCTTGAGAATCCCAAATAGCAGTATGGCCCTCTCTTTTGTTACTTCATTCTGGTGCCTCGTAGGAAGCATACTCGCACATATGAAGCCATACCACGCCTTGGCGTAGCGATTTAGGGCGGGTTAAATACAGTTTTCCCCACTCTACTAGGGGTCGATTTACAAATGCATCACTGAACTGATTTTTTTTCAAGTCAACTCATTAAACTATAATTTCTTTACAAAAATTGAAAAAATCGTTAGCTCTATTAAAATCTTAACAGCAAATCTATGTGGCATCTACATGGAGGAGAGAGAAGTTCGGTTAGAGAAATAAATTAAATCAAATTGACATGTGTGTAACACCCTCTTTATAAAAATAATAAACTTTCTTTTTTCAACAAAAAAAAAGAATATTCGATATATAACAAATAATTAAATTAATTAAATAAATTAATAATAAAATATATCAATTAAATAAATTAGTAATAAAATATATTAATGTATAATTTTTATAAATGTATTTATAAAAAATTAATGAATTCATATATAAAATTAATGAATTAAATTTGTTGGATATATATTGGGCAAAAATAAAAAGAGGTAATATTGGAAGAATAATTTTGGTATATTAAAATCTATTTATATATATATTTTTTATTTTTGAGTGCACTTAAAAAAATATACAAAGATAAAAAAGTAAAATAGAAATTAAAAAAGAGAGACACACAAAAGCAAAAACAAAATAAAAAGAAATAAAACGAAAAAAAGAAAAGAAAAAATCAACCATCAAAACCCCCCACCATTCACAAAAATCTAATCCATCTAATTAATCAACTAACAATGGGCATCATCTTCACCATATATAATTAAAGGCTCAACTCCTTACTAAACCAGCAGACCAACGCAGATACGTGCAGATCTAGTGGCTATGGAAACCTAATGGTAACGATTTGATTTTGGAACTTCAAATTTGGATAAAATAATGGTTGTGGGTTCAAATGGCAACAACGGCGAAGAACACGACGACAACAAAGACGTCTTTGCAGTGGCAGTAGCGTCACAAAGCTTCTCACGACGGCTATGGCTGAGCTCGTCGAAGAATTAAGCCTTGGTTGGCGGCAACAAGATGAACACGACGTAACTTCTTTTGGATCGTGAAGAACAAAGATGGGCGGCGTAACTTCTTTTGGATCGCGAAGAAGAAGATGGGTTTGCTTTTGATTTAATTTTTCTTCCTTCTCCTTTAAAAATCGAATGTTGCAATTGTTTATGGGTTCAAATGGATCGACTATATATTTTTTTCCAAGATGATAATATTGGTCTTGATTCACCTGACTCCTTCTATTTCGATTGTATTTCGAATTGGATTGGGCTATTGGGGGTTTAATGACTGCTTTTCCCCATTTTTGATTTCTTTTTTTATCGATGATTATTCTTTTGGAATCAGATTGTTGGGTTGATCTGTTATGATTTCCATTGTTCATTTCAGCATGTTTTTAATTCCTAAATCGATTATTGCTATTTGTTCAATGGTGTTTGGGTCGTTGGCGATTTGGTTTTTCGGTGAGTTTGGGATGTGTGTCTGATACATCCTACTTTTCTATCGCCGGTGTTATTGTCGGAAATTATTTTCATATTTGATGTATTCTCGATTTGATTTCTTGGTTGATTGGCTGGATTCTGCACTTCGTTTAGATCTGGGCTTGTTTTGACAACAAAATATAAATCAAATTAATATACATAACAAATAATTAAATAAATAAATTAATTAATAATAAAATATATTAATTAAATTATTTAATAATAAAATATATTAATGTATAATTTTTACAAATATATTTATATAAAATTATTGTGGTGGTGGAAATAAGGGTTTACCTTGGCAATGATTACCATGTGAAAATATAATCATTTTGACCATTTTCTTATATGTTATATTGCTAATTTTAGTTTTTTCTGAAGAGAGGTTAATTAAATTAATGAATTTAATGAGTTATTTAAATTTAAAAAATTACATATTTATGTGTAATTTATATAATTTATTTAAAATTGTACCATATTGAAAAAAAAAAGAATTTTTTGTATGCTATAATACCAAAGTTTTACCATACCAAACAAATATTAATGATTAAAATAAATTTTAAAAAATTATTTTTATTGTACTTTTATTTTGAATGGATTATTTTATTTTATTTATTTGATTTTGATTAATTTAACATTAAATTTATACAAGTTTCCATCTAGGCATGCCACAAAGAAAAATGTCTGACATGTATGCTTTCTCTCTCTCATGTGGCAGCTCATGTAATTTTTCCGTCCAAAGTCAAACAATTTAACAGAATTTGTAACGGTTTGTAAAAAAATTGTAGTTCAGTGAGTCGAATGTAAAAAAAATCAATTCAGTGATGCATTTGTAAACCGACCCCTAATAGAGTGGGTAAAACTGTATTTAACCCGATTTAGGGCAGTGTGTGGGAAGTGGAGTTTCTGGGTAGTTCCGACCTTGGTAGTCCACTTGGTATCAGGCTTGCACATCACGGAAACAATCATATCCAAATCAATATCCGAACTCTTGTAGGCCAACCAGTCAGAACCATCTTCAGGGAGTGTTGGCAGTCGATACAAATTATTGATGGCCTTCTTATCATATCTCACTTCCATGCCCCATATATAAGATATTCCGTTCTGTGTTTCACGGGCGTTAGCATAAAATTCACGCACAATTGCCATCAGTGCCGGCATAGGAGAATCAACAAAAAGTGCCCAGCCATGATCTATAATCTGTCTCTTTATCATACCATCTTCATCATTCGGCTTCAATCCTCTTTCGACAACAAAATTCTTTCCAAGCCAAACATCTAAATAGATATGTTGAGCCGAAAGATTCACAAACCTATGCGTGTCCAACACATCCCTAGCCTCAATTTCCTCATCACTACTACTCGATGAAGAAACCACACGCACTCTCTTAGATGCCATTCAAATATATTTCACAAGATAGCAACTTAGCAATTATCACAGAACTCTAATAATGAAACCCAACACAGTAATTCCATGTGCTAACAATCTTCACTATACTGCAAATATATAACTAACCCAATGTAGCATAAACAGTTGAACAAAGATTACCAGAATTTGGAACGTGATCAGAGAAATCCTAACTGTGCACCACTTCTCTGGAACTATAGCATTGGAACGTGTGAAACGTGGTAGAGAGGTTGAGGTTATGGAGATAACTGTCAGAGATTGTGGGAAGAAGTTAGGGTTTGAATGTGAGTAGATAATATGTATGCTTGGAAAGATGATAGAAAAGGTTTATGAGTTTAGGGTTTGATTAGATTTGAAAGAATGAAGATGATTTGGATTAGAAATAGGAGAGTGGGAGAAGAAATTCGAATTTGGGTTGGATTGGGAGTGTAATTTCGATCGGCTGATAAGGCAAAATAAGTCGGGCACAATCGGGTCGGGTTATAAAAATTAGCTTTCGGGTCCAGGTCGCGGCGCGCCCGCGCAGTTTGGTAATTCAAAACGGCGCGCCCGCACCGGTGTGACAGAGAGTCAAAATTTTCTTCTAGCAGACTGCGCGCTTGCGCCAGCCTGCCTTGTAATTCCTGCGCGGCCGCACTGCCCTGCATCTTGCTGTTGTTCTTCTTTTTCCTCTTGGCTACTTGACCACTAACTTGACACGATGCAACCTACCAAGGCAACGTTCACATATTATACTCCTAAGACAATAAATTAACTATTCTAACTACTAATGAAAACACAAAATAAATAAATAAATGGGTTGCCTCCCATTGAGCGATTGATTTTAAGTCTTTCAGCATGACTACTTCCTGTTTCATTCCAGATTGGAGAGAATAACTGAGGATTTCTGGCGATCGTAATCACCACCCCAATAATGCTTTAAGCGCTGTCTGTTGACTTTGAATGGCTCGTCCGAATTAGTTCTTGCTATCTCTACTGCACCATGCGGGAAAACTTGTTGAATAATAAATGGGCCTGACCATCTTGATTTTAGCTTCCCAGGAAACAATCTCAGCCTTGAATTGTACAGCAGCACTGCTTGCCCCGGTTCAAACTTCCTTTGTATGATCTTTTGGTCGTGCCATTTTTTAGTTTTCTCTTTGTAGATTATGGCATTCTCATAGGCTTGCAAGCGGAACTCATCCAGTTCATTAACCTGTAACAGTCTCTTTTCGCCTGCAGCTTGTAGATCAAAATTCAATTTCCGGATAGCCCAGTACGCTTTATGCTTAAGTTCAACTGGGAGATGACATGCTTTACCGTACACAAGCTGGTATGGTGACATCCTAATCAGAGTTTTAAATGCAGTCCTGTAAGCCCAAAGAGCGTCATCTAGCTTTAATGACCAATCCCTCTGATTTGGATTCACCACCTTCTCAAGAATCCGTTTCACCTCTCTGTTCGAAACTTCTGCCTGGCCACTTGTTTGGGGATGATACGCAGTTGCAATTCTATGCTTTACTCCATATTTAGCCAAGAGAGTTGTGAAAGATTTGTTGCAAAAGTGGTTCCTTTGGTCACTAATGATTGCCCTCGGTGTGCCAAATCTGGTGAAGATGTTTTTCTGGAGAAATTTCAATACCACCTTGGCATCATTTGTTGGTAAAGCAACTGCTTCTACCCATTTCGACACGTAATCCACTGCCAGTAGAATGTATTCATTGTTAAAGGATTTTGGGAAAGGACCCATGAAATCCATACCCCAAACTTCAAAAATTTCAACTTCTAAAATCATGTTTAAGGGCATCTCATTTCGTTTTGATATGTTACCCATCCTTTGGCATCTATCACATCTTTGTACGAATTGATGGGCATCTTTGAACAATGTTGGCCAGTAAAATCCTGCTTGTAACACCTCGGCCGCTGTCTTCTCACCTCCATAATGTCCTCCATACAACGAGTCATGACAATGATGTAAGATGCTATCTGTTTCGCATTGAGGAATACACCGTCGTATAATCTGATCTGCGCACTATTTGAATAAAAACGGCTCATCCCATATGTACCTCTGAACATCATGTAAGAACTTCTTTTTCTGCTGATTTGTCAAATCTGGGGGATATACGTTGCTCAATAAATAATTGACAAAATCTGCATACCATGGAATCTCTGAGTTTATCACCAACAATCGCTCATCTGGGAAGTATTCATTTATCACTGTTTTATCATGCTTTGCCTGATCCTCGTTTTCCAACCTCGATAGATGATCCGCCACTTGATTTTCCGTCCCCTTCCTATCCCGTATTTTCAAGTCGAATTCCTGGAGTAGAAGAATCCATCTAATTAGCCTCGACTTTGCATCTTTCTTTGAAATCAGATATCGTATGGCTGAGTGATCCGTGAACACCACCACTTTTGTTCCAATTAAGTATCAACGAAATTTATCAAAAGCATATACTACTGCTAGCAACTCCTTCTCGGTAGTCGTATAGTTGAGTTGGGCATCGGACAATGTTTTGCTAGCATAATAGATGGCAAGGAAAACCTTTTCCTTTCGTTGACCCAAAACAACCCCAATAGCATAATCGCTAGCATCACACATCAACTCGAACGACATTGACCAATCTGGTGCTACTATCACAAGCGCTGTGGTCAATTTTTTCTTCAACACCTCAAAAGCCGTCAAACATACCTCATCAAACTTGAACGGAACATCTTTCTCTAATAGACTGTATAAAGGCTTAGAAATTTTAGAAAAGTCCTTTATGAATCTCCTATAAAACCCGGCATGTCCCAAGAAGCTTCGAATGCCCTTAACTGTGGTGGGGGGAGGTAGATTTTCAATTGTCTCCAGTTTAGCTCGATCTACCTCTAACCCTTTTGATGATACCTTGTGCCCAAGAATGATCCCCTCTTGCACCATAAAGTGGCATTTTTCCCAATTGAGCACTAAATTGGTTTCCACGCATCTTTTCAAAACCAAGATCAGGTTTTCCAAACAACTATCAAAGGAATCTCCAAACACCGAAAAATCGTCCATGAATACCTCCATATTTGTGCTCGACCATATTTGAGAAAATAGCCATCATACATCTTTGGAACGTCGCTGGTGCATTACATAATCCAAAAGACATCCTTTGAAAAGTGAAGGTACCATAAAGACAAGTGAAGGTAGTCTTTTCCTGGTCTTCGGGGGCAATCACTATCTGATTATAGCCAGAATAACCATCCAACAAGCAATAAAACTCATGTCCAGCCAGTCTATCTAACATCTGATCGATGAAGGGTAGAGGAAAGTGATCCTTGCGGGTTACTTTGTTTAGTTTTCTGTAATCCATACAAACCCTCCACCCGGTCACTGTCCTTGTCGGTATCAATTCATTATTTTCGTTTTCCACAACCGTCATACCACCCTTTTTAGGCACGCACTGTACTGGACTCACCCAACTGCTATCAGAGATGGGGTAAATGATACCTGCATCAAGCCACTTCAAAATTTCCTTTTTCACCACGTCTTTCATGATTGGGTTCAGCCTCCTTTGTTGCTCAATTATTGGTTTGTCATCGTCTTCCAAAAGGATCTTATGCATACAAAATGAGGGGCTAATTCCTTTAATGTCCGCGATGGTCCAACCAATTACTGATTTGTACTCCCGGAGAACTCGTATCAACTTACTTTCCTGTAATTCGTTAAGTACAGATGCAATAATAACAGGCAAAGTAGATGATTCACCCAAATAAGCATACCTGAGATGATTAGGAAGTGGTTTTAGCTCAAGTGTTGGGGGTATTTCTAGAGATGGCTTCAATCGCTCAAAGGGTTGCTCTGTGCTTTTCAATGGTTCGAACGGGATTTTGAATCGGTGTACCCTAGGAAATGCATCCAACCTCTGAAGATAATTAATAATCTCAGATCATCTAAATCTTCCTCCCCCGACAAGGTAATCTCCAATGGATCCCTAATCATCAGTTGCAAAAATTCATCATCCACGTCTTTCTTCACCATATCTATTCTGAAACACTCCTCTTTGTCTGTAGGAAACTTCATAGCTTTAAACACGTTGAACTTCACTTCTTGGTCTTGAACCCTCATAGTCAATTCTCCTTTCTGCACATCAATGAGTGTTCTACCGGTTGCTAAGAATGGTCTCCCAAGTATGATCGAAATGTCCTTGTCTTCTTCGTAATCCAATATGATGAAATCAGCTAGAAATATGAATTTATCAACCTTAACAAGTATGTCCTCCACAATTCCTCTCGGGTATGTAACAGACCTATCTGCTAGCTGAAGAGATATGTCTGTAGGTTTTGGTGCAGGTAGACCCAACTGAGAATATATCGATAATGGCATAAGGTTGATACTTGCTCCCAAATCACACAAACATTTATTAAATGACAAGTTACCAATGGTGCAAGGAATAGTAAAGCTGCCAGGATCTTTCAACTTTGGTGGCAATTTCTTTTGGAGCACCGCACTACATTCTTCAGTCAAAGCCACTATTTCATAGTCCTCTAGCTTTTTCTTCCTAGATGTTGCCCGATTTCACAATCAACAATTACGTGCAAGTATACACGATCAACAAGTAATAAAGTGAAAAGAACGAGTGTCGAACCCACAGGAATTACTATGTTTTATATCTCCAACTATCAATTTAGATTATGACTATTCTATTAAACGATTGCAATTTTGAATATTGATTAAAACTAATTAAATTAACACTAACACTAGCAACTATCACAAAGGTTGAAATTCAGATTTAAAAAGATTAAGACTACAATATCCCCAGTTATTTATCATAAACCAATCTATCTATATCTTCCAATTATTCACTTCAATGGAGTTGTTAACAGAAATTCAATTGTATTTATAAGCCATTTTCTAAGTGATTAAATAAATCTATTTAATCCAATTAACTCTGCGATATTCCTATGCAAAACTAAAGGATTAAATTCATTAAGCTTCAATTTCCAATTGTTACATGCAGTAAAGAGATATCCCTATTCACTTCACAATCCTAATTATTCAACACATGCAAATAATTAAGAATACATGCTATCTTATCCAGTTCTAACCCTAGCTTGCATCTCCCGAATTCATCTAGAATAATATGCTAATTGTTGGCCAAACAATTTTAATCAATAAGCATAGAATAAGATAGACAACTCCCATCAATTGAATAACTGGAATTAAATAGATAATTAATTCAGAAACATAACTGGTTCAATCGTAGCCTTAACTAATGGTTTAGTTCATACTGACAATAAAAACTAGAATACCAAAATAAGTCATCATAATTAATTACAAATCAGAGATAAAAGATTAAAAGAAAACTCAATATAATCTCTAGCACTCCAATCTGAATTCCTCACGATGCTTGACTTGATCTTCAATCTCCTTGCTCAGCTCTGAAAACTCAATCTCTGTGTTGTATATCCTTTTATCCAATGTGTTATCTCCTATTTATATCTTCCTTTAGTCTCCCAACCAGAATGATAGATAGAATCCTTGTTCACTTCAACCTTTCCAAAATAACTGAATGCATTTTAGGTGTTTCTACCCTTTTTATGATTTCAATTTATTCATTTCGCTTAAAGGGTGATTGTTTTTAGGAAAAATTCGACATAAATGCCGACGGAGTTTTGAAAAGGTTGATTTTAATGATGGTCCAATTAGACAGAGCCGCCAGTTGGTAAAGATTTAAATGGATGTACCAACTCATCCAGATTTTAGGATTTTCGCAATAAGGCCCAATATGTGACTCCATAAAATTGGTCTCGAAACCGAGATTCATAGAATTCGGGGGCTTGCTTAAGCGAGGGGAAGGTGATAGGCACCCCTCGACTTCCGTAAAAATACGGTTACCGCATCTTGATGTTTTCTTAAGTGTGAAATGTGTGTGTGTATGTGTGTGTGTGATTGTGAAGGAAATCGTTATCTTGCTTTAGATCGGAATCGTGCGAAGTGCGTTATCTTAAAAACAACTTAATACCTCTTTGGACCTAGTGCGAAGGATTTGACTTAAGAGAAAGTTTCATTTTAGCTTTGATTTTGATGAAAACCTTTTGGGTGACGTTTCAAAAAATGCAATTTTCAAACCTTTTCGCCAAATAGGAATCGAGATTTATTTTTCGTTACTTTTAATTTTAATCTAAAGTCGTCTTACTAACCCAACGCAATTTGATTTTAAAAGATCTTGGTCGTTTTGTTTAAAAATCGTTTTTTTGTGATAAACAGGAAACCAAGCATCAAAATAGGGTCGGGGCGATCCGTGGGCATGAAAGCCATCTCAATAGCCCCGAAAACCTGTGTTGGGAATCTGCATGAGATCGTTAAGCTCATTATCATAGGGGGGGAATGTTATAAGATCTACATGCGATTACCATTATTCATTATATGTGATTTGATTGATGACAAAATGATAAGAAGAACAATCACACTGACAAAGCCTTATAAAGTCCTTAAATGAAATATATATGTACAAGGACTTAAAATTAAAAGATCAAATATGTTAGGTTGATCTAAGCTGAATGAATATCCATCTGATCAAAGTATGTTTGTAACATTAGGTGTTGTAAAGTCCTTAAATGAATTTGATGTATAAGGACTTAGAATAGAAAAAGATCAAACTTGTTAGGTTGATCGTATATACTATAATGATATATGTACAAACAAGGGCTAGATTGAACGTAGAGCACTGCACTGACTAAGTGAAGGATCGTAGAGCAGTCAACCAACTTCGCAGAGTCAAAGGATGACATCACAGAGTTTGCCAGGCAAACGTAGAGTGAAGCTCGGCAGAACGTAGAGTTCTCTCGGCAGATCGTAGAGCTCTCTCGACAGGACGTAAAGCTCTCTCCTGGTAGATCGTAGAGTTCTCTCGGCAGAATGTAGAGCACTCTTGGCAGGACGTAGAGTTGTCTCGGCATTACAATGCTAAATCTCAAGATCGTAGAGTCTGCCAGATAAGCACAGTAAAAAGCTCGGCAGATCGTAGAGCTCACTCGACAGCACTCTCTTGGCATCGTAGAGTTGCACATGTCAACGCAGAGCTTGCAAAGCAATCGTAGAGTATGGCTGACAGAACAAGGAGCTTACTCAGAATCGTAGAGTGTGCACTGCAAAAAGGAAATTATTGTGCTAACATGGGTTCGTAGAGTCAGTCCCAGACAGCCACTCTACGACTCCCATGAACAACCTGTAACCAAGCAACAACATAGAACAATCTATGCAGAGGCACTCAAAGTCAAGATGACAATTTTCTTAAAGACTACCAAATAAGCCGAGCATGAGCTATCAAACACAGGAAAATCTCTGAGTGCATCCGAAGCATCAATCCATAGCAGAGTTCAAAGGGTAGCTCAAGCACACAGTCTACGATCCATCAAGACTCTATAACCTATAACAAAGACAAGGTCGTAGAGTAGGAAAGTAACAGCTAGATCAAGTGATCGTAGAGTTGAGCCTAAGACAACAGATGCACTCTGACAGTTTCAGCAAAGCAATTAGAAGACCATGGAGCAGTACTCTATGACAAGGCATAAGAGAGAATGTCTGAAGATTAAAGTAGAGCAGTCCTCTACATCAAAAGTGCTACAGCAATAGGAGATCATAGAGCAGTCCTCTATGACATAGCAGCAGGACCAACACCTGAAGAACATTGAGCAGCCCTCTATGATAAGCATGACTGCAATAATGGCTCAACGAAGATCACAATACAATGCTCTAAGAATAAAATGCTAAATGAAGATCACAAAGCATAAGGGAGCACAAACTGCAGTATAGTAAGAAGCACATAAAGCGTAATACAAAGTGCAGACAACCACTCTACGAACTACAAGGCAGCAGAAGGCCACAACTGAAGTTAGTAGTCAACTCTACGATCAGAGGCAACAGACTTCAGTTTGAAGCAAACAAGTTAACTCTACGATCAGAAGCAACAGGCTGCACCCCAGGCGATCGTAGAGTAAGTGCCAACAAGGATTAAAGATGTCAGAGCACTTAGGGTTACTATCCCAAAGATGAGCGGCTGAATAGTTAAATGAGTAAAATAGGAAACCAATCTTAGTGGGGGTTCAAACAGCCATGTCTACAGCAGTCAATAAACGGTTCATGTGACTCCACTATTTGGTACCAGCTAATGGATGCTGACTCAACCTTCACTATCAGACTTAAGGAAGTAAAATATTCAGTTGTGCAATAAACAAATCTGCAGAAAGTAAGTCTCCAACGGAAAGAAGTGCAATGAGAAGATATCAGCGGCAAGCTTCCAACGGAAAGATTACGGAGATCTACAAAAGGGAAAACTGCATTTGAATTGAAGTGTGTGTGTGGTAAGCAAGAGCAAGAACACTAACTGAACAACTAACTAGAAGCTTCACTACAACATGAGAGGTATGCTAAAGGGCTGACATATGAGCTAAGAGTCGAATGACCAAGAAGCCAAGATCAAGAGCGACCAGATCCAGAACGGATAGCTCTATGATCAAGCAATGAACACACTGAGCTGAACAGATAAAGAACTAACTTGGACAAGTCAACCAGTGTTCATCAAAAGTGATCATCTGCATCTGCTATGTACCAGAAGAAGGGAGGGCTTCAACGACCATCATCAGTAGCATCCAGAAGAAGATCACAAACAACCGCCAAGTAGTTGAAGATGAAGTAGATCAAAGTTTATCTTGGTAGCACAACCCAACAAACAATCAACACACCAAAGAGGGCGGGGCGTCGTTGTCTTAAGTGACTAAACAAAGTCAAGTTTACTAGACTTGCTGAGTACCAAAAGGTACAAGAGATTCTAAGGCTGCTGGCTTTAGTCTATAGGATTCCAAGGCTGTTGGCCTTGAAGAGTTCTTTGTGAACTGATTTTCCAAGTCTGCTGGACTTGAAGAGGGTCATTGGATCCTTATCCGAGGGACTAAAAACAACTCATGTCTGCGGGCCTCAAGAGGGGTCAGAGGATTCGTGTCTACGGGACTTGAGGAGGGTCATATGATCCTTGCCTTAGTGGCTAAAAACAACTCTCGTCTGTTAGACTTGAGGAGGGTGGAGAGTCCTTATCTTTGTGACTAAAACCATTAGTAGATTCCTACTTGTTGAAGTAGAAGAGTGGAGTAGGAGTTATTCAGTCTCCGAACCACTTAAAAATCTCTTGTGTCTTTTACTTTATGTCATTTACCTTATACACATTAACTGCTATACCTATTGTCAACCATACTATAGATTTGACGATTTAACTGAGATTATGTTTACATCTTTGAAGGGGTTATTAAAGTATATTCCATTGTGCATGAATTGATTCTCTAATTCATAAATGTTATACCTTCATGGATTAAATGAAAAAGTTTTATAAGGATCTATTCAACCCCCCCTTCTAGATCCCTATCGTGTCCCCGGGAACCAATAATTGGTATCAAAGAAAGGTTCTCATGAATATGTTAAAGCTCACGTTTTGAGTAGATCCATGACACACAATTTAGATCAGCTCTAAATCTCGGTATTGGTTGATAAGATAAAATGAATATAAGCTAACAAGTTGAAAATTGTATGTGTAGGTAAACTATCCTAAGCTATCCAGGCTATACCATGGGCTTAAATGGAAAAATCATCATCACCGGGCATGCTGATGTCAATGAGCAGATCGATCATCTCATGAGGAGGAAATAGTTCAGATGCAGCAAGAACGAAATTATTCTCCATTAAAAAGGGAATCTACATATCCACCTAAGAAGTTGTGAAGTCCTACGAATGATGATCAAGGAAATATCTAAATAATAATGCGCCATCATCAATGCACTTACAATGATAACTCCATAAGTTTCTTAACTACATGTGACATGTCCCTACTTTACAAAACATGAACCCAGAGGTTAATTCAAGCGTATCAATGAATATGGAATGTCATAACAAACTATGTGCATAACTCAAAAATGTGCTCAATGTATCAGTCAATACAGCACAATAAAGGAATAAATGATGGTTCTAGCAATGGCCTGAGGAATTACAAATCATCAACCAACAAGGAAGTGCATCACTGCTAGTAGCACCACTAACTGTCAAGAAATTGACATTAGTGAGGTATCTATCTCTATCCCCCTAAAATGCCAATATATTTGACTGTTAAAATTTATTACAAATTGCATGTTTTTGTACTTTAGTAGCATATCAAGAAATTATTTTCCACCCCAAAAGGAAGAAGAAAGAAAGTGAGAATTATGGTTTAATAATCACTTTGCTGTCTATCCATATTTGAGGCTAAAAATAAAGCTCTTGAGAAAAATATCTGAAGTCTTCACAAATAGAGTTATCTCCTATCTTGTTGCTAAAAGAGTGAAAATGTGCTCAAACTATTTTGCAATTGCTGTTGTGTGTACTGATAAAGACTCATAATTATTTATCTTGATGTTGAGAGTTTATTCTTAAATGTGGAAAACCAAGTAGGGATTGTATTTAGTAATTTCACCTCCTGCTATTTAACTCTGTTGTTTAAGAGGTGACTGTGCTTAATGAGCTATTTTCATCCTACCTTAGTTCTCACATCTTATTTGATGAGTAATGCATTACTTCATGATCTAAGTCTTTGATAAGTCGTAGAGTGTAGTCATATCTGCTGTTGTATATTGAAGGGTTGTAGAGACTGACCAACTCTACGAACCATCTAGGTACAACTCACAGAACTGACCACTACTCTACCAAGACTCAAACACTTGGAACATAATAAAAGTAAGAACTCATCTAAGGAAAAGATTTGAGAATCCACATCAGTTCCACACATGGTTGCTCTCACACACACTCTTATGCAGCATGATTAAATCATTATCACTTTAAAGCTGCATAATGCAAATTGTGAAACCACTGTCTAGAAAAGACTCGAGCTTTCAAAAGAACTAACCCAGCAGGACCCAAAGATTATTGGGTACCAAGTTAGAAATTTACTTAACCTACAGGTATCATGATTACTCTATCCTTACTCAAACACATTTAAGAAAGAAGTCAGAGACATATGATCCTTATCAACAAACTACTAGCAAAGGCTTGATTCTCCAGTAAGACTCCCTCAGAAGTTGGAGCTCCATTCAGTATAATATAGTTCCTCAAGAAACATACAAAAAAAATAAGGTCTTCAGCAACTCTACGTCAGCAGTGCAAATGAGAGGATCGTAGAGTAACCAGTACTAAAAAGAATACTCTATGACCAAATGAAGAATGATCAAGAATGAAGAGCAATGCTCAGCTTGAAGAAAATTATGAAGACACGAGATGGAAGAGTGGAATTCATCACTAAAGAGAAGAAGAAAACCTATATGATGATCACTACTACCAGTTCACTAATTCGTATGAACCAGCAGAACATGTTCATATGTGAATAAATTGGGTCAAGGATTCTCTAGCATACAAAGAAGCAGATTACCAAGTCCTCATATGCAGATCTCGACTGCATCATGGCCCAAGCAGTATGAGAAATCCCTTATTATCCCTGGGTTGACAAATCCATCATTCTCAACCTTTTCCCAGACTCAGAGTCCCAAAACTCTGTGGCTGATGAACCAAATGAATCCTTATCTTAGATCATAGAGTCCCTTAACTCTATGACTATCAAGCTGGAATGAGACAGAGGGATCTGATACAGTGGTATGTGAGTCAGCAAAATGAGAAAAACAACTGCACCCATACTATTCCAAGTCGTAGAGTCACTATGATTGACATCATGATCATAGAGTACATTGACTCTACGATCACATCCTACAAAACACTACTCCCATACATCATGTCTAAACCAAACCTAAGGAGTACAATAATGACATTCTATATACCATATTCAAACAGTCCTCCCTCAAATAAGCGCCTCAGAGAGAAACCATGTAATGTCCAGGAATTTCAAAGCATTGTATCAAATTATTTTGATAAATAAAAATTTATTTATATTTTTATATAATTTATGAATTTAATTGGACCCATGTAAGAAATTTTAGTTAATTATATAACTATAGGTCCAATAAATTTTCTTGCATAAAAGGGGCCCATTGATAATTGAATAATGTAATGAGTCGACACTAAGAATTTAATTTCAAGAAAATTTGGAAGAAAATGTAAAAATAAATCGCCTGAGGAATTATTGTTGAAAACAAATATTTTTTTTTAATTAGTTAATCAATTTAAATATTAGAATATAATATTGTTAATTTAATTTGGGTCACTTTCCTTTTATTTAGATTGACCATTCTTTCATTTATTTTGGGTTGGACCCAAACTTTGTAATAAGCTGAGCCCAAATCTTCTTTTAGGGCTCAATTCCCTTGTCATTGGACTGCTTCTCCATTCAGCCGACCCAACTCTTGGGTTAAGCCCAATCTTTTTTTTTTCCAGTCGGGTTGACCCATGGTATTAGGATTTTAGAGTAACCGGCATGTCAATTGGGGAAAGGAGAAATGGAATAACCGAACCAAGCTGGAGACGTGAAGAAGAACCAGGGGATAACCAAGCTAGGGCACCCAAACTCTCAAATCACTCTCAAATCAGACAACCAAGCAAGCCCTAGGGGTCCAATCGGACGAACGAGGGACGGAGGAAGAAACGGCCTGTCAATCGCCGGCGGCACGATTTGGAAACGGGGCGGGGCAGCGACCAAGCGCAACGGACGGACCAGCGGTCCCTGAAATTTGGTGACGCGACCGGCGACAGTGCGCACGGCTCGAGAGCTGCCGGCGTCGTCAGTAGGCTGAATAGGTACAGTCGGCGGCGACTCTTTTCCTACCGTGGGTCATTGACCAAGCAAATAGGGTATTGCCCAAATAAATTCTCCTATAAATTGAAGCCCTAAACCCTAACCCAAAGCTGCCGATTTCTTTGTCTTGTGAGTTCTAAATTAGAGAATTTAGGGTTCGAAATTTTGAGGGAAAATCAGGGGAGGCCAAGTGCCGGTGGTGAATGTCCGACTACATCACCTATTTTGGGAGAAGAAGGAAGGCAGCAAATCGATTCAATCCAAGGTATAGCCATAGGTTACCCAGCCACTGTGATTGGTTCTTAGTCGATTTAGTATGAATTTTCCTTCTTTCGTACTCGGATTGTGTTGACTGTGTGTAAGATGTTGAACTAAAATTTTCCATTGTACTGGGTTAATTGCTTATCTGTATTTGAGGTACCTTGTTCCTGGTAATGGGATTGTACCGATATAGTGATTGGTATTTTCTTCTGTGCTTGTTGTAGTATATAGCGCATTAGGCTGCGTTTTGTTTGGGCTGTATTGAGTTGATAAATTTTTTTTTCAGTCGTGTTGGGTTGTATTAAACACTATGCTGAGTTGTATTGCAGGGGTAATAACCTGGTATAATAAGGGACCCTAGGGTTCTAGTAGTTAAATTGATACTGCAAACAGGCTGATATGGACTATCTGGAAATACTCAACTTATGATTGTTGAAATGGTTGAATAAAACTGGGTTTTTATTTAGAGTATATGATGTTCTGCCAATAGCATGCTGTTACAATGTAGGGTTAAAAATGTTGGTCTTGTGACTGATAACCAGAACTGAAAATCAGTGTCAAATATACATATCGATTGTTAACCAAAGCTAAGCTATGTCCTGAATTTGTTTGAGAATCCTCCCTTCTGTGTCGACAACTGTTAGTATTGGCTAATTCATTGAGTCAAAATGCTCTTGTAATTAACTAGTTGTTATAGCTAATAAATAAAATTAAATAAATAATTGTGTATTATTATCTCAATAAATAATAAATAAAGGTAATAAATGTTTAATTATTATTTAATAGTAATAATAATTAAATAAGAATAAAGTTAATAAATATTTAATTTTTATTTAATAATAATAATAATTAAATATGAATAAAGATAATGAATAATTATTAATAGATAATAGATAAAGATAATAAATATTTAATTATTATTTAATAATAATAATTAAGTATAAATAAAGTTACTTAATAATAAGGATGGTAATTACTTAATCATTAATGAAATAATGATTAAGTATAAGGGAAATTATTAAGTTAATTAATAATTTTTGAGTCCTTAATAAATAAGGTTAATGAACACTTAAGGACTGCTTAATTAAGTGTGGATAGGATTTATACTGTAAGTATTTAATTACTAAAGAACAAGAGTCATAATTACTAAATTACCCCTAAGGTAAATAGTAATTAAGAGTAAACTAAATAAATGATCAAGGGTTTTTCGTTATCTTTTAAACCAAAAATAAATTTATAACTAATAAATAAGGATTGTTAGACCATACCTGGAAACAATTAAAGGTAATAATTGGAGTATTCAAATGATAAGTGACCCTGATTAATTATTATCTGTTTAAATAATAAATAGAGGTCATTAAATTTCTGTTAGCTGGTGGCTAGGTAGTAATTAAGTTCGGTGAATTATTTATCTGCTAAATGGATAGCATAAGTGGGTATAATTACGCAATGCTAATGGATAAACCAATTCTACCAACTGATAGGTTATCCACGGTCAAGTAATTAAAGCTAGAATTTATCCGTAGCTGAGCAAACAGGCAAGTCCTCTATCCCGAACTTTGATTTCTGCAAGTTCCTAACCCTAAACTTCTTACCTTATTGCAAGTTCTTCCTTACTCAACTTTTTACCTTGAGTAATACTTCTAAAACCTTATGCAGTATTTTAATTCATGCAAAAAGGTATATATTATTGCAAGTATTCTTTAAGCTTGAATTTTATCTCCAAGCATGCTATAAGTGGTCTAATTACTTTTAAAATTATTCCACATCTGTGTATTTATTGGCATTCGCACTCATACATTTGAATTCGAATATTGAATTAAATTCAGAAGTTTTATGAACCATTCATGGTTAAGTCTGAACCCTTGTTCGGCCAGACAATTTTGTGAGAATTTATAAAAGCTATCCGAATCAATCAATGGTAAGGATTCTTAGACTGTATGAACACCCCTTTATTTATAGGGGAGTACCCCACGTACCGTATATAAGGTACAAATAGCAGAATTAAATGTTATGCATATACATAGGGTACGCGAGGCTGATCCCCTCAAGTACGTTATTCTGTAGCCAGTAACCAGAGGGTCAACTAGCTATTGACTCCTTTGGAAGTTATCGTTCAAAGTCTATTTGACTATCAATTGTTCTAAAAGCATTTAATGTTCTTGCTTCTGATTATTCTATTGTTGAAATCCCTTTAATATCCCTTCATCATGATATATTCTTATTGTTGCACCTTAAACTTGCTGGGCAAACTCGTTGCTCATTCTTGCTATATCATGACTTTATTGCAGCTAAACCCGAGACGTCAGGGAAGAATAAAGGGAAAGAAAAGATGAAATGATAGACATCTTGTAGCTGACCTTAGATTCATGTGTTAGTTATTTACTGATGTAATTTAAACCCTGCTAGCTATTTAGGGTATGGATTGTGTAAATGTTTAAGGTTAATCGTGTTCTGGGACTAGTGACACCTTGTAATGAACAATGTATGTTTATTATATTCAGCACTTTTTAGATATCATATGTTGTTAAAGGTGAATGTTGTATTGAATCGTGATGACCAGATCCGGGTATTTGGAGACCCGAATTTGGGGGCGTCACAGGTTGGTATCAAAGCTGTAGGTTATAAACTTTAGGATCGCGAAACCTAGGTTATAACCTTCATAGTAAACTCGTATCGAGTGTTAGGAGATAAATCGAGGAGATTTATCATATGTGGTTTTGATGAATTGGGGAATTCATCGAGTCGAGTAGTACCCAATGAAATATAACTTCATTTCTTCAATGAATATATTTTATTGTTGTAGTAATGCTAGTTTTTGTGTGTTTGTAGGATGGCTGCTGTAGGGGAGACTAGTGGAGCCCGTGAGGAGGAAGTATTTATAGACATACCGGTAGTGGCGGAGCAGCTGGTGGGCTATGCTCCTATTGCCCCGGGACTGTTACAGGAGGAGTCCGAGCCGGAGGAGGACTATCACACGGAGCTACCAGAGCCAGTGATAGGTAGAGTCATGAGGTCGGGTAGTCAGGACCCTGATACCGAGGAGGAGGATCCCGAGACCGAGGGGGAGGAGCCACCTGCTGATATTGACGGCATGGGATCCACTGCTGATGATATCATCGAGGGGTTGACGGACAGAAATGAGGAGCTGGAGGCTCGGATTGCTCATCTGGAGGAGCAAAACCAGACCCATCAGTATATGGAGGACCAGTACAGAGACTTGGCCTACCAGCTCGAGCACGACTTAGGGGTGGCCAAGGTACAGCTGCAGGGCTACGAGTCCTCGGCACAGCAGGTCGGACCACTGCTACATCAGCTAGTGGCCCGAAACGCTGAGTTGAGGGAGAGACTGGAGCAGCGGGATCTGCAGATCGCCCACCTGAGGGCGAAACAGGAGGCCATGAGGTTTGAGGCCGGACTGGAGGTGGCTGCCAGGATGCGCGTCAGGGAGGCCTGGGCCAGGGAGGCCAGGAGGGTTGATCAGCTGGAGGACCAGCTAGAGGCCAGGGCAGTGAGGATAGAGACCCTAGGGCATGCCTTGGATGCAGCCTACCGTAGACCCCGGGATGAGGTGGGGGAGTCCAGTCGCTCTGTTCGCCGCAGGATCGGGGATGGAGCAGTCTCTTCTGTCCAGCAGGCTCGGATCCGTCATGATGTATAGTGATGGGATAAGATGGTTGTTTAGTTGTTAGTACAGTCAGTCCCACTTTTGTTTATGTTAGGGACATATTCATGTTTGTTTATGAAACTTTATATTTGTTGTTATGATTGGGGTAGCAGTTAAAACCCCAACTTTTGTGTTTTGAGGGATGGAAGGTTAGGATTCCCCACTTTTGTCTAGGGGGAAGGGTTATTGATGAATAGGACACAGTGGCGCATTTATAGCAGTATGCCACAGGTTTCGTATTGTAACAAACGGTGGTATATGAATATAAATGCAGATGTTTCACTTAAATCAAATGTGTTGATAAATATTTTACCTTTAATTGTTTATTTCAATAACATATGATGTAAAATGTGAATCTATAGGTAAAAGTCATCAATTTCCTTATTCTAAACCATGCCAAGGGGAAGGCCACGTAACCGACAGGTCGAAGAGTCAGAAAGTGAGGTTGGAGACCAAACCAACCCCATGAGAATGTTCGCGGAGATGCTGGCCGAGGCTATGCAATCCAGACCCCCACCTGTAGTGACTCAAGCAGCAGCTGAGCCAGCGCATCATCTGGCAAACTTTAAAGATTTCAAATTGGTCGGACCACCTGAGTTCAAGGGGACTCTTAACCCAATTGAAGCGCAGACCTGGATAGAAGAGATAGAGAAGGTCTTTGAGGTAGCACGGGTGGCAGAGGAACAGAAAACAAGTTTTGCCACTTTCATGCTAAAAGGGGAAGCCAACTACTGGTGGAAAGCCAACAGAGGCCGAGTGGGAGAAGGCACTGTCGCTTGGGATCGCTTTAAGGAAATGTTCTTGGAAAATTACTTTCCAGAGAGCATGAAGCAGGAGATGGAGATCAAATTCCTAGAGCTAAAACAAGGGAACATGTCTGTGGCTGAGTACGCGGCTAAGTTTAATGAGTTGGCACGGTTTGCAGCTCACCAAGTCAGCACCGAGGAAAGGAAAGCTCGCAGGTTTGAGCAGGGGTTGAAGCCATGGTTATACCGTTCTGTGGCTGTATTAAAAATCAGAACATTCGCAGAATTAATGGAGAGGGCAATCATTGCAGAGGGTGGCAGTGAGGCCCTGGCCAAATACAATCACGAGAAGAAGAAGGGACATGAGGGCCCTAAGGCAGGAAGCAGTGGGGGGCAGTAGTAACCCCAACAAACGGAAATGGAATGAAAGTCAATCTTTCGGGAGCAATAAACCCGGAGGAAATCCGTCTGGAGGGGAGGCAAGGAAACCAGGCAGGTGCAGTAATTGTGGTAAGAACCACACGGGGGAGTGTATGAAGGGAAAAAAAGCGTTTGCTACAAATGCGGGCAACCGGGGCACATGGCTCCCCAATGTCAGAACAAACCAAAGGGGGGATGTTATTCATGTGGAGCACCCGACCACCAAATCAAGGACTGTCCGAAGAGGAAAGGTGACCTCGGAAGTGGCAACAGAAACAACAACAGCAACAGCGGGAACAATAACCGGCTGAGCTATGGGGCACCAGCCAGTCAAGCCAACAGGCCAACAGCCCGCACGTTCAATATGACAGTCCAGGATGCAATGGAATCCAAGGACGTGGTGTTGGTGTCAGGTATCATCCCAATCAACGATATAAATGCATATGTGCTATTTGATTCGGGTGCCACTTGCTCTTTTGTTTTCGAAGAATTTACTAGACAATTAAATGTCCCTTGTGAAAAGTTAGAACACCCTATGAACGTAGAAGTAGCAAACAAAGAAATTATCCCCGTAGAATGCATTCATAGGAACTGTTGTGTTGAATTACGAGGATTTAAGCTCAAAGTGGATTTGATACCAATTCGACTGGGAGAGTTCGATGTAATCTTGGGAATGGATTGGCTATCAACCCACGGCGCAGTTATTGACTGTAAGAAGAAATGTATACACCTAAAGACTCCTAATAAGTCAAAAGTGGTATTTTACGGCAGTAAGTCACCAAGCCAATCTTGTTGTCTTACTATGATGCAAACAAGGAGATTACTCAAGAAGGGTTGCGAATGTTATTTGGCCCATGTGGTTGATACTCGTCGAGTAGGGGATGAGATGAGTCAAATACCAGTCGTGAGAGAATTCACCGATGTCTTTCCCGAAGAGCTTCCGGGACTGCCGCCGGACAGGGAAATCGAGTTTGTTATCGATTTGGCACCGGGAACCGCACCAATATCAAAGCCGCCGTATCGGATGGCACCTGTAGAAATGAAAGAGTTGATGGTGCAACTGCAGGAGCTGTTAGATAAAGGATATATCAGACCAAGTGTGTCCCCTTGGGGAGCGCCCGTTCTGTTTGTAAAGAAGAAAGACGGTTCAATAAGGCTTTGTATCGACTATCGGGAGTTGAACAAAGTTACTATTAAGAATAGGTATCCACTTCCTAGAATTGACGATCTGTTCGATCAACTTAAGGGAGCGAAGTACTTTTCAAAGATCGACTTAAGAACCGGCTATCACCAGCTGAAGGTGAGGCAGGAAGATATCCCGAAGACTGCATTCAGGACTCGTTATGGGCACTTCGAGTTCCTGGTAATGTCTTTTGGATTGACAAATGCACCAGCAGCATTTATGGATATGATGAACAGAGTGTTCAAGCAGTACTTGGATAAGTTCGTAGTCGTATTCATCGATGACATCTTGGTGTATTCGGGGACAGAGGAGGAGCATGCTGAACATTTGAAGATGGTATTAGAAGCTCTCAGGAAGGAGAAGTTGTATGCAAAGTTTTCTAAGTGCGAGTTTTGGTTGCAAAGAGTACAATTCCTGGGTCATGTCATAGACAAGAATGGTGTTTCGGTGGACCCAGCAAAAGTGGAAGCAGTTATCAACTGGGAACAGCCGAAGATGCCGACAGAGATCCGAAGTTTCTTGGGATTAGCGGGATACTATCGGAGATTCATCCAGGATTTTTCAAAGATAGCGTCGCCATTGACCAATCTCACCAGGAAAACAGTCAAGTTTGTTTGGTCGGAGAAGTGTGAGGAGAGTTTCATGGAGTTGAAGAAGAGACTCAGCCAAGCACCAGTGTTGACCTTACCGGACAACACTGGGGGTTTCGTAGTGTATAGCGATGCATCACACAAGGGTCTTGGCTGTGTACTGATGCAACACGGCAAGGTAGTGGCATACGCATCACGGCAACTGAAGGACTATGAGAAGGGTTATCCGACTCATGACTTGGAGTTAGCCGCAGTGGTTTTTGCCTTGAAGATTTGGAGGCACTACTTATATGGGGAGAAGTGCGAGATATATACAGATCACAAAAGTCTAAAGTATATCTTCACTCGGAAGGAACTAAATATGAGGCAGCGCCGATGGTTGGAATTGATCAAAGACTACGACTGTGAAATTCTGTACCATCCGGGCAAAGCAAATGTAGTGGCTGATGCTTTAAGTAGGAAAGGCAAGGTGAAATTGATGCAGCTGACAGTCCAGGAGGAATTGATACGAGACTTTGAACGTCTGGAGCTGGAAGTCAGGTATCCAATGGAGGTGGACGAAAAGGTGTTCGCCGTGACGGTAGGACCAACTCTACTGGATAAGATACAGGAGGCTCAAGAATTTGATGAAGAATGCATTGACATTAAGAAACAATTATCGGAGGGAAAAGCATCGAAGTACAAGGTTGACAGCGCGGGATTGCTGAGATTCGAGGGAAGGATCTGGATACCTTACGTACCAGACTTAAGGGAAGAGATTTTGCAGGAGGCCCATAATACGAGATTTTCGGTACATCCGGGTAGCACCAAGATGTATCAAGACCTTCGTCAACATTATTGGTGGCCGCATTTGAAAGGGGAAGTTGCAGAGTTCGTTAGCCGGTGTTTGACCTGTCAACGGATCAAGGCTGAGCACCAACGGCCGAGCGGATTGTTGCAACCCTTAGAGATTCCCCGAATGGAAGTGGGAGCACATCACAATGGATTTTGTGGTGGGACTTCCAACAACGCAAAAGGGTCTAGACGCCATCTGGGTGATCGTGGATCGATTGACCAAGTCTGCCCACTTTCTACCAATCAAGATCAGGTACAAATTAGAACAACTGGCGAAACTTTACGTGAAAGAGATAGTATCACGACATGGAGTGCCGGTGTCTATTGTATCTGACAGAGATCCGCGCTTCACGTCAAATTTTTGGAGAAGTCTACAGGAGAGACTGGGAACACAGTTAAAAATGAGTACGGCGTATCATCCTCAGACTGATGGTCAGAGTGAACGAACAATTCAGACTCTAGAGGATATGCTCCGGGCAGTTGTGATGGACTTAAGTGGCAGCTGGGACGATCACTTGCCACTGGTAGAGTTCGCTTACAATAATAGTTACCATGCTAGTATTGGTATGCCCCCGTACGAAGCGCTATATGGAAGGAAGTGTCGAACGCCGTTGTGTTGGGATGAAGTTGGTGAACGGAGATTGTTGGGGCCAGAGTTGGTACAACAAACCGTAGAAATCATTAAAGTAATAAGACAGCGGTTAGTAGCAGCCCAGGATCGTCAAAAGAAGTACGCCGACTTACATCGCCAGAAGCGAGACTTTGAAGTTGGAAGTTTTGTGTTTCTGAAGGTATCTCCCTGGAAAGGGAAGATCCGTTTTGGGAAGAAGGGTAAATTGAACCCTAGGTTCATAGGACCGTTCGAAATTTTGAGGCGGATCGGCGAAGTGGCGTACGAGGTAGCATTACCTCCTGAGCTTGAGCACATTCACAACGTGTTTCATGTGTCAGTGTTGCGACCATATAAGCCAGATTACAAACACGTTATTTCCTATGAACCAATTCAAGTCGAACGGGATTTATCGTACGAGGAGATTCCTGTCCAAATACTTGATAGGAAGGAGCAGAAACTGAGAAATAAAGTCATTTATTCGGTTAAAGTTCTCTGGAGAAATCACGCGGTGGAAGAAGCCACGTGGGAACTCGAAGAGAAGATGAGAACGAATTACCCACATTTATTTGAGTAACCTTAGATTGAAATTCCGAGGACGGAATTTTTATAAGGGGGAGAGGATGTAATGTCCAGGAATTTCAAAGCATTGTATCAAATTATTTTGATAAATAAAAATTTATTTATATTTTTATATAATTTATGAATTTAATTGGACCCATGTAAGAAATTTTAGTTAATTATATAACTATAGGTCCAATAAATTTTCTTGCATAAAAGGGGCCCATTGATAATTGAATAATGTAATGAGTCGACACTAAGAATTTAATTTCAAGAAAATTTGGAAGAAAATGTAAAAATAAATCGCCTGAGGAATTATTGTTGAAAACAAATATTTTTTTTTAATTAGTTAATCAATTTAAATATTAGAATATAATATTGTTAATTTAATTTGGGTCACTTTCCTTTTATTTAGATTGACCATTCTTTCATTTATTTTGGGTTGGACCCAAACTTTGTAATAAGCTGAGCCCAAATCTTCTTTTAGGGCTCAATTCCCTTGTCATTGGACTGCTTCTCCATTCAGCCGACCCAACTCTTGGGTTAAGCCCAATCTTTTTTTTTTTTCAGTCGGGTTGACCCATGGTATTAGGATTTTTAGAGTAACCGGCATGTCAATTGGGGAAAGGAGAAATGGAATAACCGAACCAAGCTGGAGACGTGAAGAAGAACCAGGGGATAACCAAGCTAGGGCACCCAAACTCTCAAATCACTCTCAAATCAGACAACCAAGCAAGCCCTAGGGGTCCAATCGGACGAACGAGGGACGGAGGAAGAAACGGCCTGTCAATCGCCGGCGGCACGATTTGGAAACGGGGCAGCGACCAAGCGCAACGGACGGACCAGCGGTCCCTGAAATTTGGTGACGCGACCGGCGACAGTGCGCACGGCTCGAGAGCTGCCGGCGTCGTCAGTAGGCTGAATAGGTACAGTCGGCGGCGACTCTTTTCCTACCGTGGGTCATTGACCAAGCAAATAGGGTATTGCCCAAATAAATTCTCCTATAAATTGAAGCCCTAAACCCTAACCCAAAGCTGCCGATTTCTTTGTCTTGTGAGTTCTAAATTAGAGAATTTAGGGTTCGAAATTTTGAGGGAAAATCAGGGGAGGCCAAGTGCCGGTGGTGAATGTCCGACTACATCACCTATTTTGGGAGAAGAAGGAAGGCAGCAAATCGATTCAATCCAAGGTATAGCCATAGGTTACCCAGCCACTGTGATTGGTTCTTAGTCGATTTAGTATGAATTTTCCTTCTTTCGTACTCGGATTGTGTTGACTGTGTGTAAGATGTTGAACTAAAATTTTCCATTGTACTGGGTTAATTGCTTATCTGTATTTGAGGTACCTTGTTCCTGGTAATGGGATTGTACCGATATAGTGATTGGTATTTTCTTCTGTGCTTGTTGTAGTATATAGCGCATTAGGCTGCGTTTTGTTTGGGCTGTATTGAGTTGATAAATTTTTTTTTCAGTCGTGTTGGGTTGTATTAAACACTATGCTGAGTTGTATTGCAGGGGTAATAACCTGGTATAATAAGGGACCCTAGGGTTCTAGTAGTTAAATTGATACTGCAAACAGGCTGATATGGACTATCTGGAAATACTCAACTTATGATTGTTGAAATGGTTGAATAAAACTGGGTTTTTATTTAGAGTATATGATGTTCTGCCAATAGCATGCTGTTACAATGTAGGGTTAAAAATGTTGGTCTTGTGACTGATAACCAGAACTGAAAATCAGTGTCAAATATACATATCGATTGTTAACCAAAGCTAAGCTATGTCCTGAATTTGTTTGAGAATCCTCCCTTCTGTGTCGACAACTGTTAGTATTGGCTAATTCATTGAGTCAAAATGCTCTTGTAATTAACTAGTTGTTATAGCTAATAAATAAAATTAAATAAATAATTGTGTATTATTATCTCAATAAATAATAAATAAAGATAATAAGTATTTAATTATTATTTAATAATAATAATAATTAAATATGAATAAAGATAATAAATATTTAATTTTTATTTAATAATAATAATAATTAAATATGAATAAAGATAATGAATAATTATTAATAGATAATAGATAAAGATAATAAATATTTAATTATTATTTAATAATAATAATTAAGTATAAATAAAGTTACTTAATAATAAGGATGGTAATTACTTAATCATTAATGAAATAATGATTAAGTATAAGGGAAATTATTAAGTTAATTAATAATTTTTGAGTCCTTAATAAATAAGGTTAATGAACACTTAAGGACTGCTTAAATTAAGTGTGGATAGGATTTATACTGTAAGTATTTAATTACTAAAGAACAAGAGTCATAATTACTAAATTACCCCTAAGGTAAATAGTAATTAAGAGTAAACTAAATAAATGATCAAGGGTTTTTCGTTATCTTTAAACCAAAAATAAATTTATAACTAATAAATAAGGATTGTTAGACCATACCTGGAAACAATTAAAGGTAATAATTGGAGTATTCAAATGATAAGTGACCCTGATTAATTATTATCTGTTTAAATAATAAATAGAGGTCATTAAATTTCTGTTAGCTGGTGGCTAGGTAGTAATTAAGTTCGGTGAATTATTTATCTGCTAAATGGATAGCATAAGTGGGTATAATTACGCAATGCTAATGGATAAACCAATTCTACCAACTGATAGGTTATCCACGGTCAAGTAATTAAAGCTAGAATTTATCCGTAGCTGAGCAAACAGGCAAGTCCTCTATCCCGAACTTTGATTTCTGCAAGTTCCTAACCCTAAACTTCTTACCTTATTGCAAGTTCTTCCTTACTCAACTTTTTACCTTGAGTAATACTTCTAAAACCTTATGCAGTATTTTAATTCATGCAAAAAGGTATATATTATTGCAAGTATTCTTTAAGCTTGAATTTTATCTCCAAGCATGCTATAAGTGGTCTAATTACTTTTAAAATTATTCCACATCTGTGTATTTATTGGCATTCGCACTCATACATTTGAATTCGAATATTGAATTAAATTCAGAAGTTTTATGAACCATTCATGGTTAAGTCTGAACCCTTGTTCGGCCCAGACAATTTTGTGAGAATTTATAAAAGCTATCCGAATCAATCAATGGTAAGGATTCTTAGACTGTATGAACACCCCTTTATTTATAGGGGAGTACCCCACGTACCGTATATAAGGTACAAATAGCAGAATTAAATGTTATGCATATACATAGGGTACGCGAGGCTGATCCCCTCAAGTACGTTATTCTGTAGCCAGTAACCAGAGGGTCAACTAGCTATTGACTCCTTTGGAAGTTATCGTTCAAAGTCTATTTGACTATCAATTGTTCTAAAAGCATTTAATGTTCTTGCTTCTGATTATTCTATTGTTGAAATCCCTTTAATATCCCTTCATCATGATATATTCTTATTGTTGCACCTTAAACTTGCTGGGCAAACTCGTTGCTCATTCTTGCTATATCATGACTTTATTGCAGCTAAACCCGAGACGTCAGGGAAGAATAAAGGGAAAGAAAAGATGAAATGATAGACATCTTGTAGCTGACCTTAGATTCATGTGTTAGTTATTTACTGATGTAATTTAAACCCTGCTAGCTATTTAGGGTATGGATTGTGTAAATGTTTAAGGTTAATCGTGTTCTGGGACTAGTGACACCTTGTAATGAACAATGTATGTTTATTATATTCCGCACTTTTAGATATCATATGTTGTTAAAGGTGAATGTTGTATTGAATCGTGATGACCAGATCCGGGTATTTGGAGACCCGAATTTGGGGGCGTCACAAACCAAGCCCTAAGCTTTAAACCTAGAGGCCTTCCCTTTCTGAGCTTCCTTAATCCTGTTAGAAGGCTAAATGAGAATGCATCACTAAATACTTCTCTAGAGCCTAAAATGAAAATGAAACAAAGGAGAAAAGTTGATCCCTTAAAAGAGAGTTGATCATGGGACTCTCTAGAAGAGAAAGAAGCTGGTCCTAAAGAAAAATCTTCATCAAATAGATAATTCAGCTCTACTATAGGATCAGATATAAGGCATGAAGATTATCAATTCAGATGTCAAGAGAAAATGAGGTCCTTCAAAAATTACCTATTCTAAAAGGAAGCCACCACAAGCCTAATTGGAGACTCTCTCTTTAAAGACTGCACTCACTAAGACAAGTACAAATCAGCATCTGAGTAGCAGTAGGTGTGACCAAACTTTGTTCTTAAGAGGTGATCGTTGAGTGAAAAGCAAAGACATCAAGTCACTCTACGAACGGGAAAAGTCAATAGTCAAAAGGACATGGCCACGTTCTTAGGACAGAGTAACTGATATGCAACAGTTATGGAAGTTACAACAGTATTGGCCACGTTCAGTAAATGGGTTTCCCACACGTGTACTTGACTAAAAGAGGGAACTGATATAGGCCAAAATTCAAATACTGACGGTTGCTCTTTCCTATCAGTCATCAAAATCGTTCCTCTCACAAAATCGTGCTGATCTCTCGAAACCCTAAAATCATAAAATCTTTAGCAAGCCAAAATCAGCAACCTCCAGAAACTCTAAAACCCTTATTACTTCAAATCTCCATCTACAGTCAAGTATTCTTCAAACTCTTGTTATGGAAAATTGTCAAGTCGTATCAGGTATCCAACTTGGTTTCGACAAATTCGGAGAATCAGATGAAAAATTTAAGGATATCCTTAAGATTGTGAAACAAGCCGGATTCTCAGAATGTTTAGGGTCGAGCACCAAAATCTTCTATGATCTTGTCAAGGAATTCTACCAGAATGCAACAATTGATAGTGATGTTTTGTCCACAAAAGTCCGTGAAGTAAAACTGAAGGTAGATGCTGCAGAAATCAATCAATGTCTAGGATTTACCAACCAAGGTCTATCCTCTCTGGAAGAAATTGATTCTGATGAAGGCAAGAAATTGATGAGCTATGTGAAGAATCCCCATCTGAAAGGAATGAAGAAAAAGGAATTTCTTGAGAAGTTCGAATTCCTAGCTGAGATTGTGGGCAAATGCATCCTATGTAAAGATACCACCCATGATATTATGAGTGATCTACAACTGAAAATTATGACTGCCATTGTCATGAAGAGAAAGATAAATTTTGGAGCTATGTTGTCTGATTGGTTAGCCAAAGAAGTCAGAAAAGTGAAGACCTCAGATAAACCTATCTTAAAGGTTTATTATGGAAGATTCTTAAGCATCATACTGAAGAAAAGGCTGAAAAACAAGATTGGGGATAATGAGGGAGAAACCCTAAATATTCACAAGATCATGTCACCCAAATTATTTGACAATTGGAAGAAGAACTCTATGGAGAACAAGAGGTTAAGTGTAACGAATGCAATTTTTGGGATTTAATAAAAATATTTATTGAGTTATCTAAATATTTTTATTAATTGATTTTTTGAGTTAAATAAATAATTTATAAAGCTATTGTGAATAGTTCATGTTGAGTTTAATTGTGTTAATTGTTATTTGAATATGATTTGATGTGTTTATTCTAATTTAATTTAATAATTAAATTAGATGATGAAAAGATTTATTTGAATAATATAATTTATTTGGTGATATTGTTATTGATTAAATAAAATTATTATTTGAGTTAGTAAGGTTTAATTGAATTTATTTAATAATAAGTTCAATTAAATTAAATGTGTGACAATTGGAACTATATGTTATGATGATTTATTAAATAAATAAGAAAGTGTTTTAATTTTGTTTTACCAAACAAGGCCTTATGACCTTTGTTTGGAATAATGGGTTATTTTAATTTTTTTGTATTACCAAACAAGCCTTAGAGGCTTTTGAATTGTGTAACTGATGATTTAATTGGTAAATATACGTTCCATCAGTTTTTATTTTGCTTGTCAGTTGATTAAAAGAAAAGAAAATACAGAGTTTAAAAAAAAAAGGAAGAAAGAACAGAGTTCTATCAAGTGAGAATAGAGAGAAATTGTGAGTTTGAGAGTTTGTGGATTGAGAAGAGTTTGTGATTGAAGAGAATTCTAAGTTCTTAAAGCAATAGAAGGTATAATTCTTTTCCTCTTTGTTTTACTTTACTGTATATGGTTTCTAGTTTTCTGTATGTGAACTCAATTGCTCAAAAGATGAAATATTTGATATAAATGTTAGAAAACATGTGTTAGATGATTATGTGATGATTATAGATTAATTTGAATGATTAATCCATGAAATCATGTTTTGGAATTGAGTTTTTAGTTTTTACAGAGTTTTATTTCATGAATTGTATATATGTATGAAAATTGATGCTTAAATTAGTTATTAATTGGTTAATTGATAATTGTTTATGATTATATGATGAAAAACAAGAATAATGCAAGAAGAATGGTGTTAATTGGTTGAAAAATGAATTTACAGAGCTTGATTTCATGAAAGTGGTCAAAACTTGAATAAATTGTTTAACACTGAAATTCTTGGGTTTAAATTGGTTGTTTATGTGTTAGAATGATTATAATGTTTAGAAAACATGTTGGGTAATTGTTTTCTAGCATATATGATGTCTGGGTATGTTTAATTTGTGTATTGGATGGTAGAATTCGGAAAATTTGGCCAAATTTGGCCTAAGTTTTCACTGGTTCGCGAGCTGGGGAAGATGACTGTCGAGTGTCTCACCCCGGCGAGAAAATGTAAAGGAATCTTCGCCCCGGCGAAGTCTCGCCCCGACGAGATTTTTGTTCTGTAAATTCCCGCCCCAGCGAGGTTTCGCCCCGACGAGAGTTTTGTTCAGTAAATTTCTGCCCCGGCGAGGAACAGTAACTGAAAATATTTTTTTATTTTATTATGATGTCGTGTGCATGATTAAAGCTTAGATTAAAGTATTTAATAATACTACAATGAGTGGTAAGTGAATATTTAATGAATATCAAACGACATTTGATATATTAAATGATTGGAGTAAGAATAAATCCTAAAGTGTGTATATTTTTCTGTAACTAATTATGTTACCATTTTATAATTAAATGTATAGGTTGTTTAATGATCGTGAGATATTTAAATTTGTAATCTACGCTTGAGGCAAGTTTTCTTCCCTTAAACTTGAAAATTATTTATAGCAAGTTATTCTTTTCTTTTAACTTGTTAATTTATTCAATGCAAGTTTATTTATATTGAGCAAGCTTATGACCTTAGCTTATTGATATTCAAGCAAGGTTACTATCATGTTACGTACTTAAGCTTTATTCCAATCATTGTTTGTTATTCAAATTTCGAGTATAGTTTCTATTGAACAAACTCTATTGATGAACTAGACTAGGAAACCCCTTATTGATTCAGCTAGGCCTTAGTTGATGAGCGATTTCAAAGACTTAGAATATTTTCTATACTTGTTCCAAGCCAAGTTCCTTTTGGTACGGATTCAGACGATAAACTGAGATGAACAACCCTAATATAGTGGATTACTTACGCGACAGCGTTAAAATGTTTGTGCACAATACATTGTACAAAGGGCTGATCCTCCTGAGTACGAGATGGAAGGTCCATAGTCTTTAAGACTGTTAAAGGTTACGGTAGAGATACCAGTTAACCTAGGACATAGTTCGAGGTCTTGTGACCCTCAGATATAATTTCTAAATCTTGAAATCTATTTTTCCTTGAATCGAGCATTCAGACGAGCTTTTAAACTTTGATCATTTATTGATTGAGATTCAGAAAACTATTATTCCTCAGTTGAAAATCATTTCATTTAAATATTATTGTTATTGTACTTGTGAGCAATTGTTTGCTCACTCTTGCACTAATCATTGCAGCTAAGCCAGAAAAGCAGGACGAGCCGTCCACGAGTAAAGGAAATGGCAAGTTGCAGAAGTAGCTTAAGACTTCTTGTCTACTTGAAGTTTATTTGTAACAAAAACTTATTTAAAATTATGTTTTATTCCGCATTGATGTATTAAGGTTAAGATAACCTGGGATTTGATTGTTTAAGAGTTTGGTGATGTAACCCAATTTTGGGAAGATGTTTCATTAAGTTTATTTAATTGTTCTTACTATGGGTAGTTAGTTTAAATGTATGAGATAGTGAGCACCAAATCAATGGGAATTAAGTACCCAGATTTGGGGGTGTCACATTAAGAATATCTAGTAGCAGCAGCAAGAGGACTTCACAGTCAGGCAAAGGAAAAAGAAAAGCAAGTTCACTGAAGGATAAATCATCACAGTCTGAAGAGTCTCTGTCTCCTGTGCCCATTCCCTCCAAATCACTCAAGAAGAAGTTGCAAGTTGAGGAAACCCCAGTGAAGAGTCCCTCTTTCTCCAAAGATAAATTCGAAGAAGAGAAAGAAGCATCCGAGGCACCTATGGTCAAGCCCTAAAAAAGGAGACAGAGTGCAAGATTAAAACAAATGATGAAACTCCCAGGTCATAGAAGTGAAGAAGGAATTCCACCAGAGACAGTTGATCTTGATGATGGTAATGAGGGTGACAAAGTTGAAGCTGCAAAGATTAGTAAACATGTGGCATCTAGAAATGAATCTGTTGAAAAGGATGTAACCACAAGTAAGTCTAAATCAGAAAGTGAGGGTGTAGCTACATCTGCTAGAGAGAATCTCAATGAATCAACAAGAGAAGATGATGACATGGAAGCAAGCTATGAAGAACAGTCAACTGATGAGTCAGTTGAAAAATCAAAGGAAGTGACTATGGAGGAAGCAAGTTCAAATGAAAAGAGCACCAGAAAAACTGACAAAGGAAAGGAAGCAATGAAGGATGATGAAGGACAACAGGATTCTGATTCTGAGAATTGTGCATCAGAAAGCAAATTTAGACCAGCAACCACAAGAATTCGAAGAAGGATAATACTGGAGGCCTCTGACAAACCAGGAGCTGTGTTGCCAACAAGATGGATAGATCATGGCCTCGGTCAAATGAAAGTGGTATCAATGACCATAGAAGATCTACTTAACAATTTTCAAGACATTGAGCTTGATCGTACTACAGTTCTATATGATCCTGATAGTGAACAACTGACATGGTTCTACCCATGGATGCCCTGGCTGAAAGCGATTGAATTTGGAGATACAAGCTTCATCAGCTAGTGTTACTCATAGTTTCCAAATCTAAAAATGATCTCTTAGAACTTCCCAAGAGTTCAATCTTTTCCAAAGATGCTAATCAAGGAAACTCAACATTTCAAGGTCTATCACCATGCTGAAGGAACATATATTCCATACTATGTGCTGGAAAACAGTGATAAAGGTAAATCAACAAAACAGTTCATAGAGTCACTAGTTGTGGAAACCCCTAACTCTACAACTGCAGCCTTCTAGCCTCAGCCAAATATCAAAATCCCTGATATCTCCACTAAAATACCTTCTGATATCCCTTCCTCATCCAACAAAGAGTTATTCGATATCGGCACCGCTCTTGAAAACATTTACAAGAGTGAGAAATCCAAGTCAACTACCCCAATCTTTGAAGATTTATTGATTAATCAAGAGTTGCTGAAAAACTCCGAAGAATTGCTTGCAAATATTTCCTCAGTCACTAAAGAGGCAAAGAAGATGGCTGGAGGTGAAGACAATGAATTCTACAGGAAGCTACAAGCCTCATTCACAGACATGTCCATAAAGCTTCATCAACGAGATCAGATATATCTCAATTCAATTGAGTAGCAGAAAACTAAAGCTCTGAAACTCCAACAATAGAATGAGGACTCCATTCAGATCCTATCAACAAAAGTGGAAAACCTCAACCAGTCCCTTACTCAGTAATTGGAACTTGGCCAACAAGGGGTAAAAATAAAAGTTGGCAGTACCTCCTACTTAGTAGAACAGCTCATTACGCATGTTCAGTATCTCTCCCAAATGATTGATGACAAAAAGGGGGAGAAAAAGATGAAGCATAAAAAGGAGAAGAAAATAAAGCACAAAAAGAGGATAAGAGCTGGTATGAAAAGAAAGGAGCTAAAGAAGAACAAGAAGAACACATATGAAGCACCAACAACTGTGGGGGAGCCAGGAGAAGAAGGAGATGAAGAAATAGCTGCAAGAAGTGAGGGGGAGCATATGCCAAAGGAGGATGCAGAAGGATAAGAAGAAAGAAGCAGATGAAAGCAGTCACAAAGTACCATCAAGCAGAAGGTACATCTCTACCAAGCAAGGAGGAATTAATTGTGTTATGCTAGTATCTAGGTTCTCCTTGTTAGATTAATATAGCTTGTGAATCACATATGTTTAAATTTCATAGTATGATATAAATGAGTTTCTTGAATGCACATTATTTCATTCATATCTCTTGGTCTAGAAATACAGTAACTTACTGTATCTTAAGTCACATTAGCACTCATACATTTGTATGTATTGCTTGAATTGAATGTTATGCTATAAGTATTTTTGTCATCATCAAATAGGGGGAGATTGTTGGGAATCTGCATGAGATCGTTAAGCTCATTATCATAGGGGAGAATGTTATAAGATCTGCATGTGATTATCATTATTCATTATATGTGATTTGATTGATAACAAAATGATAAGAAGAACATTCACACTGACAAAGCCTTGTAAAGTCCTTAAATGAAATATATGTACAATGACTTAGAATTAAAAGATCAAATATGTTAGGTTGATCTAAGCTGAATGAATATCCATCTAATCAAAGCATGTTTGTAACATTAGGTGTTGTAAAGTCCTTAAATGAATTTGATGTACAAGGACTCAGAATAGAAAAAGATCAAACTTATTAAGTTGATGTTATGTACTATAATGATATATGTACAAACAAGGGCCAGACTGAACGTAGAGCACTGCACTGACTAAGTGAAAGATCGTAGAGCAGTCAACCAACTTCGCAGAGTCAAAGGATGCCATCACAGAGTTTTTCAGGCAAACGCAGAGTGAAGCTCGGCAGAACGTAGAGTTCTCTTGGCAGATTGTAGAGCTCTCTCGATAGGACGTAAAGCTCTCTCTCGGCAGATCGTAGAGTTCTCTCGGCAGAACGTACAACACTCTCGGCAGGATGTAGAGTTGTTTCAGTATTACAATCCTAAATCTCAAGATCGTAGAGTCTGCCAGACAAGCACAGTAAAAAGCTCGACAGATCTTAGAGCTCACTCGGCAGCACTCTCTCGGCATTGTAGAGTTGCGTATGTCAACGCAGAGCTTGCAAAGCAATCGTAGAGTATGGCTCAATAGAACAAGGAGCTTACTCAGAATCGTAGAGTGTGCACTACAAAAAGGAAATTGTTGTGCTAACATGGGTTTGTAGAGTCAGTCCCAGACAGCCACTCTACGACTCCCATAAACAATCTGCAACCAAGTAACAACATAAAATAATCTGTGCTGAGGCACTCAAAGTCAAGATGACAATCTTCTTAAAGACTACCAAATAAGTTGAGCATGAGCTATCAGACATAGAAAAATCTCTGAGTGCATCCGAAATATCAATCCATAGCAGAGTTCAAATGGCAGCTCAAGCACACACTCTACGACCCATCAAGACTCTATGACCTACACCAAAGACAAGGTCGTAGAGTAGGAAAGCAACATCCAGATTAAGTGATCGTAGAGTTGAGCTTAAGACAAAGATGCACTCTAACAGTTTCAGCAAAGCAATTAGAAAATCATGGAGCAGTACTCTATGACAAGGCATAAGAGAGAATGTCTGAAGATTAAAGTAGAGCAGTCCTCTACATCAAAAGTGCTACAGCAACAGGAGATTATAGAGCAGTCCTCTATGACATAGCAGCAAGACCAAAACCTAAAGAACATAGAGCAGCCATCTATGATAAGAATAACTGCAGTAATGGCTCAACGAAGATCACAATACTATGCCTTGAGAATAAAAGGCTAAATGAATATCACAGAGCATAAGGGAGCACGAACTACAGTATAGTAAGAAGCACATTAAAGCATAATGCAAAGTGCAGACAACCACTCTACGAACTACAAGGCAGCATAAGGCCACAACTGAAGTTAGTAGTCAACTCTACAATCAGAGGTAACAGACTTTAGTCTGAAGCAAACAAGTTAACTCTATGATCAGAAGCAACAGGTTGCACCCTATACGATCGTAGAGTAAGTAAGTGCCAACAAGGATTAAAGATGTCAGAGCACTTAGGGTTACTATCCCAAAGATGAGCGGTTGAATAGTTAAATGAGTAAAATAAGAAACCAATCTTAGTGGGGGGTTCAAACAGCCATGTCTACAGCAGTCAACAAACGGCTCATGTAACTCCACTATCTTGGTACCATCTAATGGATGCTGACTCAGCCTTCACTAGCAGACTTAAGGAAGTAAAATATTCAGTGGTGCAATAAACAAATTTGCAAAAAGTAAGTCTACAACGGAAAGAAGTGCAACAGGAAGATATCAATGATAAGCTTCCAACGGAAAGATTATGGAGATCTACAAAAGGGAAAATTGCCTTTGAATTGAAGTGTGCGTGTGGTAAGCAAGAGCAAGAACATTAACTGAACAACTAGCTAGAAGCTTCACTACAACATAAGAGGTATGCCGAAGGGCTGACATATGAGCTAAGAGTCGAATAACCAAGAAGCCAAGAACAAGAGCGACCAGATCCAGAACGGATAGCTCTATGATCAAGCAATGAACATACTGAGCTGAATAGATAAAGAACTAACTTGGACAAGTCAACCAATGTTCATCAAAAGTGATCATCTGCATCTGCTATGTACCAGAAGTAGGGAGGGCTTCAACAACCATCATCACCAGTATCCAGAAGAAGATCACAAACAGCTGCCAAATACTTGAAGATGAAGTCGATCAAAGTTTATCTTGGCATCACAGCCTAACAAACAATCAACACACCAAAGAGGGCGGGGTGTCGTTGTCTTAAGTGACTAAACAAAGTCAAGTCTGCTGGACTTACTGAGTACTAAAGGGTACAAGAGATTCTAAGGTTGCTGGCTTTAGTCTACAGGATTCTAAGGTACTGGCCTTGAAGAGTTCTTTATGAACTTGTTTTCCAAGTCTGCTGGACTTGAAGAGGGTCATTGGATCCTTGTCCGAGGGACTAAAAATAACTCATGTCTGCTGGACTCAAGAGGGGTCAGAGGATCCGTGTCTGTGGGACTTGAGGAGGGTTATAGGATCCTTGCCTTAGTGGCTAAAAATAACTCTCGTCTGCTAGACTTGAGTAGGGCGGAGAGTCCTTGTCTTTGTGACTAAAACCATTAGTGGATTCCTACTTGTTGAAGTAGAAGAGTGGAGTAGGAGTTATTCAGTCTCCGAACCACCTAAAAATCTCTTGTGTCTTTTACTTTATGTCATTTACCTTATGCACATTAACTGCTATACCTATTGTCAACCATACTGTAGATTTGACGAATGAACTGAGATTATGTTTAAATCTTTGAAGGGGTTATTAAAGTATATTCCGTTGTGCATGAATTGATTCTCTAATTCATAAATGTTATACCTTCATGGATTAAATGAAAAAGTTTTATAAGGATCTATTCAACCCCCCCTTCTAGATCCCTATTGTGTCCCTGGGAACCAACAACCTGCAATCGCAATTTTCACTATTACGGGGCCTTAAATCCGGTTTTAGTGGGAGGAAACCCTTGATACTATTTAAGACCCAAATTTACATTTACAATGATCGGATAATAACTTTACAATCGAAATAATGTCCGTCATGGGAATTAGGTCAAGATCTGATTCGAGGATCTCGACTTCAATATTCCTAGGCTCACATCGTAATATATCGAAACGTACGTAAAAAGAGATCTAAAATCGGGTTCCCGTGACCCTATCCATTAGATTGCAATATCGAAGCCAATATTTCGAGGGACTGTGTATTAACGAGATCTATGGAAAGGGACTTAGAATCTAGGATATAAATTCGTAGATCTAAGACGCCTTAGATCCGTACAATACCACAATCGGGATTAAAATGAAAGCATATAAAAAATGTATCCTAAAACCGCTATCAGGTGATTCAATTGTTAGAATCCCTAGCGCGATTAGTTAGGACCTCCTCCCCACTAGATTTGGATCTAGGGTTTTGCAGACTGTTCAAAATCGATTGAAAACATTGAAAATGACTAGATCTAACCTAGATCCGAGCCAATCTAGCATAAAGGTTCAAGCTTTGAAGTTTTAAAACCGATTAAGGGTTAGATCTAACTAGATCTAGGGTAGATCTAGTGAAAAGATTTGATTTTAACTATATACAAACAAAATAATCGGTAAAATGGATAGATCTATAGATAAACAACCAATATATATATAAAGATTGAAATTTTAAATAGATCTAAGCACAATAATATATATAATAGGCAAAATCTATACTAGATCTAATAGATCTATATCCAAACTATATAAAAATCAAATCTTTCGCCAAAATAAACGATATATATATTAGATCTACATTGGGTCTATATTGAATTAACACAAAAATCGAGTCTTTTACTATAAAAACATGAATCTAAGCTAGATTTATGCTAGATCTAGTAGATCTAAATTAAATATATATAAAGATCGAGTCTTTCACCTTGTGAATGGTGAAATCCTCCTCCTTGAGCTTGAGTCTAGATGGCTTGGATCTAATTTGGTGGGATTTGATCAGAATAATTAGCTCTAGATGGGTATTAGGGAGGTTTTTTGGGTGTTTCTCTCACTACATACGCACTTTCTCTCTCTAACAATCTATCCTTGTCCAAAAATGAGCTGATTTCATCCATTTATAGGTTCTGGGCTTGGCCGCAGGTACACCTGCGGCTGGCCACAAGTATACATACGGCTACACTAAACTGCTCGTAACTTTCAATCCAGGAAAAGTTGGAAAACGTACCATACCAATCTGGAAAGCTCTATTTGATACCTTCAAAATAATATATTATTCACCCAATTCTAAGTTCGAAAAGGCAGAGAAAATGGGAAAAACTATCCCTGAGTAGATGTCAGCTAGTCGTTCGCTTTGCTTTTCACTGAAACGATCATAACTTTCAATCCGAGGATAGTTGGGAGACATGCCATACCATTCCGGAAAGCTCTTTTCGAGAGCTACGCAGTGATATAAGGTTTAGCCAATTTTGGATCCTTTAAATAACTTGTTACTTCGTGGTTGTTGTGATGACTCCTCGTGTATGTTGATTTGAGTCCTAAAATCCTCTGTTCGGATATCTTGTCCTCCAACTGAATTGACTATTTTGCCCTCCTGTCAGGTTAGAAAATATATGCAAAATTTCGGGTGTCTACAGCCGAGATAACAGTTTATGATGTACGTTAGCTAAGTTATGTAAAACTTTGAGTCATGGCACAAGGAATATTCATTTCAAGAAATTACGATGTAACTTTAAATTTACTTTATAAAGTAAATTGATATGGTGACAATAATGTATGAGAGATGGTCTATATTGAATATATAATTGTTGGATTATAGTTACGGAGATTCAAAAGAAGTACATGTTAAACTATATGTAATTATTGTGACGAATATAAGTCACAAGTGTATCATTGTAATAGATAAATGATGTAATATTCATTATTCTATGTTATGAAGATATAAATGTATTAGAACCTAGGATTAGAAAGAGATATTATGTAATAATATTATTATTACATTCATGTTATTAAGATTATATTGTATGGGTAGTACCGTGACGCACCGGACCCAGGTTTGAAAGTAGACCCGGATTTGGGGTCGTTACATATGATCCCTATTCAAACACGTATAATCCTGGATGGAGGGATCATCCTAACTTTAGCTATAGGAATCCACAAGCAAATCAGCTCGCAAATCAAAATTTTGAAAGTTACCAGCAATACAAACAGCCATATCCCAATAGGCAATAATAGGGCCAATCTTTTAACTTTAGTATGTGTTTAGAAGAAATTGTTAAATATCTTGCCACTAACACTTTGCCATTTCAACAAAAAACAAGGGCAAGCATTCAAAATTTAGGTACTTAAATGGGACAAAAGAAAGTAATATGCACGTTAGCCAATCATATTTGATATGATGTAGCATATACTTTGCAATCTTATTCGTTTATTAATAAAAGAATTAATTTATTAAAGGCATTTTCGTTATCTACATGATGCTATTATATTAAGTGTGATAAACTCATAGTTTTAAGCAATGCTTTTAGAATTATGATGATGATCATGTTAATGAGATCTAAATTCAAGATAGCTGATGAGTGGGTTTTATACCTACGAATTGAGTACTTTTGGCTTGATAAAACTGCATTCTTGGGTAGTTTAGGTTCCTTTTCATGTGTTTTTATCTTATTATTGTTTTATATGGTTTTGCATTACTTTTATATGTTTTTGAATATATTTTATGTGTTTTTACTTTGTTTTGTAGGAATGGGAGCAAAAGCTCTTTGGATCGGCACTTGGAGTGCCTTGTATGCCATCTTTTGCTTGCCATTTGCGTATGTAGTCAATTGTCGTCCATTTTTGACATTGATCCGGCCTCATTCTCTCAAAACTCAAAACATGAAATTTGTAGATCTACTTCTCAGCTTTTCGGATCTTGAATTGCCCTAATCGGAGTTTGGATGAGAGAGTTATGGCCATTTTCCCAACTGACGTCAGAGCTGATAGCAGTCATGGGCAGCTGCGCAAGGAGGCTTGGATAGCAGGACAAGGAGGCTTGGGCAGCAGCACTTGGACGCGAATTTTGATAGAATTAAGCCTTTTATTGTCTAACCTAATGACCCATTCGAGAGACTTTTGAATTACTGATTTTTACCTTCTCTAAGGAGAAGAGAGGAGGCGGCTAGACTCCATGGGAAGCTCTAGGAGAAGCTAGCAACAAGGATTGGAGGTCACGAATTGAACGAGAGTTCTTGGAGATTGAAGATTGCTTCGATAGAGTTTTTCTTCTCTAATTCGTTCCTTTAATTTTGTAATCCATGAATGTTGAATAACTTGTTAATGTTGTTTATTTCACTAGCTATGAACTAAACTCTCATTCTAAGATTATAATGAAACCTAATGTATAGTTTTAATTTAGTTTCTCTCCTTTTGATTGGCACCACATGAATTGGTTCATTATATTTATGCTTAATGTTTAATTCCTCTATAACAATCCCCAAATCCTAATCCAGCCAACTTTGGTACTCAGGGGTTCGACCTGGATGTTCATCCCTAAACTCAGCTGATACACGATGCTCCCACAGATCATATACTCTCAACAACTTAAACTCTGTAGAAGTCAGGATAGGGACGCTATAATTGGCAGCCTCAGCAAAGGGATAAAAACCTTAAGTCTGATGAAACTGACCCATCACCACCAAAGGATGATAAGTGGTGACCCCCAAACCAGCAATAGGGATGAAATCAAACCCCACTACGTGCGTCAGAAAGCTCAAAAAAGAACAGTATCCAGAGTATATCAATAGGGAGAACGTGTCCTCAATAGATGAAAAGAAGTCTGACCAAGAAGATCCATCCACACAAGAGACTAAAAGAAATGCGAATCGAGAAGCAATGCTATATCCCAAACAAAAGGCATGACACCTAAACCTACCGATCGAGCTAAGGTGAGTCATGCACCAGACATATAACAAAATAAAGCTACCATGAAACTCTCTATCTCCAAATGAATGGCAGTAGGATGCAGATATGTAAGTCTCAACCAAGATCATAGGAGGGATGGTATGATCCTCATGAAGATAACTATAGCTACTCCAACGTCCATATTGAAAGTAGTATGCACACAAGCCAATCATATTTGATATGATGTAGCATATACTTTATAATCTTATTCATTTATTAATAAAAGAATTGATTTTCTTAAAAGGCATTTTATATTATCTACATAGTGTTGTTATATTAAAAGTGATAAACCCATAGTTTTGAGCAATGCTTTTAGAATCATGATGGTGATCATGCTAATGAGATCTAAATTCAAGATAGCTCACAAACTAAAATTGTTCCTAATCGTTGGATTACTAAATTGGGGATTAGTGAATCCGGATAGATTAGTACATACGTTGCTTGCTCTTAGGAAGAGGATGATTGATCTCATAATCATTTGTGTGGAGACACTAAAGCAAGTATATAGGTGCTTATTGGAGAATAAGTTCACTGAACGTGGCTCGCTAAGGAATACCTAATGGAGTTTTACTCGCCTGTCAATAGGAATTCCTATAGTGATAGTTGTACAAGTGATCCTTGGACTTGAGATCATCATAGTATCTTGTGTATGATGAGTTATACTTTGACATGTCCCTTAAGACCTTGTGGGTATATCAAAGGGTATGATTGGGTATAATTAGTTATACATGGAGATAGGTGAATGATCAACAAAGAATCTACCTCGTCTAGTAAAAGATGTGAATGTCCTATGTGATTCGATAAATGATAACTCAGTAGTCCTTGGCCAAGGCAGAATGAAATTAGAAAGGAGTTTCTAATTTGCATTAATTAGAGTTATGCATTTGGGAATCGAAATACATATAATTAAATAAAATAAGACTTGATAGTAAATCCATGTCTTATATTTAATTGGGACATTGTATGGTAGAAGGATTGAATTGTACGGTAACTATCTACTCAAATGTTCTTTTGTGATTAATGTTAAAATCTATATTATTTGGAAAGTCGTTGATCGCTAAGGGGGCTTACCCTTATTGTAGAATAAATATTATTTATTTAAATGAATTAAATAGTTTAATTTATTTATTTAAATAAGATTAGAATTGTTCTAATTGATTTATTCACAACCGGTTTAATATGGAGAACCTAAAGGGTCACACCGTAAAAAGGAAAACATTTATTTAAGAAGTAAATGGCATAATTGTAATAATAAGTTAAGTGTATTTAATTTAATCTATAGAGATAGAATAAATTAAATAGCTTAATATTTATTATTTAATATTTTGGAAATATTAAATATAAATTAATAAGAGGAGTCTTATTATTATTATTACTTTTACTATTATTTAATTCCTAATAGGGATTGTAAATTAATTAATAGAAGTACTCTCCCATGGATTCCTAATTGGATTAGGAGCATTATTAATTAAAGGAGTTTAATTATAATATAAACCCTAATCCTAAATAGTTTAGGGTAGGGTTATTCCTACACCTATAAATAAGAGGGGTCTTATCATAGATTAGGGTTACACACTCTTGCATTAGATTGTGGAGAGCAATTTCTATAGAGATAGAAACTAGGGTTTTGCCAAATACCCAACTTCTTGAATACTTGTTCTTCCTTGGTGGATCACCTCTAGAGGCCAAACACTTGGGTGGCTAACGTTGATCAAAGGAAGGAATCACACCGTAGCATTCGAGGAGAACACGAAGGACTAGGAGTTGAACTTGTACCCGAGGAAGCTTTGTTCTACGAGGGTATAATTCTTATTCTCTTTATCTTTCGTTTATATCGTTAATTGAGCACAAGGATTGATCTTGGTGATGGTTTGTATAAAATTTTAAAATCCGATTTTATCGCGCTTCCGCACTATTTATGTAATTTAATTGCATGTTCGCGCTATATACAAACCTAACAGTGGTATCAGAGCCTAATCTTGTGCTAATTATCGATTTTGATGATTCCATGTATGTTTGATATGCGATTGGATCGAAATTTTTGGGCAGAAAAATTTTTCTGAATCAGCGAAGCGGCGCAGCTGCACCGCCTCCAGTTCATTCTGGAGCGCAGCTGCGCCGAAACCCAGAGTCGGTTTTTCTGGGGAGCAGCGCAGCTGCGCCGTTGCCCAGTTCATTCTGGGCGCAGCTGCGCCGGTAAGCAGAATCTGAAAAATATTTTTTCTTCAATTAAAATAAATGGTTTATTTAATTGATATAAGTTTAAAATAAAGAGTTTATTTTATCTGGAATAGGATTTCAGATTGCTAAAATTAAAGGAGTTTAATTTGGATTTGGTTTTTGATTAAAATAAAAGAGTTTATTTTGTTTCAAAACTAAATATTAGCAAAACTTTTGCCCATTAATTGATATCGATGCATATATGGAATGGTTTTATTATTCATGGGATGAATGTTATTTATTGATACATATAGAGATATGTATGATAATAAATAGGGATTGATTATGAATTGTTGACCAATGTGTGATTGGATTTATTTTAGTGGATGCTTGAATGTATGGGTTTTATAAATGGGGTCTGCGTACCTCGTCTTCTCTAATTTTTCTTAATGTAAATTCTATCTCCCTCCTATGTACTTCCCCTTGACTGCTGATCAAGGTTTCTATTTATTGTAAATAGTTTTTGTAATAGGACTAGTTAGAATTAATTTTTTGAAGAATTGGAGACAAAGGAGCAAGGAGCGCTTGAAGACCCGTTTGTAATGGAGCCCGGGTTTAAATGTAATAGTTATATTTAAATTTTATTCTTGCACCCTAGGTTTGACCTTTTGGTTCACTTGGTGGCTCTAGTGAACCAAACTAGAATAAAAGTCCATAATCAATCCGGGTAGAATATATAGTATTCTATATGTGCATGCTTACTATATATATATATATATTATATATTATCAAACATGCTTCGCATGTAAAATAATATGACGCGTATTTTATATATATATATATATATATATATATGCATGCGCGCTAAACAAGATGAGACTATTAATAATAAACCCCTCAAAGAAATTATATTAAGTCTTAAGCGTTCAAAGATATTTGGAATATCGAACGTCGCCTTCTAGCATGGTAAAGCAATAGAGTATTAAATGTTTAATATGAGTTTGTTGTGTCACCACAAGGCAAATATTAAATATTTAAGATGTTGCTTTATCACATTTGATGCTTATAAATAGACTGAACGATGCTGTTTTGTTGTGTCACCACAAGGACAGTGTTTTTCTTTCGAATATATGGAAGTGCTATGTTGGACTTAACTTGGATAATTTTGATTCGGATGTGTCACCACTTGATCAAAATAATCTAAGAGGCAAAATAAAAGGAGTTACATAGTGATATAATTGACAATAGTTGTCTACCTATTTATTTATATATCGTTTGTTGTGTCACCACAAGGCTATATACATTTGAAATGGGGTCCTTAATCTCACTAGCAAAACTTTAATTAGATTTGCCGAACTATATATAGAGGGTAATATAGTTTGATGAAAAATAGTGGGAGATACCAATTTAAATAAAGACCTAATTTATTTTGGTAATTAATTAAATGAATGAATGCTAAAATGTTGTCTATTTCACATGCAGAATTTAAAAATGTCAAACTCACTATCACTGCGTAGCATACTTGATGCTAACAAATTGATCGGACCGAATTACACGGACTGGTTAAGGAATCTGAGAATTGTTCTCACTGCTGAAAAGATTTCTTATGTCCTAAATTCGCCAGTCCCTGCAAGTGTTGCAGAAACAGCCTCTGAGGAAGAGATTGCTACTTTTAGAAAGTGGCAAGATGATGCAATCTTGGCTCAATGCATCATGCTCGCATCCATGAGTAACGAGCTTCAGCGTCAGCATGAAACTATGGATGCTCCTACTATATTGCTGCACCTCAAAGAGTTGTATGGTGAGCAAAGTAGGACTCCTAGATATCAGATATCTAAGGAGCTCTTCCGATCTCGTATGACCGAGGGCACTGTCGTTGAGACTCATGTCCTTAAGATGATCAATCTGATTGAACAACTTGGACAACTTGGGTTCGTGATGGATGGGGAGTTAAGCCAAGATTTGATCTTGCAGTCACTCCCGGACACCTTCTCACAATTTGTTGTGAATTTTCACATGAATAAGTTGGACGTCAGCCTGCCCGAGTTACTTAACATGTTGAAAACTACTGAAGGTCACTTCTCATCCAACAAGAACCAAGTCTTACTAGTGGATGATTCTTCCAAGAAAAGGAAGAGGCCCAAGGTATTTTCTGAAAAGAAGAAAAACAAGAAGGCTAAGGGCAAGGCGAAAAGAAAGGATAATAAGAAACCTGATCCAGATAGCAAGAGAATTTGCTACCATTGCAATAAGCCGGGACATTGGAAGAGGAACTGCAAGGAGTATCTTGCGGACCAAAAGAAGCTTGGAGAAGCTTCGACTTCCGATCTAGGTTTGTTCGTGATTGAAATTAATTTTTCTGAAAGTCAAAATTGTACTTGGGTATTGGATACCGGCTGTAGTTCTCACATATGTAATAATATGCAGGGACTAAGCAGAAGTAGGAAGCTGAACAAGGATGAAGTCGTTCTACGAGTGGGAAATGGAGCAAAGGTTGCTGCATTGGCTGTAGGGACTTATTGTTTAGCACTGCCTTCGGGCAAGTTCATTAGTTTAAATAATTGTTATTATGTTCCAACACTCATTAGAAACATTATTTCAATTTCTGTATTGGATATGGATGGTTTTGATATTATAATAAAGAACAACAGCTGTTCTATTTATAATAAAAATGTTTTATATGGTGTTGGCAATTTACTGAATGGACTTTACATACTTGACTTGCATGAAAATATACTTCAAATTGAACAAACTAAGAAAAGAAAACGAGATGATGTTAATTATACCTTTATGTGGCACTGTAGACTCGGTCATATCAATGAAACAAGATTATCCAAGTTGCATAAGGATGGGCTTTTAGAGCTATCTGATTATGAATCATATCCAACTTGTGAATCTTATCTCATGGGTAAAATGACTAAATCTCCTTTTACTGGAAAAAGGAGAGAGAGTTACAGAGTTGTTAGCGCTGGTACACACAGACGTTTGTGGACCTATGACAACGAATGCACGAGGAGGGTATTCTTATTTTATTACTTTCACTGATGATCATTCTAGATTTGGATATGTGTATTTAATGAAATACAAATCTGAATCGTTTGAAAAGTTCAAAGAATTCAGAAGTGAAGTAGAGAAACAAACTGGTAAGAGTATTAAGATTCTTCGATCGGATCGAGGAGGGGAATACTTGACCAATGAGTTTCTCAATTGTCTCAAAGAAAATGGTATAATCTCACAATGGACTCCACCAGGAACGCCACAGTTGAATGGTGTATCTGAAAGGAGAAATCGAACATTGTTGGACATGGTTCGTTCCATGATGAGTTTTACCGACCTTCCAGTATCCTTCTGGGGTTATGCCCTAGAATCGGCTGCATACCTACTTAACAAGGTACCTACCAAATCCGTCCCAAAGACTGCATATGAGATATGGACAGGGAGGAAACCAAATCTTAAGCATGTTAAGACTTGGGGTTGTCCAGCTTATGTCAAAAGGTTTGAGCATGATAAGCTGAAGACTAGATCTGACAAATGTAGATTTGTGGGATACCCTAAAGAAACATCAGGGTATTATTTCTATCATCCTACTGATCAAAAGGTGTTTGTTGCGAAACATGTTGCCTTCTTGGAAAAGGAGTTTATCCTTGAAGGGGTCAATGGGAGTAAGATATATCTTGAAGAAGTTCAAGAACCACAAAATACTACGGATCAAAGTCAGGTACCTGACCAAGTAGAAGAACCTACTGTACCACTACCTATTCGTAAATCTGGAAGAGTACCGAAGATACCTGAGAGGTATGGATTCATCATAGAGGATGATGATGAGGTACGCATCATAGATGATGATGATCCATTGACTTACGAAGAGGCTATGAGTAGTGAAGACTCAGAGAAATGGCTAAAAGCCATGAAATCCGAGATGGACTCCATGTATGAAAACCAAGTATGGACTTTGGTTTCACCACCCGAGGGCATTAAGCCTATTGGGTGTAAATGGGTCTTTAAGAGAAAGACTGGGGCAGATGGTAAGGTAGAGACCTATAAGGCCCGACTGGTTGCAAAAGGTTTCAAACAAAGACAAGGAGTTGACTATGATGAAACCTTATATGAACTTGGAAAAGGAATTATAGATTGAGACCATGAATATAATGACATGTGTTGATGCTTATTCTACATAGATGGAATATATCATTTACATATAGGATAGGAATATACCTTTATGTCGTGTGTAACTATTGTGAGAATTTATTCTTAATGACTCCCTGCCTAATTTATTTCACATAGGAATATAGTGATTTAGTTAGAAAGGGGATATTCATTTGACCATCGGAAGAGGCTTATGATTACTTAGAATTCTCGGTTAACAATTCATCCTGACCACTTTGATTAAAAAGAGAGTTAGGAGATTGAACGAAACATTGGGGGAAATTGTAATCTTAGCTTATCGTACCTTGATTCCAATCGTTTTTCATTATTTACTTTGTTAATTAGAATACCTTTAGCTTTCATCACTACCGTGAGTCAATAGTTTAAATAAGATTGAGGAGATATAAAGTTGGTGCTTGGTACATATTAATAACAATTCCTCGTGGGTTCGACACTCTACTTAACATTATATTACTTGTTGACCGCGTATCCTTGCGCGTGTTTATCGGTTGTGAAATTGACCAACAAGTTTTTGGCGTCATTGCTGGGGAATTGTTTTATTAATATTGTCCAATATTAATTTCAATCAATCTAGTCTTAATTTAAACGTGTATATTTGTATTTAAGTTATTTGTACTTAGTTTTGTTTTCAAGTCCTTTCAGATATGGATGCGCTCAACTATCAATGGCCTTATGAGAGGATGACTCAACCGAGTGTAGAAGAAGCACTTGATGCATTGGATGCACAAGTTGCAGCACTTTCAAGGAAATTTGATGCTCTCGAGAGTTAATCCATTCAGAATTCCTACTATTAGAAGCAAGTCGACTACATCCCAGACTACTATCATCTGGATTGGCAGAATTATTCGAGCATTTCATGGAATAACAATCAAGATCAATTCTATGATCCAAGTCTCTCTTACCTCCCAGAATATTCATATCAATCTCCACCGCAAGAGGAGGACGAGTCTAATTTAGAGGAGATTCTTGCCAAGTACATTGAGCACCAAGAAGAAAGTGCATTGGAGGTTCTCTTCACTAAGTGCATATCTCAAACTGAAGTACGAATGAGTAATAAGGATACTTTAATAAGAAACCTCGTGAGCCAAGTGGAACAACTCACCAATGCCATCATTAATTGCCCACAAAGCAATTTACCTAACAATACAAAGATTAATCCTAAAGAGGAAGGTCAATTGCACTGCAATGTGGATATTCAAGGAGATGACGAGGAGTTGCATGAAGCTCTTGGCGAGCACTTAAAGAGGGCATACTTGCATTGCGAAGAAGATAGTGAGACTGTAATGAAGAAAAACAAAAATGGGAGCCGAGAAACTAGAGATCAAGAGGTGCCATTCAAATCCTTTGAAACTATCAATATTCTAAACAATCGTGAGGAATGTCACTGGGTCGATGTGGTTGACGCGGACATTGTAAATGATAAAAACGATGAGGGCAATTATTTTTTGTCAATGGACAAAGATAAGTTTGGGGGTCCTCAATTGTGTATGAATGTTGAAACATTCAGGAAAAGACAAAAAGGAGGCATGGAATGAATAATTTTGCAATTCATCCGGATTGAGTGAAGTGGCGAAAAGTCGAGCCAACGACTTTAAAACAAGCGCTCAATGGGGAGGTAACCCCATTTTCCGTATCCTTATGCTTAACACTTATTATTTAATTTAAATTGTGTTCGTTGTTTTTATTTTTTCGTTTATTTCTAGCTAGCTCTATTTTATTCTCATGCATTTTCCTTAGACTTAATTTAATGAGTAAGTGATAATTAGTGTTGCATTAGTTTGTTTCCAAAAAAAATATAAATAAATAAATATAAAATTAAATTATTTTTGTTTAGTGTGTTTGGTTTTGCATTTGTTGTTTATTATCTTTTGTTGATTCTAATATGTTTAATGTAATTGGTTGCTTGTAGGCACTTGAATAAAAATTGGGAAACTAGTGCAGCACGACAGCAAGGTAACCAGCAGGCGAGCCTGGGCAGCAGCCAGCGCGTGGAGCGCGCGGGACAGAGCTGCAGGCGAGGGGCCAGGTGCGCGCGACAAGGGCAAGCCAGCAGGCGCGCAAGGCAGGCGGCATGAGCAGCAGCACAGGCTCCAGGCCCAGAGGCGCAATAAGGCCGAGCAGCTGGGCACGCGGTGGGGTCAAATTGCCAGGACGTACTGCATACCCTACGTAGTTGCGCAGAGTCGGTGAGCAGCGGTGCTTGAATATTTGTCAGTGATGGGCAGCGGCGCAACAAGTCATGCGTAACAGCGCATGATCATCCGAGCAGCTTTTAATTCCCTTCCCAGTGAGAATATGCAGCATGCTCTCCATTTCAAAAACTCTCCCAAACAAGCCTAAATATCCCCCAAACCCAAATCTAGCCAAGAGGACTTTCGAATCAAATCAAAGGGGCAATTCCATCGAATCATTGGATTCAAGAACCACTAGTCAGTAACCAAATGAGGAGTTCTTGCATTTAAGGGTTCTCTCAATCTTCATACTTCCTTAAGGTATCATTCATTAATGTTCAGTGAATTTGTTTTCTGATAAGAGGAAAGTTTATTCTTGTGTACTGCTATTGGTGATTTTTCTTGGGATATTGTTGTGCTATTGCTTGGGTGTGAAAATTTTGGAGGATTCTTGAGTTTCCAATGTGGTTAACAAAGAGGAAAATTAAGAGCACATGCCAGGTGTTCGTGAAATTGCCCGAACGAAAGTTTAGAAAATTTTGGGGCATTTTTCTTGGCAATTGTGTTCTGCATTAGTCTTTGAAACTTTGTAGCTCTTATTCACCCATGACTCCCAAGAGACAAAGAGGTGAAAGCTCTCGAACACGACCACAATATGATACTAGGAGATTTGGGAGTTTGGAGGCTTCTGAGCAATTTCATTCAGTCATGTTAAATAAGAAGCTTATTCCTGAGCGCGGACTACAGGTCGAGGACTTGGTATCGGGAATAGGTCTGAAAAAGTATCTAAAAATATCAAAAATGGCACGGGGCATATTGCAGTAATGATTCGCAAAAGGGGATAGGGCGAATTCGTTAAGCAACTGGAGCCAGCGGTGGTGTCCATAGTCAAGGAATTTTATGCAAACACCAAGGAGGTAGAGGATTTTGTGGTTCTCGTTCGAGGCCAACAAGTGTCGTTCACTTCTAAAAGCATTAATGAGTACTACCAATTAGAGGAATTGGACGTCGAGGAAGATGAATTTATGATCTACTATGACAATCACCTTGACTTGTCCAAAGTGATTCAACACCTATGCAGACTGGGTGCAACATGGAAATGGAGGGAGCAACATGAAGCAGTGATCTTTCCACACAAAGAATTAAGTAGATATGGAAAGGCATGGTACACGTTCCTTTGTGCAAAGCTGATGCCTTCTACGCATTTGTCTGATGTAACTCTTGATCGAGTCGTCTTGTTATATGCCATTATGACTGGGAAGTTAATTGATATCAGGAAAATAGTTCATGGCTCTATCCGGTATGCACTCTAGGGGGAATCCACTAACGGTCTACTTCATCCATCCCTCATTATGGGATTATGCAAGAAAGCGAATGTTACGTGGGATATGGATGAGGTATTGCAACTACCAAAGGCGGTAATAGATACTGCAATAATCAATAAGTTTAAGATTTGGGATAGAGGCGAGTCTTAAGCAAGGGGAGTAGGGTTTATTATTAGGGGCAACCCACTAGTTGTAGAAGAACAAGTTCAGCCTCCACAACCTGAGGCTCATGTCAGGCAGATAAGGCAGGCCAATCCTCTTGTCAAGGGGCATCTTCTTCTTTGTTTCAGTCGCAAATGGATTAGCTGATCAAAGAGATGAAGGAGCTTAGAAAAGAAAATGCTATTCTTCGTAAAGGGCAGGAAGAGATGCTTCGGGTGTCAAGGCGACAATCTCGAAAAGTGGACACGGTAGCGGACCAGTTGGACACATACGTGGTCTACTCTACGGACTTTAACTCCATGGTCTCAGCTGCTATCAATACTCCGGGGGTTAGCTTAAATCAAGGTCCATTCGACTTTCCTGATGTGCCTATGTTTCCTTAATACACTGCTGATACGGAGGAGGAGAGCGAGGGGGATGATTTGGTGGACGATGATGATGCTCCTGCCGATGCTGCTTGAGTTTTAGGGAATTTAATTTATTTTACTATTTTTCTAAAAAAAATTAAATTAAATTATGTTATTAGTAATTTACTCCCATAAAGAATTTAAATTATGTTATTAGTAATTTACTCCCATACTTAGATAGCATCGTGATAATCAGGTGAAATATCATTAAAATGACTTTTCTTGCTTTTAAAGACATAGGCGATCCTGTCATTGCATTGACTCTAAGCTTATTCGTTTATTTTCATTGATGACAATGTAAATTTTTAAGTTTGGGGGTGTAGTAGTTAAATTTAGTAGTTTTGCTTTGTGATTAATATTATGTTGATGTTTTGATGTTTAGTTGTGCATATTAGCTAAAATTTTGAAAATTTTGAAAAATTTGAAAATTTGACCAATGATTTGGTTGAATCCATTGAGGGCCTATGATAAGAACTTAGAGGACATTTTGGTAACTCTTGTAAATTTTTTGAGAATGATAGTTTAAATTTTAACTTGGGAGTTGGTTCTATGGCATTTATGATCCTTTGCGCTTTTTGGCTCTTGCATCCAACTGTTGGAAGTTTGTCTTAGAGAGTTTATATAGTTTAATTCTTGTGGAAGATGTTGTTGAGATTCTAGGAACTTATTTAAGCATCAGTTAAAGCAAATTTAGGCATTCACATAAGTTTAAGGAAAAATATTGGATTATTTGATATCTTGGATTGTTTTGAAAAATTTAAACTTTTGGCTCCCGGTATTGGATTTATGAATCATGTGGTGAGTCGAGATGGAGCGTAAAACGCACTCACTCATGGACACATACAAAATGCGAGATGGGACGTAAAATGTACTCGTTGGGTTGAGCAAGTGAGGTGGAGCATAACCCGCACTCACTTGCAAACTCAAGTGAGATGGAGCATAAAATGCACTCAACGAAGAAAAATGTGTTTTTAAAATACTTGGGAAGGTGGATTAATGTTAGTAATGATCCAAGCGTGCGTAAAAGTTTAAAAATCATTTCGGTCCTCTATTATATGGTTTGCCTTATTTGCTGAGATTGACGTGGTAATAGGATTCTAGAGTTGATATGATGTATCTTTTATTTAGTATTTGTTATATAGTCTTATCTAAGTACGATGACTTATTGACACAAGCATGAGGGGGTCAGAATTTTATGACAATCATTCGACTCAAATATCGAGGAATCAACGAATGATCATACGTGAATGGAATGAATTTAACCCAAGGATGCTTGGAATGGTGCCTAAGACACTTGGATTGGAACTTGAAGACCATTCATGTGATTCGGGATTGCTTTTATATGTTTTTATGTGTTTATCTTTTCAGCAATTTGACCTTTGGAGTTTCAATGGAGTTTTTGATGATGTTAGAATTTTCGAATGAAAAAGTGCTCTCTTGAAGTTTATAGAGGACTTCTCAAGCTTTCCAGTTTGGTATGATGTGCAAAAATCCGAGTTCATTTGGGCCTCCAAACATTGTTTCTTTGTGAGATGATCTGAACCCCGCGCAGATTGGATTCTGGTTCAGACCAGTTTGCTTATCTGGGCCATAACTTGAGTTTTCGAACTTCAAATGAGGTGATTCAATAGCCTAAATTCATTAAAAACTTTAGGGCTACAATTTTCATTCTTTGCTCGAATCCAAATTCGGTTGTTATCAGATGCGAAAATAACTTGCAATGTGCTGATCAGATTAGTTGTCTGATTTGGACTTTTAACACACCACATGTTTTTGGGTTGTTAAATTCTTTGGATGGTTGATGCATGAGATGTGATTAGTTGTTAGATCTTGACCTATGATGATGGGTTAGCACACCATGAGTTCCTATAAATACCAAGTTATGCTAGGCTTGTAATGATAACCAACTTCATATCAATTTTCAGATTATCAATGTTATTGTGAGTTTATTTCTCTACTTGTGGTTCTTTAAAGAATTCCTAGGTGTTCCTTAGTTTTCTTGAGAGATTCATAATTGACTTGTCATACAACTATTCATAGTTGTGTGTGGCGTCTTCTACCGCATCAATCGTCGATTGTACCGAGATTACCGCTTCAATATAAGCGAGGGGTCAAAGTGTCGTTGGTGTTCATCCCACGCAAATTTCATTGGCAAGCAATTGTACCAAGATTACCGTCTACATATAGGCGAGGGGTTAAGGTGTTGTAAGCTATCCATCCTATCAACTTGTTAGAAACGATCCGGGCGACGACCACCTCACGCAAGCATGTCGTGGAGTCCATCACTTTTACAGTTTGGATGCACGCGCTATCTTTTTAAGGGTCATAATTGTTGCAGAACAAATGAATTAGTTGAAGTGTTAAAGGTGCATGCTCTTAAAAATTCGTTGAGAGTTATTGGTTTTGAAATCTTTGAGGCATTATTCGGATAATTATTAATTCATTGCTTGCGTTGTAGGTATAGTTAGTTGTGATATTATTTTTGTCTTAGTGTTTTACTTGAGGACAAACAAAGATTCAAGTTTGGGGTTATTTGATGAGTGTGTTTTATACATACGAATTGAGTACTTTTGGCTTGATGAAACTGCGTGTTCTTAGGTAGTTTAGGTTCCTTTTCATGTGTTTTTATTTTATTATTGTTTTATATGGTTTTGTATTGCTTTTATATGTTTTTATATATATTTTATGTGTTGTTACTTTGTTTTGTAGGAATGGGAGCAAAAGCTCTTTGGATTGGCACTTGGAGTGCCTTGTATGCCATCTTTTGCTTGCCATTTGTGTATACAGTCGATTGTCGTCCATGTTTTACATTGATCCGGCCTGATTCTCTCAAAACTCAAAGAATGAAAGTTGTAGATCTACTTCTCAGCTTTCCGGATTATCTTGAATCGCCCTAATTGGAGTTCAGATGAGATAGTTATGACCATTTACCCAACTGACGTCGGAGTTGATAGCAGTCATGGGCAGCTGTGCAAGGAGGCTTGGGCAGCAGCGCTTGGACGCGAATTTTGATAGAATTGAGCCTTTTATTGTCTAACCTAATGACCCATTCGAGAGACGCTTGAATTACTAATTTTCTCCTTCTCTAAGCATAAGAGAGGAGGCGGCTGGACTCCATGGGAAGCTCAAGAACAAGCTAGCAACAAGGATTGGAGGTCACGAATTGAACGAGAGTTCTTGGAGATTGAAGATTGCTTCAATAGAGTTTTCATTCTCTAATTTTTTCCTTTAATTTTGTAATCCATGAATGTTGAATAACTTGTTAATGTTGTTTATTTCACTAGCTATGAACTAAACTCTCATTCTAAGATTATAATGGAACCTAATGTATAGTTTTAATTGAGTTTCTCTCCTTTTGATTGGCACCATATGAATTGGTTCATTATATTTATGCTTAATGTTTAATTTCTAAGGAATTGGTAATTAGTTTGGTAGTCTATATGAACTTGGAAAAGGGATTGTAGATTGAGACCATAAATATAATGACATGTGTTGATGCTTGTTCTACATAGATAGAATACATCATTTGCATATAGGATAGGAATATACCTTATGTCGTGTGTAACCATTGTGAGAATTTATTATTAATGACTCCCTGCCTAATTTATTTCACATAGGAATACAGTGATTTAGTTAGAAGGGGGATATTCATTTGACCATCAGAAGAGGCTTATGATTACTTAGAATTCTCGGTTAACAATTCATCGTGACCACTTTGATTAAAGGGAGAGTTAGGAGTGTTAGTTACTTGGGACACAATAGAGATCTAGAAGAGGAGGTTGAATAGATCTTTGATGAGTCGTTTTATACACACAATTTGGGTACCTTTGACCTTGATAGTTTGTTAGTTCCTGGGACTTTTATATAGTTTTTAGCTATTTTTACCGTATTTTGAGATAATTTAGTTTTTAGTTATTTTTACATGTTTTATGTTGCTTTGATGCATTTTCATTATGTTTGTAGGAATGGAAATAAAGATCGCTCGGATCGTTGTTCGTATTGACTCAATGTTCGTGCTTGGACGTCTGTGCCCGAATGGTAGTACGATGGAAATTAGTACTTGGCGACGCTCGGTGCTTAATTTGATAACATTGGGTAGTTCTGCGTGCACGGTGTTGGAAAGCATGTATGGCATTCGGCGTCAGCCATACCACGAGGGCAAGCCCGTGCTTGGATATGTTAGAGTTTATGCCCTAGAGGCCAATTATTTAATGTAATTGCTTAACATTTCTCTTGATATTTGATTGAATAAATGAATTATTTTATTATGGTTTCATTTACTATGTTATATAAATGTTAACATAATAAAAGTCCTTAGAATAATGATACAAATTATATAGCTTCAAGTATGTGACTTGAACATGAGATTATATAATTACAATAAGTATCATTACTCTTAAATGTCCCTAGTCGAGTATCATTGAGAATGGGACAATAATGATACATTGAGACTAGTATGTGGATTGACTGATGGCCAAATCTCATTGGTCATTAATATATGAGATATTAAGTCAATGCATAGGTACATGTTAGAGAACAATGTACTGGACAGACCCATCATGAGAATTCTACGTGGAGCATTATGCAAAGTGTCATAAGCAATTCTCATAGTGACAATGATGTAATGGTCCTCCGACTTGAAATCACTATATTACTATACGAGAATTTATGTACTTTGATATCATCAAAGGTCACCTTTAATAGGGTGGACAATAAAGGTGATTATTGGGTACATCATGAATCGTGTGAGGAATATGAGTGATCTAGATGGAATTTAACCCCCCTATATATTAGGGGTGATATCCATAGGCCTCTTGATTGAGTAGGACTATGAAATGCATGGCCATGCTCAAATAGTGATTTGTTTCATATAGTCTACTCATTGATCAAGAAAACTCAGATTAAATTATGAAGAGTATGACACATTCCATGGCTCGAGATTAATCTAGGATGTCAAGGTTAAAAGGATTAAATTACATTGAAACATTGGTCACGAAAAGGTTGCATCGAATCATCGATCTTATTATTATTTGGGTAGCAGTGATGCATTACTAGATGCCACTCACTGTTTATAATTTTATAATATGATTTTAAAATTATTGCCAATATAATAATAACCTATAGGGTCACACACTTAGAACGTAATTAAAAGAGAATTAATTTAAATTGTAAGGATTTAAATATATCAATATGATTGATAGTATTTAAATTACGAATTTAAATTAACAAGATAATTTGTATATATATGTATATTAATTAAGTAAGACTTAATTAAAATATAACATATATAAATTCGGATTTTACTTTTCTAATAAGATTAGGGTTTTGATTAATTACTTTTTGGACTCTATATATATCAGATATATCAGCAGTCTTGTTTACGTGAAACTAAAAGAAAAACCCTAACCGTTTTAGAAAAGAGAGTTGAGAGCAACACTTGAGAAAATCCAGATCTTGGCGGCTAGTACCGGAGTTCTTTTTGCTGCAGATCGTGTGACGATTTGTGGGACGTTCGCGTGGATACCGTAGAGACGCAGTTCCGTTGGATTGCGTTGGAGATTCGAAGCCGTTCCAGAATTTCATCGTTGCATTCAAGCTCGGATAATCGGTAAAGCAAATCTAAACCTCTGAATTAATTTGTTTTCGCATGGATCCTGTTTTAGGGTTTTGGAAAATTGTTTTAAAATTTTTAAATTCCGCTGCGTTTATGTGTGCAAAACCCTACAGGATATCCGTGCCTAAATGAAAATACTGTGGAAAGTTATGTTTGGCGATGCTCGGTGTTGAATTTGATGACATTTGGAAGTTGGACGTGCATGGCGTTGGAAGGCGTGTACGGCGTGCGGCGTCGGCCAAGCCGCGGGCACGCACGTGCAACAGCTGGGGGCACTAGGCAGGCGTTGGGCGTGCGGCGCGCGCGGGCGCACGCGGGCCTGGGCACTGGCGCTCGGTAGCCTTGGCGCTGGGCGCTCGGCAGCCTTGGCGCTGGGCGCTCGGCAGCCTTGGCGCTGGGCACTCGGCAGCCTTAGCACTGGGTGTGCGCGCTGACACTCGGCAGGCGCTCGGCAGCTCGCTAGCACTCGGCAAGCATCAGGCGCAGGGCACGGGCGCAGAAAGCGTGTGCGCGGGTGCGCGCATAGGACTCGGCAGACAGCGGGCAGTAAGCGTGCGGCAGGCGGAGCGCCACGCACTGGGCGCGGGCGCATGGGCGCTGGGCGCGGGAGCGCGCTAGGCGTGCGGCAGGTTGGGGCGCCAGCGTGCGGCCAGGACATGGGCACGCGCGCTGGCGTGCGGGCGCGCGGCGCGGGCGTGCGGCAGCCAGCGTGCGGGCGTGCAACACTCAGCATAGACCAACCAGGGCTTGGGCGCGCGGGCGCCAGGCACCGTGCGGGCGCGCCAACGCCGTCCTGAGTGCGATCTGACACAGTTTCAGTGCAATCTGAGCTCCATTTTGTCCGACTTTGGCTAGGGTTTCTTGATGGAGGCTATATATAATCTCTTCTAAGCTTCATATCAGACATCTAGAGATAGATAGGCTGCAAAATACATCATACAACAAGGCTAAAGGCTGCAAATCAAGCTGAATCAAGCCACAAGCCAAGGAACCCAGTCAACAAGAATTGTAAAACTAAGGGGGAGAGCTGGAAACCAACAGCAACCCAAGGAACAACAGCTGAACAACTTCAAAAGTGGTTTCATTTCTAGATTTTCAACTCCTTTGTAATTCGAATTTGACAATGTATAAATTGAAATTGATGTTTATTTTAGCTATCATGAACTAACCTTCTATTCTAAGATTGCAATGGAACCCAACACTTAAATTGAATTGAATTCTCTCTCTCTATTGATTTTAGTTATTCATTTGTGAATTGATTATCATAACCTTTGCTTTCTAGATTAATTGCTTGGCCCGTAATTACCTTAGGAACCTATATGAACTTGACGAATGGATTATAGGTTAAGACCTAGTTATGATAACATGCGAGAGTATAGATTGTTGTGGGTTATTAATCGGATTAAGTGACGTGTGTCTTATTAATTATCTGCAATAATAGGTATCTTGATAGTAGTTGGGATAAACATATACCTAATTACCGCATGCAATCAATTGAGAATCTAGTCTTAATGACTTCCGATGTGAAAGTTGGTAATTGAGGGGATGGTTAAGGAGATTTAGTGACACGTGTCTATTAATCATTCCTGAAATTAGTCTCTTGATAGTGTATAGGATAGACATATACCTATGCACCGCTTAGGAAGATTCGTGATTGACCATCGACACAGACTCTTATGAAGTTTTGATTTCTCGGTTGTCAATTCGTATGATATAACTGATTGAAAAGAGAGAGTTAGGAGATTCAAATGACGTGTTGGGGGAAATTGTAATCTTAGACCTTTCTATCTTGATATTTTACCGCGTTTTATTCATTACTTGACTTGTGAACTAAACCAATCAACAAAATTCCAAACCTTCATCGTTTAAATTAGATCAAATTGATACATGATTGGTACTTGGTTATTATTCATCACAATTCCCTATGGGTTCGACTCATATCTTATCATATATTACTTGTGGACCGTGTATACTTGCACGTGTGTGTTTATCGATCGCTAAATCGACCAACAAGTTTTTGGCGCCGTTGTCGGGGAATTGTTTTCTAATAATTATACCAATATCAATTTCAATCGACTTGGTCTCTTTTTAGACTTGTATATAATTTTCATTTTGTTTTGTAGGTATTTTTGATTTGTATGCCACGCTCACGTGGTCTTTAGTTAATTCCTTACGATCCCGAGATCGAGAGAAATATTCAAAGACTATGAAGAGAACGAGTTCAGGGTATACCCAATCAAAATACCATGACTGAGGAGGAGCCTAAATCCTTGAGGGAGTATGGCATGCCTCTTGTCACAGATTTGCACTCAAGCATTTCCAGGCCAGCTATTGAGGCCACCCTCTTCGAAATTAAGCCAGGCACCATCCAAATGGTCCAAAACTGTTTGCAGTTTGGTGGGTTGCCCAATGACGACCCAAATGCTCATTTGGTGAGTTTTCTGGAAATATGTGACACATTCAAATACACTCAAGTTACTGATGATGCAATTAGAATTCGATTATTTCCTTTCACGTTTCGTGACAAGGCAAAGAGTTGGCTGCATTCGCTTCCCTCGGGCTCGATTGCCAAATGGGATGACTTAGCCCAGAAATTTTTGGCAAAGTTCTTCCCACCAGTGAAAACTGCAAGATTGAGAAATGACATCACTTCGTTTGTTCAATATGATCCTGAGTCTTTGTATGAAGCTTGGGAACGATTCAAAGATCTAATAAGGAGATGTCCACACCATGGTTTACCTCAATGGTTATAAGTTGCGATCTTCTATAACGGGTTGACCAATGCCACCCGATCAAGTGTTGATGCAGCTGCAGGTGGTAGTTTAATGGGAAAAAGTTTTGAGGATGCCTATAAATTATTGGAAACCATGGCTGCCAATATTTATCAATGGCCTTCGGAGAGGAAAATGCCACAAAAGGCAGCAGGAAAATTGGAGGTTGATCCTTTCACTTCAATAGCCGCGCATACAAAGAAAGTGGAATCTTTAGGAACTCAATCTGTTCAGAGCATTTCTGAAACTTGTGAGTTTGTGTTGGGAATCATCCTACCGAGTAATGTGCAATCAATATAGAATCCGTGCAGTTTGTTGGTAATTACAATAGGCAACAAAACAACCCTCACTCCAATCACTACAATCCTGGATGGAGAAATCACCCAAATTTCTCATGGAGCAACAACAACAACTCCCAAAACCAATACTCAGCTCCTAGGCATCAATATCCCCCAGGATTTCAAAACCATACTCAACCACATCATCAACCCCAATCACACCAACAAGCCTCAAACCCACCCTTGCCTCAACAGGAGAAAAAGCCTAGTGGGGAGGAGTTATTGGCTCAAATAGTTGCACAAAACAGCGCTTCAATACGGAATTTAGAGCTTCAGCTAGGACAAATAACTAGTGCTATGAATATCCATCCTCCAGGTGCCTTACCTAGTGACACTGAAGTCAACCCGAAAAAAGAAGGTAAGGAGCATTGCAAGGCTGTGACTTTGAGAAGTGGGAAAGAACTACCGGAAGTTGTGAATGATGTTCCATCAGAAATAGTGATTGAGGATGTGAATGTGGAGAAAGAGGAAGAAAAGAGAAAAGAAGGAAAAGGAGCCCGTGTCAAAATAAGAGGGGAGCAAGCAAGGCCCTATGTATCCGTCATGCCTATTCCCTCAACGTCAGTAGAAATTAAAATTGGATAAGCAATTCTCTAAGTTTCTGGAAGTTTTCAAGAAATTGCATATAAATATACCATTTACTAAGGCATTGGAACAAATGCCTAGTTATGTGAAGTTCATGAAAGAAATCTTGTCAAGAAAGAGAAGGCTTGAGGAGTTTGAGACGGTGGCACTAACTGAAGAATGCAGTGCTGTTTTACAAAGAAAGTTACCACCAAAGTTGAAAAATCCGGGGAGTTTCACAATTCCTTGTACAATTGGTAACCAATTCTTTGGCAAGGCCCTATGTGATTTGGGGGCAAGCATCAATCTAATGCCACTCTCAATTTATCAACAGTTGGGATTAAGTGAGGCAAAACCTACAAATGTTATATTGCAACTTGCGGATAGGTCTCTCACATACCCAAGAGGCATAGTAGAAGATGTGCTTGTCAAGGTGGACAAGTTTATTTTTCCAGCAGATTTCATTGTCCTTGATTTTGAAGAAGATAGGGAGATACCTATTATCCTTGGGCGACCACTTTTAGCCACGGGCAGAACTTTGATTGATGTGCAAAAAGGAGAGCTAACCATGCGTGTCCAAGACCAAAAGGTAACTTTTAATATTTTCAAATCAATGAAGTTTCCTAATGTGCAGGATAAATGCTTCAGGATGGACTTGATTGACGAAGTGGTGGATGAGGTGTTCACATCAAATTATGTAGTTGACCCCTTTGAAGAATTGTTGGGAGAATCACTTGAGAGTGAACCTCTTTTTCTTAATGAGATGGTGAATGTGCTGAATGTTCCCCCACGTTTCATCAAGTATAAGCAACAGTTTGAACCGTTAGATAGATCGAGCAGTTCTAGTGCCATTGCAAAATCCTAATGGGAGGAGCCACCCACCTTGGAGCTCAAACCATTGCCTATCCACTTGAGGTATGCGTATTTGGGTAATGCTAGTACTTTGCCTGTTATTGTGTCTGCTTCACTTGATGATGTGCAGGAAAATAAATTGCTAAGAGTGCTACGGGAGTACAAAACAGCTCTAGGTTGGTCCATTACCAACATCAAGGGAATTAGCCCTGCATTTTGCATGCACAAGATTATATTGGAGGATGAGGCCAAACCTGTGGTTGAGCATCAGCGTAGATTGAACCCATTCATGAAGGAGGTGGTCAAGAAAGAAATTATCAAGTTGCTTGATGCCGGCATCATTTATCCCATCTCAGATAATCCATGGGTCAGTCCAGTGCAATGTGTTCCAAAGAAGGGAGGCATGACAGTGGTTTCTAATGAAAACAATGAGTTGATCCCAACTAGAACTGTCACCGGATGGAGAGTTTGCATGGACTATAGGAGGTTGAACAAGGCTACATGCAAGGATCATTTCCCGCTTCCATTTATTGATCAAATGCTGGACAGGATGGCGGGACATGAATTCTATTGTCTCTTGGATGGATATTCGGGCTACAACCAAATTGCTATTGCCCCCGAAGATCAAGAGAAAACGACATTCACTTGTCCATATGGGACATTTGCTTTCAGAAGAATGTTGTTTGGGCTATGCAACGCACCCGCTAATTTCCAAATATGTATGATGGCAATATTCTCCGATATGGTTGAGCAAGGATTGGAGGTTTTCATGGATGATTTTTCAGTTTTTGGAGATTCATTCGACTTATGCCTTGAAAACCTTGTGAAAGTGCTGAAACGATGTGTTGAAACAAATCTGGTGCTAAATTGGGAGAAATGCTACTTCATGGTGCAAGAAGGCATAATTTTGGGGCATGGAGTGTCTTCAAAGGGGCTGGAGGTTGATAAGGCCAAGATTGAGACCATTGAGAAACTTCCTCCACCAACCAACGTCAAGGGAATTCGCAGTTTCCTTGGACATGCTGGATTTTATAGGCAGTTTATTAAAGATTTTTCCAAAATTACAAAACTGTTGTGCAGCCTTCTTGAGAAAGACACCCCATTTGTCTTCGATCAAGCATGTTTAGAGGCTTTTGAGTTACTAAGGAAGAAGCTTGTAAGTGCTCCTATCATCATGGCCCCGGATTGGGATCTTCCGTTTGAATTGATGTGCGACGCTAGTGACTTTGCAATTGGTGTTGTTTTGGGCCATCGCAAAGACAAGGTTTTTCATGTGATCTATTATGCTAGCAAGACACTAACTAGAGCACAACTTAATTATACAACCACGGAGAATGAATTGCTTGCTATTGTCTATGCCTTTGACAAATTTCGTGCTTATCTCATTGGCACCAAGGTCATTGTGTATACTGATCATTCAGCCATAAAATACTTGATAGCGAAGAAGGATACGAAGCGACGCTTGATTTGATGGGTTTTATTGCTTCAGGAGTTTGATCTTGAGATTCGGGATAAGAAGGGAACCAAGAATTAAGTGGCGGATCACCTGTCAAGGCTGGAAAATGCAGACCATGAGGTGGGAGATGATGTCATGATCAATGAGTCTTTCCCCGACGAACAACTTTTTGCCATCACACATGAAGTGCCGTGGTATGCGGACAATGTGAATTATGTGGTGAGTCATGTGCTACCGCCCGAGCTGAGCTATCAACAGAAAAGGAAGTTCCTGCATGATGTGAAACACTATTTTTGGGACGAACCATTTTTGTTTAAGTAATGCGCAGACCAGCTGATCAGAAGATGCGTACCTCAAGCTGAAATGGAAAGTATTTTGCAACAGTGTCATGCTTCAGCTTTTGGAGGACATTATGGTGGAGAGAGAACAACGGCGAAGGCGCTTCAGTCGGGTTTTTATTGGCCAATGCTGTTCAAGGATGCCCATGTGTTTGTGCTGAAATGTGATCGATGTTAAAGAGTAGGGAACATTTCCAAGCGTTATGAGATGCCACTAACCACAATCTTGGAGGTTGAGATCTTTGACGTATGGGGTATTGACTTCATAGGTCCGTTTCCTTCTTCGTTCAACAATTTGTATATCCTTGTGGCTGTTGATTACGTGTCAAAATGGGTTGAAGCAGCCACGACACCCACCAATGATGCCAAGGTTGTGCTGAAGTTCCTTCAAAAAAATATTTTCACAAGATTCGGAACTCCGCGAGCAATAATTAGCAATGAAGGGTCGCACTTTTGTAACAAGAACTTTAATGCCCTTCTTGCTAAATATGGGGTAACCCATAAAATTGCCATGACCTATCATCCTCAAACAAGTGGTCAGGTGGAGGTATCTAACAGAGAAGTGAAAAGGATTTTAGAGAAGGTTGTGAACCCGAATAGAAAGGACTGGTCATTGAAGCTTGATGACGCCTTATGGGCGTATAGGACGACATTTAAAACTCCTATCAGGATGTCACCATATCAACTTGTGTATGGAAAAGCATGTCACCTTCCGGTGGAACTAGAACATAGTGCTTATTGGGCCATCCGGAGGCTAAATTTTGATTTGAATGCTGCGGGAGAGAAACGCCTCTTGTAACCCAATGAGATGGAAGAGTTCCGTCTCCAGTCCTATGAGAATGCAAATCTCTATAAGGAGAAAGTTAAGAGGTGGCACGACAAGAAGATAATCGATCAAAAGTTTGAGGTTGGATAACCCGTCCTACTTTATAATTCTCGGTTGAAGCTATTTCCCGGTAAACTCAAATCAAGATGGTCAGGGCCATTTTATATCAATCATGTTTTTTCGCATGGTGCAATTGAACTACGGGATGATAAGACAAGCCAATTATTCAAAGTGAACGGACAAAGAATTAAGCACTATTGGGATGGCGACATTGAGCGCCAAAAAACCTCAATTATTCTCGTCGATCCGAAATGAATGGGGAATAGTCAAGCTGAAGACTCTAAATCAAGCGCTAGTTGGGAGGCAACCCAATTTTTTGATTAAATTTATGAGTTGTTTTTTTTGTTGAAAAAAAAAATCACTTTGTTTTCATAAGGATGATATTTATCATTAATTGTTTCTAATTTTGTTAATTTTGTTGCTACATGTAGGTATTTTTATCCAATTTCGACACTTGAGCGAAGCATGTCAGCACAACGGCACGCCGACAGCACGCCAGCAGCAGCACGCCCAGCAGGCCAGTCAGGCGCTAGGCGCGGGCGTAGCAGGCACGCGCGCCCCAGGCGCAGCACATGGGCACTGGCACTCGACAGGCATGGGCGCTGGCAGGCGGCAGACGCGAGCACGGCAGGCATGCGCGGGCGCGCGCAGCAAGGTCGGCAGGCTTGGCCCACAGCAGGCGCAGGCGAGCAGCAGACGGGTGAGCGCGGGCTGGGCGCCCAGCAGGCGCGCGTGGGCGCACCACAGGCCGTGCGGCCGCACCAAGCAGCTGGTGCTTGTTCTTTAAAGTAACACTTATGCTCATTTACTTCACCCCATTCTTATATCTCTCTCCTCCCACTCCATAGCCAACTTGCATACATCTTTCCCAAACTCAAATTCAAGCTCCATTACTTCAATTTGGCATCCAATCTCGGCAACCCATCATCAATTTCATCTTCTAACTTGGATTTTAACAAGAATTTGAAGGTTTTTGAAGGATTTCCATGGCTTTTCAAAGGTTTTCCAAGTAAAGGTAAAAAAGGGCTATGAATTGCAAATTGTCTTGCTTGGGTGTTGTGTTTTGGTGGTTTTGATTAGCAGGTACATTGCTAGCTCCCATTGCAAGGCTTTGTGGAGGGTTGGGCTTGCTCTCCATTGCACTTACAACTGTGATTTTAACGAGTGCACGCCACCTATTCGATAAATTGTCTGAGAGGGAATTTTGGGCTATTTTGGGTAATTTGCTTGATGCTTCTTCTGGTATGGCTCCCAAACGTCATCGGGGTGAATCTTCATCTTTCAAATCGACCATAGCCTTTGACAAGAAAAGGTTCGTTAGTGGTGAAGCATCCGAGCATTACCACACTGTTATGGCCACAAAAATATTGATTCCTGAGAGGGGTATTCTTCCAGACGAAACTGATGATTATGGTTTCATAATTATGATTGAGGAAATGGGATGATAAACTTTCACCGCACAACCTGAGCCAACATGTATATCCATTGTCAGGGAATTTTATGTGAATGCCATGGAAGCCGATGACTATGTAGTTATGGTTCGGGGCAAAATGGTGTCATTTGGCAAACGAAGCATTGAAGAATATTATAAACTTCCTAGAAGCCATGGCACGGATGAGCTTACCAGGTTGGGAACCGAAAATCCTGATTGGGATGAAATCATTGTAACCTTATGCAAGCCAAGCGCCCGTTAGACAATGAAAGGGGGATAACCAATGCATTTACGAAAGAGTGATTTAAGCAAGTATGGGAAGACGTGGTTGTACTTCATCAATGCTAAGCTTTGGCCAACCACCCACGCAACACAGGTGATTCCGATGCGGGCACTGATCCTATTTACCTTGGTGACGGGGCGAAGCATCAACGTGGGTAGACTGATTCGCAACTCTATTATCCAAAATGCTAAAGGAAAGTCTACAGGTGGATTGCTGCACCCATCACTGATCTGTGGCTTATGCAAGTTGGCAAAAGTCAAGTGGAACACCAATGAGATACTTCAACCCCCCTTGACACCCATTGATAGCCTAGCTATGCGCCATTACAAAGTCTGGATGGGCGGGGTACCGGAGGAGCATGGAGCTGGATTCCTACCTTTGCTGCATCCTCACGAACCTGAAGATGATGACAACCCACCACTTAACATCAAGCACCCGGAGCCATTTGGCTCTTCAATCGACTTACTTATTGCTGAGATGCGCGATCTTCGGCGTGAAAATCAGGAGATGAGGGCTGAATTGTAGCGAAATGTGCAAGAAGGAGAAAAGGAAGCCCGGGAGAGGGAGCATGAAAATAGGCGCATGTCCCAGCGCATTAATCATTTAATTCAACAGGTCAATTCATTGTGTATTTATACTTCTGATTTTTATAATGCTACCGCACAGGTGATCAACAACAATGGGTTCAATACTGGCCCAAATGCAGTCCATTTCCCCATGACACCTATGTTCTCAGAGTATGACCTTGATTCGGGTGATGTTGCAAATGGAGGCAATCATGCAAATAGCAACAATGAGGATGGTGCTGCTTGAGTTCCTCAATGAAGTTCTCTATTTAAATTCTGTCTATTATAACATCGAGGACTATGTTTATTTTAAGTTTGGGGGTGTGGTAGTTTATTTTAGTTTTATTTTGTCTAAGTCGTGTTGTGCTACAAGAATAGCCAATGATATTTTGCTGGTTATTATGTTTTTCTCTAAAGTAAGGTTTGAGCATGTTTAGTTACTTCTTAACATTTTGGCTAACCACCCTACTCTTGGTTATGTAAGCTCTTCCGTACACAGCGTGCTTGTTTAGTTAGTTAGTACTGAGAAATCTCATTTACTTAAATACTTAGGATATTATACTTTAAATATACTGAACTCACGTCATCAGCCTTTTATGGTTATTTTATACTTTCATATAAGTTTGGGGGAATTTGAAAAAAAAAGTCATTATTATTATTATTATTATTTGTTGACCAAGTTTAATTACGTGGCCATTGCTACTCGAGTTAATAGATCCTTAGGGGTGTTTTTACACCTAGTGCCCTAAAGCCATCTGGTTTGGGAGTCATTGATCAAACACTCGCTACATGGGTAGCTCTGAATAGCCTAATGTGATTAGACATCGCACGGTCATGCGCTTAGTTAAGGTGAGATGGAGCGTAAAACGCACTCACTAGTGTGATTACTCATTACTGCAATAATCCCTTAGGAACCCCCTTCTTCTATGGTCGTCTTGTTTGGTATTTATCAAGGTAATGATGAGTTTGTAGATTTATAGTATAATCCCTCATATATTGAGTTCATGCGTTAGCTCTTTCCTAGCTCGCATAAATAGATAGCACACACACACATTGCAAAGATCTTGAGTAGCTGTGAGCTTAAAATTTTTGTTAAATTGTAACTTCACGTTGTTCTTGGGCCCCTTTTGATCTTTTTCCGTTGAGGCCAATTCTTGAATCGTTCTCTTCTAATTAAGTTATTGTTGTGTTTATTTCAAGAAATTAGTGTATTTCTGTTTGCTTGAGAACAAGCAAAAGGTTAAGTTTGGGGGTATTTGATGAGTGCATTTTATACACACAATTTGGGTACCTTTGACCTTGATAGTTTGTTAGTTCTTGGGCATTTTATATGGTTTTTAGCTATTTTTATCGTATTTCGAGATAATTTAGTTTTTAGTTATTTTTACATGTTTTATGTTGCTTTGATGCATTTTCATTATGTTTGTAGGAATAGAAATAAAGACCGCTCGAATCGTTGTTCGTATTGACTCAATGTCCGTGCTTGGACGTCTGTGCCCGAATGGTAGTACGATGGAAATTAGTGTTTGGCGACGCTCGGTGCTTAATTTGATAACATTGGGTAGTTGTGCATGCAGGTGTTAGAAAGCGAGCACGGTGTTCGGCATTGGCCATACCATGAGGGCAAGCCCATGCTTGGATATCCGTGCCCGAATGATAATACGGTGAAAAGTTGTGTTTGGCGATGCTCGGTGTTAAATTTGATGACATTTGGAAGTTGGGCGTGCACGGTGTGCGGCGTCGGCCAAGTCGCAGGCACGCACGTGCAGCAGCTGGGGGCACCAGGCAGGAGCTGGGCGTGCGGCGAGCGCGGGCCTGGGCGTTGGACGCTGGGCAGCCTTGGCGCTGGGCGCTGGGCAGCCTTGGCACTGGGCGCTTGGCAGCCTTGGCACTGGGCGCTTGGCAGCCTTGGCACTAGGCGCGCGCGCTGACACTCGACAGGCACTCGGCAGCTCGGCAGCTCGCTGGCACTCGGTAGGCATCAGGCGCAGGGCGCAGCAAGCGTGCGCGCGGGCGCGTGCATAGGACTCGGTAGACAGCGGGCAGCAAGCGTATGGCAAGCGGAGCGCCAGGCGCTGGGTGCGGGCACATAGTGGGCGCTGGGCGCGAGCGCGCGCCAGACGTGCGGCAGATGGGGCACCAAGCGTGCGGCAGGTTGGGGCGCAAGCGTGCGACCAGGGCATGGGAGCGGGCGCGCGCGCTGGCGTGCGGGCACGCGGTGCGGGCGTGCGACAGCCAGCATGCGGGCGTGCGACACTCAGCATGGGCCAACCAGGGCTTGGGCGCGCCTGCGCCAGGCATCGTACGGGCACGCCAATGCCGTCCTGAGTGCGATCTAACACAGTTTCAGTGCGATCTGAGCTCCATTTTGTCTGACTTTGGCTAGGTTTTCTTGATGGCGGCTATATATAATCTCTTCTAAGCTTCATATCAGACATATAGAGATAGAGAGGCTATAAAATACATCATACAACAGGGCTAAAGGCTGCAAATCAAGCTAAATCGAGCCACAAGCCAAGGAGCCCAGTCAACAAGAATTGCAAAACTAAGGAGGAGAGCTGGAAACCAACAGCAACCCAAGGAACAACAACTGAACAACTTCAAAAGTGGTTTCATTTCTAGATTTTCAACTCCTTTGTAATTCGAATTTGATAATGTATAAATTGAAATTGATGTTTATTTTAGCTATCATGAACTAACCTTCTATTCTAAGATTGCAATGGAACCCAACACTTAAATTGAATTGAATTCTCTCTCTATTGATTTTAGTTATTCATTTGTGAATTGATTATCATAACCTTTGCTTTCTAGATTAATTACTTGGCCAGTAATTACCTTGGGAACCTATATGAACTTGACGAACAGATTATAGGTTAAGACCTAGTTATGATAACATGCGAGAGTATAGATTGTTGTGGGTTATTAATCGGATTAAGTGACGTGTCTTATTAATTATCTGCAATAATAGGTATCTTGATAGTAGTTGGGATAAACATATACCTAATTACCGCATGCAACCAATTGAGAATCTAGTCTTACTGACTTCCAATGTGAAAGTTGGTAATTGAGGGGATGGTTAAGGAGATTTAGTGACACGTGTCTATTAATCATTCCTGAAATTAGTCTCTTGATAGTGTATAGGATAGACATATACCTATGCACTGCTTAGGAAGATTCGTGATTGACCATCGACAGAGACCCTTATGAAGTTTTGATTTCTCAGTTATCAATTCGTATGATATAACTAATTGAAAAGAGAGAGTTAGGAGATTCAAATGACGTGTTGGGGGAAATTGTAATCTTAGACCTTTCTATCTTGATATTTTACCGCGTTTTATTCATTACTTGACTTGTGAACTCAACCAATCAACAAAATTCCAAACCTTCATCGTTTAAATTAGATCAAATTGATACATGATTGGTACTTGGTTATTATTCGTCACAATTCCCTGTGGGTTCGACTCATATCTTATCATATATTACTTGTGGACCGTGTATACTTGCACGTGTGTGTTTATCCATCGCTAAATCGACTAACAATCTTTTAAAACCTTTTCCATTTATAACGAAACTATAACAGTTATGATTAATGGAATCAATTCATACACAACGAAATATACTTTAAGAACCCCTTCAAGGATGTAAAGTTAATCTCAATCTATAATATAATCTATGATATGGCTGACGACAGATATAGCAGTTATTGTGTAGAATGTAAATGACATAAAGTAAATGACACAAGAGGTTTTAAGTGGTTCAAAGACTGAACAACTCCTACTCCACTCTTCTACTTCAACAAGTAGGAAATCCACTAAGAATTGAGTCACTAAGATAAGGACGCTCCACCCTTCTCAAGTCCAGCAGACATGAGTTATTTTTAGCCACTAAGGCAAGGATCCTCTGACCCTACTCAAGTCCAGCAGACATGAGTTTTCATTAGTCACTAAGGCAAGGATCCTCTGACCCTCCTCAAGTCCAGCAGACTTGGAACACTGTAGACTAAGACTAGTAGCCTTAGAATCACCTAGTACACTTAGTACTCTTCAAGGCCAGCAACCTTGGAACTCTTTAGTCATTTAAGACAAGGACCCGAAGATCCGCCTTGGTGTGTTGATGGTTGTTGGGTTGTGCTGCTAAGATAAACTTTATTTTCCTTCATCTTTAAGTACTTAGCAGATGTTGGTGATCAGCTTCTGGATGCTGCTAACGTTGGTCGTTGATGTTCTACTTCTTTAGGTATTCAGCAGATGCAGTTAATCACCTTTCATATACTGCTTAAGCTCTTCAGATAAGTTTGATATATTCTTGAGCTTAGCAGTTATGAACACTTGTTGTCTTGTATACAAAACCCGTTCTGTTCTTCATCTTATCAACTTTTAGTGTTTATGATTGATCATAGAGTTGCTTTTCTCTTATTTGCTTTCAGCTTTAGTTACTCTTAATTTTGGCTTCTTGGTCATTTGACTCTTAGCTCATATGCCAGCACTTCGACATACTTAGGTGAAGCTTCAGCAGATTTGTTCAATCGGTGTTCTTGCTCCTTTCACCACACCTATGATTGTGATGCATTTTGCCATATATAGATTCCATAATCTTTCCATTTGGAATCCTGCCATTGATAGTTTCCTGTTGTAAATCTTCCCATTAGAGATTCTCTTTCTGCAGACTTCTTTATTGTACCAATGAATATTTTACTCCTTAAAGTCTGCTAGTGATGGTTGAGTTAGCTTTTATTAACTGGTACCAAGGTAGTGGAGTCATGTGTGCTGACTTTTGTTGCAGTAAACATGGCTGTTTGAACCCCATTGAGATTGGTTCCCCATTTTGCTCATTTAAGTAATCAGCCACTCATCTTGGGATAATTAACCTAGGTGCTCTGATGTCTGTAATCCTTGCTGGCACTTACGTACTCTACGATCAACTGGGTTGTAGTCTTTTATTTCTGATCGTAGAGTTATCTACCCGCTCCATAATGTGGCCCTATGATCATGCGTGATGTGCACTGCCTTGGAGCTCGCAGAGTGGCTGACTGCACTTGCTCTATGCTTTAATGTGTTTCTTACTATTCTGTAGTGGTGCCATTTATGCTCCGTGATCTCCATTGAGCTTTACGTTCTCAAAGCATATGTTCATAATCTTGTTGAGCTTTTACTGCAACTTGCTTATCATAGAGGACTTCTTTATGTTCTTCAGGTGTTAGTTCTACAGACTTTTTCTTATCATAGAGGACTGCTCTATGTTCTTCAGGTGTTAGTTCTGTAGACTCTTTCTTATCATAGAGGACTGCTTTATGATCTTCAGATGCTAGCTTCATTCTTGTAGAGGAATGCTCTACGTTCTTGCTTGATTGTAGATTGTTCATGGGAGTCGTAGAGTAACTGACTGTATTGACTATAACAGACGAATTAATTGCGTTGTGATTCTGGGGACAGAATCCTTTTAAGGGGGGAAGGATGTAACGAATGTAATTTTTGTGAATAAATAAAATATTTATTGAGTTAAATAAATATTTTTGTTAATTTATTTATTGAGTAAAATAAATAATTGATAAAGTTATTGTGGAGTAATTCACTTTAAGTGTAATTAGGTGAATTGTTATTTGAATGTGATTTGATGTGTTTATTCTAATTTAATTTAATAATTAAATTAGATGATAAAATGATTTATTTGAATAAAGGATTTATTTGAATAAAATAATTTATTGGGTAATATTGTTATTGGCCAAATAAAGTTATAATTAAATTAGTAAGGTGTAATTGAATTTATTTAATAATAAATTTAATTAAATTGAAAGTGTGACAATTAAACTATATAGTATAATGGATTATTAAAATAAATGGAAAAGGGGTTTTAATTTAACTAAACCAAACAAGGCCTTGTGACCCTTGGTTGGTAAAAATAGTTTATTTTGTTTTGGTTCAACCAAATAAGGCCTTGTGGCTTTTGAAATTCCATTTTTTTATTGGGTTTGCCAAACATGGTCTAACCCTTCTGTCTTTGTAACTGGTTAATTAAAAACAAGTGCTTTCATCAGTTTTTGTTTCAATAAAAATTGAGAAGAAAGAACAGAGTGAAAGCGCAGAGCTTTGAGAGTTTAGAGAAAATTGAGAGTTTGTGAATTTTGTGAATTGATAGGAAGCTAAGGAATTATCTTGGTTTAGCTTAAAGGTATGATTCTTTTTTTTAATTTTGTTAGAAGTTCTTGATTAGAAGTTCTTCACTGTATAAGATTTTTAATTATCTGTATGTGAATATAATCGCTCAATGTAAGAATTAGTTGGTTGTATTTGATAATATGCATGTATTAGTGATTATATGATGTTTATAAACCAATTTGAAGGAATTAGTCCATGAAAGCATACTTTAAAATAGAGTTTATAGTTTTACAGAGTTTCACTTTCATATATAGATTATATGTATGAAAATTGATGTTCAATTTATTTATCAATTGATAAATTGACTCTTGATTATAATAATATTATGAAAAATGAAAAGAATGTAAGTGGAATGGATTAAAATGGTTTAAAGATGAATTCCCAGTGTTCGATTTCATTAAAATGGCCAAAACATGAATATTTTGTATAAACAGTGAATTTTTGGTCTTTAATTAGTTGATTATGTGTTTTATAATGATTAGAATTGCTAGAAACATGTTAGGCAATTGTTTTATATTATGTTTGACGTCTGGGTATGCTTAATTTGTGAGTCGGATGATAGAATTTAGAAATTTTGGTCTAGAATTTCACTGGTTCGCGAACTGTAGGAGATGACAGTCGAGTCCACCGCCCCGGCGGTGGAAATGTACTGAAATTAACGCCCCGACGGTGTCCCCGCCCCGGCGGTAGGAATGAGCTGGTTTTGTTGCCCCGACAACTACATCGCCCCAGCGCCGTTTTGTGAAGGAATCCACCGCCCCGGCGGTGGAACAGAAAATGGAAAATTTTCCTTTTCTTTGTGATCAAGCTATATGGCCATGTGTGTATTTAAAGCTTAGACTAAGATATTAAATGATTAATGAGATACCATGATGGTTAATAAGCAAATACTTATTGAATATCAAATGGCAATCGAGATGTTACAATAAAAATGGATAAGAAGAATTCTAAAGTGCTTATAGTAACTAATTATTGTTACCGCTTTTCAAACGAAATGTATAGGTTGATTAAAGAACGTGAACTTTAATCTGTAATCTACGCACGAGGCAAGTTTTCTATCCTTAATCTCTTTATTTCATTGAAAGCAAGTTCCTTACTTTTCTTTCATTGAGCAAGCTTATTAACCTTAGCTTATTATTGTTCGAGCAAGGTTGTTATAGTATCAAATGCTTATGTACCTTCCAAGTCATTTGTTAATTGATTATGAATTGTTGATCAAACTTAGAACATAAATTCCATTGTACAACTTTATTGTTAAATCAAATACTCTAGTGACTAGCAAACCCTTATAGATTCAGCTAGTCCACAGTTGATGAGCGTTTTAAAAACTTAGAATATCTTGAAGTTATTCCAAACCAAGTTTCTTTTCGTATGGATTCTGAAGTCAAACTAAGATGAACAACCCTAATATTGGGGATTAATTACGCAACAGCGTTAAAATGTTTGTGCACAATATATTGTACAAATGGCTGATCCCCCTGATTATGAGATGAGTTGTCCATAGTCTATAAGACTGTTAAAGGTTACAGTAGAATTACTTGTTAACCTAGGACATAGTTCGAGGTCTTATGACCCTCAGGTACACTTTTAATCTTCAAGTCTATATTCAGTTCTTGAGCCAAGTTTTCTATTGAGCTTACAGTCCTTTGAATTATTATTGATCGATTTCAGATAAGCTATTATACCTCAGTTAAAATCCACTCCATTGATTATTTAACTGTTGTTGTTATTATTCTTGCGGGCAATTGTTTGCTCACCCTTGCATAAAATATTGCAGCTAAATCTGAAAAGTCGGATGAGCCATCCACTAGCAAGGGCAAGGGCAAGGGCAAGATGAACAAATGAAGATGTTTATTCTATTTGATTTAGTTCTTTGTAATAAGACTTCGTTATTATTTAAGTTTTATTCCGCAAATGATGTAATAAGGTTCGATAACCTAGGAATTATTTAATTAAGAGATTAGAAATGTAACCCCTTTTGGTGGGAAGATATTTCATTCAGTTTAATTTTATTGTCCTTCATTATGGATAGTTAGTTATGAATGAATGAATAGTGAACACCAAATCAGTAGGAATTAAGTACCCGGATTTGGGGGATGTCACATTGACTTTACGAACCCAACAACAAGAGCTCTACGATCCCAAATGAGCTCTGCGACTGGCCGAGCTTTACTCTGCGTTTGCCTTGCAAGCTCTGTGATGACATACTTAACTCTACGTCTGTTCTTTGATCATGCCAGAATTGCTCTACGATGCCAAGATAAAACTTTGCGACTAGCCGAGCCTTACTCTACGTTTGCCTTACAGGCTCTGCGTTCCTTTGTTCCAAGTTGGCTAACTGCTCTACGATCATTCTCTGTCAAGCCGGAGTTGTTCTTTGATAGAGTTGCTCTGTAATAGCTCTGGCAGTCTTTTTATATATAACATTTCAGCTCACTAGATCAACCTAACAAGTTTGATCTTTTTCTATTCTAAGTCCTTGTACATCAAATTCATTTAAGGACTTTACAATACTTAATCATTACAAATATGCTTTGATAAGATAAATAATAGTTTAGCTCAGATCATCCTAACATATTTGATCTTTTCAATCTAAGTCCTTATACATCAAATTCATTTAAGGACTTTACAAGGTTTTGAATGTTCTTTTAATCATTTTGTCATCAATCAAATTTCATATAAAGAATTATAGAATCTCATGCAGATCTTTAACAATCTCCCCTATGAGAGTGAACTTAAGAGACTCGTGCAAATTCTCAACAATTTTCCCCTATTTGATGATGACAAAAATACTTTTAGCATATCATTCACTTCAAGCAATACATGCAAATGTATGATTATTAATGTGACTTAAGATACAATAAGTCACTGTATTGCTAGACCAAGAGACATGAATGAAATGATGTGTATTATAAGTAATCATTCATATAATATTTATGTTAAGCATGCCATAAAGCTTAAAAACATGCAGTCCACAAGCTATATCAGTTTAACAAGGAGATCCTAGATCTAGATTAGCATATAACAGTTAATTCCTTCTTGCTTGTTAGAAATGTACCTCCTCCTTGTTAATCCATGTTAGGATACCTTGTGACTACTTTCAGCTGCTGCTTTCTTTCGGTTCTTCTTCATCTCCCTCTGGCTTCTGCTCCACCTCAATTCTTGCTACTCTTCCTTCATCTTCTTCTGGCACCCCCTTAGTTGTAGGCATCTGATCTTTGTTCTTCAGCTTCTTGTCCTTTCTTTTCGTGACAACATTGTTCCTATTTTTATGCTTCGTCTTTTTCTTCGTCTTTTTCTCCCCCTTTTTGTCATCAATCATTTGGGACAGGTACTAAACATGGGTAATGAGCTATTCAACCAAGTAAGAGGTATTTTGAACTTCTATTTTCACCTCCTGCTGGCCGAGTTCCATTTGCTGAGAGAGGGACTGGCTAAGGTTGTCAACTTTCTCTGAGAGATTGAATGGATCTCTCATTTTGCTTTTGAAGTTTCAGGGCTCCTTTCTTCTGTTTCTCAATGGACTTAAGATATATATGATCTCTTTGATGAAGTTTGATAGACATATCTGTGAATGATGCTTGCAGCTTCTTGTAAAAATCATTCTCTTCACCTCCGGGCATATTCTTTGTTGCGGTAGTAACTAAAGAAATGTTTCCAAGCAATTCTTCTGAGTTTTTCAACAACTCTTGATCAATCAAGGGATCTTCAAGGATTGGTGTAGTTGACTTGAGTTTCTCACTCTTGTAGATATTTTCAAGAGCAGTGACTATATCAAAGAAATCTTTGTTGGATGAGGAATGAATATCAGAAGGTATTTCAGTGGAGGTATTTGACCTTTGAGGGAGTGTGACATTTGGCTGAGACTGGAAAGTTCTAGTCGTAGAGTTAGTGGGATCTACGGCCATTGACTCTGTGGTCTTGGTTTTTGCTTTGCCTTTATCAAGGTTTTCCAACACATAGTATGGAATGTATATACCTTCAACATATCGGTAGACTTTGAAATGTTAGGAGTTCTTAATTAGCATCTTTGAAAAGGATTGAACTCTTGGAAAGTTCTGAGAGATCATCTTTAGATTTAGAAATTGTGAGTAACACCAGCTGATGAAGCTCTTATCTTCAAGTGAAATGGCCTTCAACCAGGGTATCCATGAGTAGAACCATGTTGGTTGTTGACTGTCAGGATCATATAGTACTGTAGTTCGATTCAGTTCAATATCTAGAAAATTGTTAAGTAGATCCTCTATGGTCATTGACACTACTTTGATTTGTCCGTTGCCATGATCTATCCATCTTGTTGGCAACACAACTCTTGGTTTATCACAAGCTTCCAGCACTATCCTTCTTCGAATTCTTGTAGCTGCTAGGAGTGGATAGTTGCTTTCTGACTCATCATTTTCAGAGTTAGAGTCCTCTAGTGCTTCATCCTCTTCCATTACTTCCTTTCCATTTCCAACGCCAGTCTTTCTACCATTCTTTTCCTCTAAACTTGGTCCCTCCATAGTCACTTTCGTTGATACTTTTACTGGCTCGTCAGCCTTACTTTCTGATTCTGACTCACTTGTGGTCACATCCTTTTCAGCAGACTCATCTCTTGATGCCACAGGTTTACTGATCTTTACGGCTTCTTCTTTATCAACCTCATCATCATCACCAAGATCAATTATCTTAGGTGAAATACCTTATTCTCTCTTAAGACCTGGGAATTTCATCATTTGTCGAAGACATGCACTGTGATGCCCCCAAATCTGTGTAACACCAAACACAGAATATGGTGCTCACGATATACCATACACCATCATCTAACTAAATAAACTTCATAAATAATAATAATAATTACAATAGTATCCGATAATAAACCCAAATATAAATCCAAACATAATCCCAAGTTACAAAACCTTAAATAAACTTAAACTTAGCGTTCATCGCTACATTACATCAATACGGAAAAATCTAAACTTATTACAAAGAAATAAGTTTTAGAATTTTCAATAGCATACTAAGGGGTATTAAGAACCCTGAACATTGTTTTTAATTCATCGAAAACCATCAGAAGTTTTAGCAATCAAATAGACTGTAAAACATACTCTGCAACTACTCTAGGTGATCAGCCTATCGTACCCTACATTTTGCACAAGAATAAAGTTTAAACGCATAAGCGTAAATGGGACTATATATCCCGACATCAGTTTTACCCCGTTATCCGGGTTGTTCATCTTAGTATTCATGCGGGACCGCACCAAAACAATTTGGATTGGTAGACTTTAATTAACTACAATGAATCTGAATAATTCAAATAATAAATCGTTTCACATCAATAGTATCTAGCCGAAACAAAAGGCCAGAAGACATTCTTAAAAGCAATTCATAATTAATTAAGAACTTATACACAATTGGAATTGAGTTATCATCAATTGAACTTAAACAATATATAAACTCAAATAAGATTTAACTTGCAACATGAGAGGCTTGTACAAAAAATGCACAAGTTAGGAAACTTACTTTCACAGAAATAAAATGAATTAAGCTAGGATACTTGCCTGATAAGCTGCTACAATTAACGCTACCTATTTGATCTTCAAATACCCTATTCATTTAAGTCACGTTAAACAACTAGGTATTCATAGACTAGTTCAAGATTAACTACATCCTTTGTTATACGCTTAAGCACTTTCGTTTCAATTAAAATTATAACCTAAATCACATTCCATAAAACTTTGATATCATATCATGTTGAACACATAACAAGTTGCATCACATTAGTAAAATTGTTCAATTTTAGAATATGAGAATATATATATATATATATATATATATATATATATATATATATATATATATATCTCCTTTTCAAGAAGCCTATTTCATGAATTTATATCTACTAACTTACAAATCAGATGACCATAATATTTGGACATGTTATACTCTATACAGCATAGTATTTTACAAAAATCTAACATTCATGAAATTAACACACTAAGAGCACAAACCAGATGCCTAGACAAGCGTGCTCGAACTGCTTCCAGACTTGGAAAATTTCTGGGTTTTCCAAATTTTTTCTTTTCAAGAAGCCTATTTCATGAATTTATATGTACTAACCTACAGATCGGATGACCATGATATTTGGACACATTAAACTTCATACATCAAGGTATTTTACAAAAATATAACATTCATGAAATTAACACAACAAGACCACAAACTGGATGCCTAGATAAGCGTGCACATACTGTTTTCAGAGTTAGAAAATTTTTTGGGTTTTCCAAATTTTTCCAGATTTTGATTATTTTCATGCTAGTTCCCAAAATTCATATCTTACTCAATTTAAACTCGCTTCCTTTGAAACTTGGTCAGTATAGACATCATGTTACCTAGTATTTTAGAAAATTAATACATACACCAAACTAACACAGAAAAGCATCGAATTAGTTGCCTCAATAAGCGTGCGCAAACTGTTCTTGAGACTTGGAAAATTCTGGGAATTTCCCATATTTGTAGAATTTTCTTATTTTCATACTAGTTTCTGAAAATCATATTTTGCTCATTTTAATTCGGATTACATTGAAACTTGGTCAGGTTAGACATCATGCTACCTAGTATTTTACAAAATTAATATATACATCAAACGGAATACCGAAGATACAGATTCAATGGTCCGAAAAATCCGAAAAGTCACAGTTTACTAGTTAAACCCAACTTGACAAAAATCTGTGATTTCAATTCTAGCATGCAATAAAATTATTCCTAATGTCCAGATCATCTACTCTAACATGTTTACACATACCACAACATCAAACTTCAACAAATTTCCACTTTTTGATCAATTTAGGATCTTAGAGGCATTTTATCAAACATAGAGTATGCATGGCTAAATTTCATGATTTTCTGTATATATAAAGCGTGATTAACTAGGAATTTCATTCCTTTCAAACATATGATCATCTACTATCAATAATATAATCAAGCATAACCCAAGCAATATATATCCATTCACTTTTATGCAAGTATTATCACTTTTTCATATAAATACAATACAAGGGTTCAAAACTAACCTCTTGGATGAAATTCTTTGGAATTAAAGCTTGATAACAATCCTTCCTTTACTTACAAAATTTCCTAGAACTCTAGAAAGCTTTCTATCCCTCTCAAACTCTCAATGTCTCTCGGAATGAAGTTTTTTAGCAAAAAGGAATAGTATTCTGGGTGGAGAATATATATAGAAATTGATATTGCTTAACCCCTCCAATTCCATAACATCAATTGCAACATCATAATATCTACTCATCAGTTGAGGTTTAGAGAATTAATGAAATGGAGTTAAAAAAATGAAAAGACTTTGGGCATAAAGACGAATAACTCCCTCCTTGCTAACTCCCTTTACCAATCCATATACTCCCTCTTCAAATTATCCCAAATTGTTTGTCACGTGGGCCCCCTCCCCCATCAGCTGACTTCCCTTCAATTAAAAAATAATTATTTTAATCATTTAATTAATTTAATAAGCTACTTGACTATTTTGCCCTTCGGAACCAAACTATTCGATACTAATATCGATTCCTACTAAAATCGACGTTCCAAACGTCATGGAATTATTCGTTTCGCCAAATTAGCTTTCGAAATTCAAGTTTGACTTTTTATCCGAAAAAGTCAATTGGTTGACTTTGACTAAAAAGTCAACCCCGACACATTTTGTGATTACAGTCTATTCTGACTAATGTCGACGTTCTGGACTCAAATATATAGTTTGCATCTTTAAATTCCACTCCGAACTCAAATTCGAGTTTTAATTCCATTCCTTGCAATTTATTAAAATTAATAACTACTTAGTTAATTCAAATAGTTAAATTAATCAAAACCAACTATTTAAATTCATCTCGTCACATATCTCAATTATATATATATATATATATATATATATATATATATATATATATAACACATATACATATAATAATTGAAATCACATAAGAGTTTCACATAAATTCAATTTATTATAAATATTAAATTACAAATTGACCTCGGATATTACATGCACTTTGTCTTCTTTTTGCCAGCTTAACAGGTGTTTCAGATGCTTCTTCTTCTTCATATTTACTTCTAAGTCCTGAAGAACTCTTCAAGGAGTCTGTTGGAGAGACTTTCTCAACTTTCAACTTCTTCTTTGTTGATTTTGAAGGCATGGACACAGGGGATAGAGAATCATCAGATTGTGAAGATTCATTCTTCATGGTGCTTACTTTCCTTTTTCCTTTGTCTGCTTTGAAGGCTTCCTTCCTACTGCTACCAAATATCCTCAATCTCTTATTCTCCATAGGGTTCTTTTTCAATTGTCAAATAATTTGGGAGACATGATCTTGTGAATGTTTAGGGTTTCTCCCTCATTATCCCTAATCTTGCTTTTCAGCTTCTTCTTCAGAATAATGCTTAGGAACCTTCCATGGTACACCGTTGGGATAGGTTTGTCTGAAGCCTTCCTTTTCTTAATCTTTTTGGTTAACCAATCGAATAGCACAATACCAAAATTTATCTTCTACTTCATGACAATGGCAGACATGATTCTTAGTTGTAGATTACTTACAATATCATGAGCGGTATCTTTACATAGGATACATTTACCCACTATCTTTGCTAAGAACTCAAATTCTTCTGGAAATTCCTTTTTCTTCATCCCCTTCAGATGAGGATTCTTCACATACCCCATCAATCTCGTGTCTTTATCAGTGTTAATTTCTTCGAGAGATGATAGACCTTGACTGGCAAACCCTAGATATTTATTAATTTTTGCAGCACCTATCTTTATATTAGTTCCTCGAACTTTGGTGGACAAAATATCATCTTTGACTGTTGCATTCTGGTAGAATTCTTTCACCAATTCAGAGAAGATTTTGGTGGTGGATTCTAAACATTCTGAGAATCCTGCTTCCCTTATGATTTTGAGAATATCTTTGAACTTTTCTTCTAATTCCCCAAACTTATCGAAACCAAGTTGGATACCTGATATAACTTGACAGTTTTCCATAACAAGGGTTTTGATAAATGAGTGATGCTTGACTGTAGATGGATATTTGAATCGATATGGGTTTTTTTGGAGTTTTTGGAAGTTGGTGATTTGGGTTTGCTGAAGATTTGATGATTTTAGGGTTTTGAGATATCAACACGATTTTGTAAAAGGAAAGATTTTGATAACTGATAGGAAAGAACAACCGTCAGTATTTGAATTTTGACCTGCGTCAGTTCCCTCTTTTTGTAGAGGACACGTGTAGGAAAGTCATTTGTTGATTGTGGCCATAACTATTGTAACTTCCACAACTGTTGCACATCAGTTACCCTGGTCCCTTTTGTCAAGAGAACGTGGTCATCTCCTTCCTCTTTGACCATTGACTTTGACCGTTCGTAAAATGTCTTGATGTCTAGGCTTTTCACTCTACGATCATTTCTCAAGAGTAGACTTTGGTCACTACTGCTTGATCACAGTTTTCTTGTCTTGAGGTTTTCATTGAATCTTCTACTTTCCTCTTTTGCATAAACTGTGATTGGCACTTTTCTTGGTGGACGCAGTCTTTGATGAGAAGAATTCCATTTATAGCTTGAAGTGGCCTCCTCCCAAAATGCGCATCTTAAATGCTCAGAAGAAACTTGCTCTCTCTTGACATTTGTCATGATAGTCTTCATAACTTGTGTCTGCACCAGTAGGTGAGCTGGATTGGTTGCTTGATGAAGACTTTCTTTAAATACCAGCTTCTTTATCTTCTAGAAAGTTCCTATGATTAAATCTCCTTTATGAGTGCAACTTTTTCTCTTATGTTAACACATTAAGCTTTGGAAATATTCTAATGAAGCATTTTGTTCAGTCCTAAGGAAGCTCAGAGAGGGCAGGCCTCATAGTTTGAAACTTAGGGCTAGGTTTATCTCTGAGGCGCTTATCTGAGGAAAGACTACTTTGATGTGGTGGATTGAATGTCATAACTATATTCATATGATTTGGTTTACCAGCTGGGAATGAATTATGGGGCTGGTATTTGGCTATATGAGGATTCATAGGAAAGGTGTTTGTATAGGTTGCAATCATAGGTTCAAGTACATTCTACGATTAAGATATCGATCGTAGTGTCTCTACGTTTTGGGATAGTATGGGTGACTTGGTCATCAGTCGTAGAGTTTAGAGACTCTAAGATCAGGGGTGAGGTTTCATTTGGTTTATCAGCTTCTGGTTTCTTATCCTCAACATGAGCATGAGTTGGCTTAGAAACTTCAGATTGCTTCCCCTCATCTTGTGCATTGCTAGGCTTAACCCAGTAGTTGCTTCTCCTAGTTGATGTCACCATCTTATGATTGAATTCTTCAGTATTGGGTCGTGGAATATTTTCTTTGACACTGGCCACTCTACGATCCCTTTAACCTGCACTACTATTGTAGAGTTGATTTGGACTCGATGTAGACCTAGTTCTTGTATACCTCTTCAAGGACTGTATTATGCTGAATTGAGTTCTATCTTCTGAGGGAGTCTCACTGGAGAATCACGACTTTGTAATTTTACCAGAGGCTTGTTGATCACAAATTTCAAGCTTCCCCTTGAATGTGCTTGAGTAACAATACATCAATGATGATACTTGCAAGATAAATAAGTTTTTGATTTGGTACCCACCATCATTTGGGTCCTGCGAGGTTAGTGTTTTCGAATGCCTAAGTCTTCTCGACTTTGGATTCACTGCATGTATTGCAGCTTATATATGAGATGGCAGTTAATTATGCTGCTGAGAGTGTGTGTGAGAGAGAACAAGCTTGTGTGGAACTAGTGTGGATCCTCACACTTTTTCTTTAGATAGATCCCTTCCTACTTATATCATGTTCTAAGTTTTTGAACCTTAGTAGAGTCGTAGTCAGTTCTATGAGTTGTACCCAGATGGTTCGTAGAGTTGATCAGTCTCTACAACCCTTTAAAGTACAACAACAGACATGATTGCACTCTACGACTTGTCAAAAACTTAGGTCATGAAGTAATGGGCCAATTAGCAGACAAGGTGAGAAAACTAAGATAGGATGTATATAACCCATGAAGCATAGCCACCTCTTAAACAACAAGGTTAATAGCAGTAAGTGATTTCACTAAGTAGAATTCCTATTGAGTTTTCCACAACCAAGGATAAACTCTCAACATCAGGACTAATAAATACAAGTCTTTAGCAAGTGATTAGCCAACACACACAAAAGCAATTGTATATCAGTTTGAACACTACTAACTCTTCTTGCAACAAGATAAAATAAGACTCTATTTGTGGATAAACTCCAGATATCTTTCTCAAGAGCTTTATTTTCAGCCTTAAATGTAGATAGAGAGTAAAGTGATTTTTAGGCCATTATTCTCACTTTCTCTCTTTCTCCTTTTGAGGTGGAAAATGATTCCTTGATATGCTACTGAAGTGAATAGAGATGCAGTTTAGTCATGCAATTATGCAATACATTTAAACAGTCAAAAATATCGGCATTTGAGGTGACAAAGTTAAATACCTCACTGATGTCAATCTCTTGACAGTCGGTGGTGCTGCTTGTGATGGCGCACACTCTCGTTGGTTGATGATTTGTAATCCTTCAAGTCACTATCGACATTATCATTTGTTCCTTCATCATGCTGCATTGACAGACACATTGAGCAAACCCTTGAGTTATGATCAAAGTAAGTCATGACATCCTATACTCCTTGATACGCTTGAATGAACCTCATGGTTCATATTTTGTAAAGTAGGGTCATGGCATATATGAAGTTGAGAAGCTCGTGGAATTATCGTTGTAGTGCATTGATGATGGAGCATTATCATTTAGATATATCCTAGATCATCATCCGTAGGACTTCTCAAACTTCTTAGGTGGAGATGCAGATCCCCTTTTTTAATGGAGAATTTCTCAGTTCTTGCTGCATCTATACTTCTTCCTTTGAATGAGTTGTTTGATCTGCTTGTTGACATCAGCATGCTTGATGATGATGACATTTTCATTTAAGCACATGGTCTAGTCTGGATAGCTTATGATAGTTATTCAATAAAGTGCCTGCACATACAATTTTCAACTTATGAGCTCATATTCATTTTGTCTTAAAAACCAATACCGAGATTTAGAACTGATCTAAATTTGTGTCATAGATCAACTCAAAGTGTAAGATTTAACATATTCATGAGAACCTTGCTCTGATATCAATTGTTAGTTCCCTGGGACACAATAGAGATCTAGAAGGGGGGTTAAATAGATCCTTTAAAACTTTTTCCGTTTATAACGAAAGTATAACAAATATGATTAATGGAATCAATTCATACACAATAGAATATACTTTAAGAACCCCTTCAAGGATGTAAACATAATGTCAGTTCTATAATATAATCTATGATATGGCCGACGACAGATATAGCAGTTATTCTGCAAATTATAAATGACATAAAGTAAATGACACAAGAGGTATAAGTGGTTCGGAGACTTAACAACTCATACTCCACTCTTTTACTTTAACAAGTAGGAAATCCACTAAGAATTTAGTCACTAAGACAAGGACGCTCTGCCCTCCTCAAGTCCAGCAGACATGAGTTGTTTTTAGCCACTAAGGCAAGGATTCTCTGAACCTCCTCAAGTCCAGCAGATATGAGTTTTCTTTAGCCACTAAGGCAAGGATCCTCTGACCCTCATCAAGTCCAACAGACTTGGAACACTGTAGACTAAGACCCGCAACTTTAGAATCTCCCAGTACACTTAGTACTCTTCAAGGCCAGCAGCCTTAAAACTCTTTAGTCACTTAAGATAAGGACCCGAAGACCCTCCTTGGTGTGTTGATGGTTGTTGGGTTGTGCTGCTAAGATGAACTTTGTTTTCCCTCATCTTTAGGTACTTAGTAGCTGTTGGTGATCAGCTTCTGGATGCCGCTGACATTGGTCATTGATGTTCTACTACTTCAGGTATTCAGTAGATGCAGTTAATCAGCTTCCATATACTGCTTAAGCTCTTCAGATAAGCTTGATATATTCTTGAGCTTAGCAGTTATGAACTCGTTCTGGTCTTCACCTTGTCAACTTCTAGTGTTCATGATTGATCATAGAGTTGCTTTTCTTTTATTTGCTCTTAGCTTTAGTTGCTCTTGATCTTGGCTTCTTGGTCATTCGACTCTTAGCTCATATGCCAGCACTTCGGCATACTTAGGTGAATGTTGTCAGATTTCACAATCAACAATTACGTGCAAGTATACACGATCAACAAGTAATAAAGTGATAAGATAGAGTGTCGAACCCACAGGGAATCTCTGTTCAATAATTTCTAACTACTAGTCCTATATCAATTCAATTTTATTTAAACAATCACAATTTGTATAACGATTAAAACTAATTAAATTAAAACTAGAATAAAAACTAACACAAAGGTTGAAATTCAGATTTTTAAAGGCTTAAGACTACAATCTCCCCAAGTATGTAATACGAACTAATTATCCAATTCATCCAATTATTAACTTCAACAGAGTTGTTAATAGGAATTCAAAGTTATTCATAAGCCCTTTCCCAAGTGATCAAATAAAATTATCTAACTCAATTAATTATGCGATATTCCTATGCAAAACTAAAGAATTAAATTCATTAAGTACCAATTCCCAATAATTACATGCAGCGAAGAGATATCCCTATTCACTTCACAACCCTAATTATTCATCCCACGCAAATAATTAAGAATACATGCTATCACATTCAGATCTAACCTTAGATTACATCTCCCGAATTCATCTAAAGTATCCCGCTAATTGTTGATCAGACAACTACTTAATAAACACACAAAATATGATAGACAACTCAATATCAGATAATAATTGGAATCAAATAGATAACTAATCCATAAACATAAAAGATTCAATTGTAGCCTTAATTGCAAATTTAGTTCATACTGAAAATAGAAAATGTGAATCCCAAATAAGTCATCACAATTAAATTACAAATCTAAGATAGAGGATAAGAAAAACTCAGTAGAAGTTCTTCAATATTCAATTCTCTAATCTGAATTCCTTGCAATGCTTTTCTAGTCTCCAATCTCTAACTTCAGCTTTGTATCTCAATCCTTGCGTAAATGTATATCTATGAATGCATCTATGTATATGTATGCCTATATGTATATGTCTCTATTTCCATCTCTCTCTGTCTCTTTTATAGTTGCTGAATCAATTCAGCAGAAAGAATCCAATTCCAAATCAACTTCCCAAAAGAACTACATTAAAATATTTTTTTCCCTTCCGCGCATTCTCGCCCCGGCGAGAAATTTAAGCCTGAGATTCTCGCCCTGGCGAGAACTCTGATTCAAAATTTACAGAAATGCCATTAAGCTCCAATTTTCCTCTTTTCACCCTCTGAAGCTGTTTTCTACAAAACCAATGCATAAACAAGTAAAATGACACTAAAAATACTCAAGGATAGTAAAGAAATAAGCCTAAGATATATCTAATTCACAGGTATAAAACTCACTTATCAAATACCCCCAAACTCAAGACTTTGCTTGTCCTCAAGCAAAAACACAAGAAAAATAAAAATAAACAAACCTATCTAAATGAATGCATATGCATGATGTATTACAACTGAGCAATTAATCAACATAGATTATAAATATCAGGCCTCCAAAATCAGTAACAAACAATTCAACAAAATTTCAAATTTATGCACTATCAGAAATCAACTTATCACCAATTTCATCTTACTTTCAATCCTTTCGTGTGTGTGTGAATCCAAATATATCAAGCTAGTGAAAAAAAAACACTCAAAGAAGCTCATGAAATCAAGTTCATCATTAAAGATATCAAAAAAACGTTAGTATAATAACAAGAACTCTATATGCTTATCTTCCACAACTCAAAGCGAATACAAAAAAAATAACTAGAGGATCACAAGGTTATTTAAAACATTTAAGCTCCTTTTAAAACCCTTCCCCAAAAATTCAAACAATTTTTTCTCTTTTCCTTCTCTTTTCTTTTTTTAGTGAGTGCGTTTTACGCTCCATCTCACTTTCAATTAAACGAGTGCGTTTTACGCTCCATCTCGCTGCATGTGTTTATGAGTGAGTGCGTTTTACGCTCTATCTCGACCCACCACATGGTCCATTTTTTCAATTGGGGAAGGTTCAAAATTTTCAAAAATTTTTCCAGATTAACCAAGATTTCTCCCACATTATATTCTTCCTCATATTACACTTTAAGCATGATCAAACAAGATATAGAGTTCATAAATATCTTCCATGAGTATTTAACATATACTTCCTCAGAGTTAAAACTAGCTCAACCAAATAGATATGTGCATAAAAGAATTAAAAGGGTCTCAAGTTTGACAAAATCAAAAACAGTCAAATTAAATTCATAATTTAGCACTCCTTATCCATCTCGCTAAACTAATTAGCTACTTATCACAATTTCATCATCGGCCATCCCTAAATACTCTATATCAATTTATTGCTCAAACTATCCTAAATGCAATTTTATATGATCCTAAAGCTATAAGAGAATGCAATAAAAAGAAAATATTTTTTGTGATTTTTTAAATTTTTACTTTTTTAAAAAAAAATTATTCCTACAGTATGCAAAAATAACTAACAAATGCAATGTACGTGAACTAAACAATTATGTAATGCAATATGACATGACTATGTATAATGACAGCAAATCCCCCCCAAACTCATAATGAACAATGTCCTCATTGTTTGCAAAATAAAGAAATTAAAACGGAGGACTTCCCTGACTGGTCAAGCGGTGTGCTCGACCTTGCTCATTATCCAAATCTAAAAGTGAGAATGCTTGCAGCGGCAGAGGCTCGAGAAACTGGAACTAGAACGACACTCAGATTCATCTTGATTTTGATGTTTAATGTGCTTGAATGCCTTGCTCAATTGGTTACTCTCCCCAATTTGCTTGATAAAACCGTGTGAATGTTTGGCAAATCCAAATGAGAGAGGAGAATATTGAGCCCGAGTATAAGGAGAAATGATTGAGATTGGTTGTTTGGAATAGGAGAGGGTTTAGGTTGAATTTGACTTGGTTAGGAGAGTTTTGGAATGAATGGGATCTGATTTTTGAAAAGAAAGTAAAAACTAAAATCCTTCATCTTCGTCGGGGCGAAATGTTTTGCCTTGGAATCTCGCCGGGGCGAGAATATCCAGAGGAGTTTGGGCTGGGGCGAAGAATTGAGTCGCTGGGGCGAAAACTGGCAGAGAGGTTCTCGCCGGGGCGAGGATTCCAAGGTCATTTTTCTCGCCGGGGCGAGAATCCTGGTTTTTGACATTTCAATCTCTTTTTTTTTCTTCAAGTGGTACCATCCCAAAACCTTGTTCCTTCTACTAACGTACTCCCAAAAACCCTGTCCCTGATCAAAGTAAAATAGCATAGATTAGCACAACATTTTTAGAGCATGAGAGACTAGCAAAGCACTGAAAAACCTAAAACTAACTACTAAAGATACTAAATTCATGCAAAAGTATGGAGTTAAACGAAACTAAACAATAAAATAAAGTGATTGGGTTGCCTCCCATCAAGTGCTTGGTTTATAGTCGTCAGCCCGACTTCGTCCTGTTCTACTATCCAATTTCCCTATGAAAATTGAGGAACCCTCCATCCAGTAGTAATAATGAAGCGTTTGAGGGCTTTGCTTCTGTAAGGGCCATTGATCCAAAATCACCTAGCATACTCTTTTCTGATAGAATCTCCTTTATAACCTTCAAATAACTAGGCATTTGCTCCATTGTGTTTATGAACGAAATATTAAATTGAAACTTCTTGAACACAACTGGATCTTCAACTAACTTCTCATGGACTCCTTTCTCATCCCACCATGGCTCCAAATTCATGCCAGCTCCGATGTCAATTAGAGCTTTGCCAATGACATGACTACCAATTGGGCAGGGGATTGCAAAACTACCCGGATCGTGGTGGTTTGGTGAAGAAAGTACATGGGCACTAACAAAATCAGTACATCAGCGTCGGAGCTCACGACTAGATCTTCTTCGGCTGTATTTTCCTGATCCCCACTATTCTCCTCCATATCAGAATCATCATCAATTAGCACGTCTGGTAGCAGTTTTGGCGCGGGCAATCCATCAGTCTCAAGAACCACGTCACTAGGCCATGCACAATGATAGCTACTGTTGACTGCGTTGATAAGTTGTCCCATCTGATTCTCAAGATTTCGAATCGACATTGCTTGGCTTTTTATATTTAAATCCACTAATTTCAACAGCTGATCCTGATCACTCATTCTTTTGTCCGTAGCTGTAATAAACTTCGCCAAGGCCTCCTCCAAACTCAGTTTCCTTCTTCTTCATGTGGAGAGGCTGAATCCTGAAATTATGGAGTGTATGATTGGCTAGGAGCAAAGGTTTGGACTTGATTATTATGACTCCATAAACAATCTGGATGATACCCCCAATCTTGATGATAGTTGTTGTTAGGATATACATAATTATTGGGGTAACCATCGAAATTGCCACCATACTGCATCGACTCAAATTTGATGGCACATTGATGACTCGGATGATTTCCAGCACAATAATCACAAATTTCTGCCACACTTTGAATACGTTGTACTACAAAAGCATTAATCATCCTAGAAAGTGTCTCAATTTGTGCTGACAATTCATCGAATTCATAAATCCCTGCCGCTCTTGGCTGAATCATTCTCGTATAAGGCCACTGATAGACATAGTTGGTCATGGTGTACCTCAAAAGGAAGTAAAATAGAAAAAGAAATAAATAAAAAATAAAAATAAAATGTTTAAATGAAGCTTGAATTGATTATAACTAATATGGAAATAAATATTAAACAAAAAGATTCCCCGGCAACGGCGCCAAAAACTTGTTGTCAGATTTCACAATCAACAATTACGTGCAAGTATACACGATTAACAAGTAATAAAGTGATAAGATAGAGTGTCGAACCCACAGGGAATCTCTGTTCAATAATTTCCAACTACTAGTCCTATATCAATTCAATTTTATTTAAACAATCACAATTTGTATAACGGTTAAAACTAATTAAATTAAAACTAGAATAAAAACTAACACAAAGGTTGAAATTCAGATTTTTAAAGGCTTAAGACTACAATGTTCCCAAGTATGTAATACAAACTAATTATCTAATTCATCCAATTATTAACTTCAACAGAGTTGTTAATAGGAATTCAAAGTTATTCATAAGCCCTTTCCCAAGTGATCAAATAAAATTATCTAACTCAATTAATTATGCGATATTCCTATGCAAAACTAAAGAATTAAATTCATTAAGTACCAATTCCCAATAATTACATGCAGCGAAGAGATATCCCTATTCATTTCACAACCCTAATTATTCATCCCATGCAAATAATTAAGAATACATGCTATCACATTCAGATCTAACCTTAGATTACATCTCTCGAATTCATCTAAAGTATCCCGCTAATTGTTGATCAGACAACTACTTAATAAACACACAAAATATGATAGACAACTCAATATCAGATAATAATTGGAATCAAATAGATAACTAATCCATAAACATAAAAGATTCAATTGTAGCCTTAATTGCAAATTTAGTTCATACTGAAAATAGAAAATGTGAATCCCAAATAAGTCATCACAATTAAATTACAAATCTAAGATAGAGGATAAGAAAAACTTAGTAGAAGTTCTTCAATATTTAATTCTCTAATCTGAATTCCTTGCGATGCTTCTCTAGTCTCCAATCTCTAACTTCAGCTCTGTATCTCAATCCTTGCGTAAGTGTATATCTATGAATGCATCTATGTATATGTATGCCTATATGTATATGTCTCTATTTCCATCTCTCTATGTCTCTTTTATAGTTTTTGAATCAATTCAGCAGAAAGAATCCAATTCCAAATCAACTTCCCAAAAGAACTGCATTACAATATTTTTTCCCTTCCGTGCATTCTCGCCCCGACGAGAAATTTAAGCTTGAGATTCTCGCCCCGGCGAGAACTCTGATTCAAAATTTACAGAAATGCCATTAAGCTCCAATTTTCCTCTTTTGACCCTCTGAAGCTGTTTCCTACAAAACCAATGCATAAACAAGTAAAATGACACTAAAAATACTCAAGGATAGTAAAGAAATAAGCCTAAGATATATCTAATTCACAGGTATAAAACCCACTTATCAGTGAAGCTTCAGCAGATTTGTTCAATCGGTGTTATTGCTCCTGTTCACCATACCTATAATTATGATGCATTTTTCCATATATAGATTCTATAATCTTTCCATTTAGAATCCTGCCGTTGATAGCTTCCCATTGCAAATCTTCCCATTGGAGATTCTCTTTCTGCAGACTTCTTTATTGGACCAATGAATATTTTACTCCTTGAAGTCTGCTAGTGATGGCTGAGTCAACTTCCATTAACTAGTACCAAGGTAATGGAGTCATGTGTGCAAACTTTTGCTGCAATAAACATGACTGTTTGAACCTCACTGAGATTGGATCCCTATTTCGCTCATTTAAGTAATCAGCCAGTCATCTTGGGATAATTAACCTAGGTGCTCTGATATTTGCAATCCTTACTGGCACTTACGTACTCTACGATCAACTGGGTTATAGTCTTTTACTTCTGATCGTAGAGTTATCTACTCGCTCCATAATGTGGCCCTATGATCATGCGTGATGTGCACTGCCTTGGAGCTCACAGAGTGGCTGACTGCACTTGCTCTACGCTTTAATGTGTTTCTTATTTTCTGTAGTGGTGCCATTTATGCTCTGTGATCTCCATTGAGCTTTACATTCTCAGAGCATAGGTTCATGATCTTGTTGAGCTTTTGTTGCAACTTGCTTATCATAGAGGACTGCTCTATGTTCTTCAGGTGTTAGTTCTGCAGACTCTTTCTTATCATAGAGGACTACTCTATGTTCTTCAGGTGTTAGTTCTACAGACTCTTTCTTATCATAGAGGACTACTCTATGATCTTTAGATGCTAGCTTCATTCTTGTAGAGGAATGCTCTATGTTCTTGCTTGATTGTAGATTGTTCATGGGAGTCGTAGAGTGACTAACTGTATTGACTCTATGAACCCAACAACAAGAGCTGTACGATCCCGAATGAGCTCTGTGACTGGTCGAGCTTTACTCTACGTTTGCCTTGCAAGATCTGCGATGACATACTTAACTCTACGTCTGTTCTTTGATCACGCCAGAGTTGCTTTACGATGCCGAGACAAAACTTTGCGACTGGCCGAGCATTACTCTACGTTTACCTTGTAGGTTCTGCGATGCTTTGTTCCAAGTTGGCTGACTGCTCTACGATCATTCTATGTCAAGCCGGAGTTCTTCTCTAATAGAGTTGCTTTGTAATAGCTCTGGCAGTCTTTTTATATATAACATTTCAGCTCGCTAAATCAACCTAACAAGTTTGATCTTTTTCTATTCTAAGTCCTTGTACATCAAATTCATTTAAGGACTTTACACTACTTAATCATTACAAATATGCTTTGATAAGATAAATAACAGTTTAGCTCAGATCATCCTAACATATTTGATCTTTTCAATCTAAGTCCTTGTACATCAAATTCATTTAAGGACTTTACAAGGTTTTGAATGTTCTTTTAATCATTTTGTCATCAATCAAATTTCATATAAAGAATTATAGAATCTCATGCAGATCTTTTAACAATCTCCCCTATGAGAGTGGACTTAAGAGACTCGTGCAGATTCTTAACAAGGAGATTGAACGAAACACTGGGAGAAATTGTAATCTTAGCTTGTCTTATCTTGATTCCAATCGTTTTTCATTATTTACTTTGTTAATTAGAATACCTTTAGCGTTCATCCCTACCGTGAGTCAATAGCTTAAATAAGATTGAGGAGATATAAAGTTGGTGCTTGGTAAATATTAGTAACAATTCCTCATGGATTTGACACTTAACATTATATTACTTGTTGATCGCGTATAGTTGCGTGTGTTTATCGGTTGTAAAATCGACCAATAATAGCTCACAAACTAAAATTGTTCCTAATCGTTGGATTACTAGAAAGGGGATTAGTAAATCCGGATAGATTGGTACATACTTTGTTTGCTCTTAAGAAGAGGATGATTGATCTCATAATCATTTGTGTGGAAACACTAAAGCAAGTATGTAGGTACTTATTGGAGAATAAGTTCACTGAACGTGACTCGCTAAAGGAATATCTAATGGAGTTTTACTTGCCTGTCAATATGAATTCCTTAAGTGATAGTAGTACAAGTGATCCTTAGACTTGAGATCATCATAGTATCTTATTTATGATGAATTATACTTTGACATGTACCTTAAGACCTTTAGGGTATATCAAAGGGTATGATTGGGTATAATAAGTTGTACATGGAGATAGGTGAATGGTCGACACCACTTCTAGTAAAAGGAGAGAATGTCATATGTGATTCAATAAATAATAACTCAGAAGTCTTTGGCCAAAGCAGAATAAAATTAGAAAGGTGTTTCTAATTTGCATTATTCAGAGTTGTGCATTTGAGAATCGAAATACATATAATCAAATAAAATAAGACGTGACAGTAATTCCATGTCTTATATTTGATTGGGACTGTCGACGCCGGGTTTTCGCTTCGTGGGTCTTTTTCAGTCTTTTCCAAATTTTAGCCTCTTGATTAAATGACTTTTGGAAAAGGTTGGCATTAATGTCGACGGGGTTTTGAAAGATTGCCTTTTTTATGATGAGCCAATTAATCAGAGTCGCCAGTTGGTATATTTGAAATGGATGTACCAACTCATCCGAATTTTTGTTTTTTATAAATCGCTGGCTCATATGTGACTCCGAATTAATTGGTCTGCGGATCGAGATTCATAGAGTTCGGGGGCTTGCTTAAGTGAGGGGAAGGTGTTAGGCACCCCTCAACTTCCGTGAAACACGGTTACCGCAATCTTGATGCTGTCCTATCCTTTAATTCATGAAATGTGTATGTGTGCAGGTGTGTGTGTGTGTGTGTGTGCTTATGTGAATGTTATGGTGAGTTTGTATGAAAGAATCATTTGGATTTTTAGGGAAAGTTGTGTTTTAATTTGAGAACGCTTCGGAATGTCTTTTCGGCATACACGAGAAAGCTTTATGAGAAAGGTTTTATTTTAATTGTCAAAAACTATGAGGTTTTTTTATTAGGTGTCGTTTTGGCAAAACAAGAGTTTTAAACCTTCGTCAAAATAGGAATCGAGATCTATACATTGCCTTCGTAAAATGATGGGCAATTTCTAGGATATCTTTTAACCCTATGCACAAAGGTTTAATAAAACATTTCATTCATTCATAAAAGCCATTTTTGGTGATGGTTGAAAATGTTTTCCTTTGGCCTTCTCGTTTAATAGGAATCGACATTTATTAACACTTCCGATTTTTAACCTCGTGATTCTAATAACCTAGTTTGTTTGATTTTAATAAAAAAAAAGTCTTCATCGTTTAATCCTTGAAATCATTTTTGTGTCACAAAATCTAATCAAGCATAAACACGCGTCGGGGCTATTCACGGGCATGTAAGCCATCAAAATATCCCCGAATGCCAACAATCACATATTTCACTACTACGGGGCCTTAAACCCGATTCTCGCCTTAGCGTCGTTTTAAGGCCCGACGATTACATGTTACAAAACGAGCACCTTGAATCTATTACATACATCAAAACGTCCATCATCGAATTTGAACCACGGGGTCGCGTTCCTAGGCTCACACGAGATTACGACATACCCACGAAATGAATGCTACATAACTAACCAACCCGGATTTATCTAATACACCATGATATCCGAAAATGATAATCTAAATAAATTACACCCAATGAATCACCATAAACAAGCTAGAAATTTCATCAATTGGATATCCTCGGGTTATTAGGAAGAATTTTGTTCCGATGGAACCCTCACCAATAATCCCTAATCCATGATTATTCAACAAGATACATGAAAGTTACATCTAATTTACCCAATCAATACGATATAAATTGCTAGAACAAATAGAAATTTTCACCTTGCAATTGATCTCAAATGGATGTGAACTTGTGTATTTGAATAGGATGAGGAGTATGTTTGATACAATCAAAATCAACAAATATAAATCCTCCCTTCTTTTCTCTCCTTTCTCCCTATTTGATTGCAATTTTTTGCTCTTTTTTCTCTCTATTTTCGTGCTTCTTCTTGTTGCTGGAATTCTTCTTCTTTCAAAACCTTCAACTTCTTCAACTCCCTGTATGCTGAGCGAAAATGAGCTGAAATAGGCTGGCCAAAGCCAGCCGCAGATTGATCTGCGGCTGGCTGGCCGCCTGCCTTCCACTCACCCCGATTTCGAGTTCCGTGTTTCGGGATCCGTGTTTTCAAAAGGCGCACTATTTGGCCGCAGATCAATCCGCGGCTGGACGGTTTGACTTTCTCATTTTCCGTGCCACGTCTCGATTTTCGTGCCGTAACGTCGGTTTTCGCTGACAGGCTCGTATTCGGCAGTCTGGGAATTTTCGGGAGACGTGCCACCTCATTCGGGAATGCCTGCTTCGGATGGCTTTATTGTCACGTCAGCTTTGATCGCCAATCACTGCGGTGGTGTCGGGCGCTCGCACTTGGGCCCACCCCCTTTGCTCCCGCAAGCCGGTTTAATTGACGATTTTGCCCTCCTGTCATGGTTAGTACAGGGAATGCAAAATTTGGGTGTCTACAGGGACATTGTATGATAGAAGGATTGAATTATACGGTAACTATTCACTGAAAGGTTCTTTTATGATTAATGTTGAAATCTATATTATCTGGAAAGTCGTTGATCGCTAAGAGGGCTTACTGATAGACTCCACGGCACGCTTGCGTGCCGTGGTCGTCGCCCAGATCTTTTCTAGGAAAGTTATATGGTGAGTTGCTTGCAATACCTTAACCCCTCACCTATATGTAGACGGTAATCTTGGTACAATTGCTCGCGTTCGGAAATATGAGTTGAATGGACACCAACGACACCTTGACCCCTCACTTATATGTAAGCGGTAATCTTGGTACAATCAACGATTGATGCGGTAGAAGATGCCACACACAACTATGAATTGTTATATGATAAGTCAATAATGACTCTCAAAGAAAAATAAAGAAAATTAACTTAGAAATTCTAAAAAAACTAAAAGATGAGAAAAACCTCTCAAGAATATTGATAAACTCAAATAATAATGTTGATCATTATAATTACATTATTCATGTAATCTATTTATACTAGTACAATAAAACCCTAATTACAAAAGGAATTAAAATACTAGTTAACAACTAATTAGGAAGCAAAATCTAACTAAGAAACATCCTAGTTATAATAGAACTCTAAAAGATCTAATAAAAACTTCAAAAATCTTCAAAATCTGGTAAACAACACGTCAAAACCGCGTCCTCAGAAACCGTGCCAATCTTCAGTGCCGACGGCGCTCAAACACAAAGGAACCAGCGCGGTCCGCGCTCAACGACTGAGGCTCCAGCGCCGGCCGCGCTCAAATCAAGCATTTTCAAAGCCGGTCACGCTCAAGTTTTCTGTTGCGACATCCTTTGGAAAAATGGCCATAACTTTCGCATTCGAACTCCGATTGGGACGATTAAAGATGTTCTGAAAAGATGAGAAATAGATCTACAACTTTTATTATTTGAGAATTGAGAGATTCTGGCTGGATCAAGGTCGAAATTGAGCCCCAAGTGACTGCTATGTAAATGGCATCTCCAAACTCCTCAAGCTCCATTCCAATCATCCTTGAACCAACTTCCATTGTTCCATACATTGCATGATGCCTTGACTTGCTTTGATTCAGCCTTAATAAATATATGGTATCTAGTAATCCCAAATCACATGATTGATCCTCTCCTTGCCGTTCATATGAATTTAGCTCCAATGTACGCATCCTTGAATGGATTTCAACCCAATCACTCGCGACTAACTTATGAACCTCTTGAACTCGAGTTGAATGAATGTTGTTCGATGCGAGCCTGATCAGGATCTCATCACTTACCCTTATTGTAGAATAAATATTATTTATTTAAATGAATTAAATAGTTTAATTTATTTATTTAACTAAGATTAGAATTGTTCTAATTTATTTATTCACAACCGGTTTAATATGGAAAATCTAAAGGGTCACACCGCAAAAGAAAAATATTTATTTAAGAAGTAAATGGCATAATCGTAATAATAAGTTAAGTATATTTAGTTTAATCTATTGTGATAGAATAAATTAAATAGCTTAATATTTATTATTTAATATTTTTGAAATATTAAATATAAATTAATAAGAGGAGTCTTATTATTATTATTACTATTACTATTATTTAATTTTTAAAAGGATTTGGGAATTAATTAATAAAAGTACTCTCATAAATTCCTAATTGGATTAGGAGTTTAATTAATTAAAAGAGTTTAATTAAAATAAAATCCTATTCCTAAATAGTTTAGGAGGGTTGCCTATATCTATAAATAAGAGGAGTCTTATTATGGATTGAGGTTAGATACACTTCCAATAGTTAGGAGAGTACTTACAATTTCTATAGAGATAAAAACTAGGATTTTTGCCAACACCCATCTTCTTGAATACATATTATTCCTTGGTGGATCACCTCTAGAGGCCAAACACTTGGGTGGCTAACGTTGATCAAAGGAAGGAATTTAACCGGTGAATTTCAAGGAGAACGTGAAAGGATTTCGAGTTGAACTTGTACCCGAAAAAGCACGGTTCTACGAGGGTATAATTCTTATTCTCTATCTCTTTCTTGTTAATTGATAATTGTGCATAAAGATAGATTCTGGTTGTGGTTTGTAAATTTTAAATTCTGATTTTATCGCGCTTCCGCTATATTTATGTAATTTGATTGCATGCTCGCGTTAATAACAAACCTAACAACAAATGGCAACCGCAATCAGTCGCTTGGACGCGCAGGTTCGGGGAAATTACCCTCTCAAACAGTGGTGAATCCAAAAGAGAATGTAAGTGTCATCACTTTGAGAAGCGGTAAAGAGGTAGAAATTCCAGAAAAGCTACTACCTATATCAAAGGAGCAAGGCAATACAGATGAGGGTAAAGAAGAAGCAAATAACGGTAAAGCAGACAGTGGTGTTGTGAGTGATGAAGTTGTACCTAAGCGTAAATTTTCTCCTCTCTCTGATTATAAACCGGTACCCCCTTTTCCTCATTCTTTAACAGAAAATAGGAAATATGAGAAAATTTCAGATTTGTATGAGATGTTCCTTAAATATAAGGTAAATATTCCATTGTTAGATGCTGTGAAACAAGTACCTCGTTATGCTAAATTTTTGAAAGAATTGTGCACACACAAGAGGAAATAGGAACTTAAAAGATATGAAAAGGTAAAAATAGGGGAGAATGTCTCTATAGTTATTCAAAGAAAATTCCCTACTAAGTGCCAAGATCCAGGTATGTTTACTATCCCTTGCACGATAGGCAACACTAGATTTGAAAAAGCCATGTTAGACCTAGGGGCTTCTATCAATGTCATACCATATTCTATAAATGCTTCATTAAAACTTGAACCCTTGAATAAAATCGGTACTGCGATACAGTTGGCTGATAGATCTAACGTTTATCCTAGGGGTGTAATTGTGGATGTTCTTATGCAAGTTAATGATTTGATTTTTTATGGATTTTTATGTTCTTGATATGGAAACCGGTGATCAAAATGCACCTATTTTGTTAGGAATACCATTTTTAAAGACATCCAAGACTAAAATAGATATTCATAGTGGTACACTTTCAATGGAATTTGATGACAAAATTGTTAGGTTTGTATATAGCGCGAACATGCAATCAAATTACATAAATAGTGCGGAAGCGCGATAAAAATGGATTTTAAAATTTTCTTACAAACCGTGACCATGATCATCCTTGTTCTCAATTATTAATTAAACGAAAGAGATAAAGTATGAGAATCATACCCTTGTAAAATTGTGCTTCCACAGGTACTAGTTCAACTCCAAATCCTTCGCGTTCTCCTTGAAGTTCACCAATTAGATTCCTTCCTTAGATCAACGTTAACCACCCAAGTGTTTGGCCTCTAGAGGTGATCTACCAAGGAATAATATGTATTCAAGAAGATGGATGTTGGCAAAATCCTAGTTTCTATCTCTATAAAAATTGTAAGTATGTTCTCTCCAATTCTTATGGAAGAGTGTGTATGATGGACTCCATGGCATGCTTGCTTGAGGTGGTCATCGCCCGGATCGTTTCCAACAAGTTGATAGGATGGATAGCTTGCAACACCCAACCCTTCGCCTATATGTAGACGGTAATCTTGGTACAATTGCTTGCTTAGGAAATCTGCGTAGGGTGAACAACAACGACACCTCAACCCCTCGCTTATATTGAAGCGGTAACCTCGGTACAATCGACGATTGATGTGGTAGAAGATGCCACACATAACTATGAATGGTTGTATGATAAGTCAATTATGAATCTCAAAGAAAAACTAAGGAACACTTAGGAATTCTCAAAGAACCACAAGAAGAGAAACAAACTCACAATAGTATTGAGAATCTAAGAATTTGGTGTTGAAACCATTAGAACAGGAACCTATTTATACTAAACTTGGAAACCTTTTAGAAGCACACAATTGTTGAAACAATTCAAACAAGCACACAAATATTAAATCACATCAATACTGAAAATATAGAACTGAAAATAAATGCTAATTCCAAACAGATTTTCTCTTTGTTCATTGCTTTCTTCCTTTACCTGTGTACTAAGCATTCTCTGAGTAACCAACACTTCACTATGTATAACAACCTCTCTATCTTCCTCCAATGGAGTCATTGTCACTATCTTCTTCCTCGGTTTCCAATTCACCATTTTCAAGCAATAACATGGTTTTTTGATTTGGGCATTGATTTGCAATATGTCCCCTACCTTAACATTTAAAGCATACAATATCTCGATTACGACTAGTAGAAGGTGGATTAGTTTTACCTTGCAATCCCTGACTAGTCGCTCCTTGCTTGATTTCTGCCTTTGATTTGAAAACAGTTGGCTTTTCCTCGCGTTTCACATTATTGGATTTCCATGATGAACTTGAGGTAGGATTTGTTCACTGGCCACCTCTCCTCTTAAGTTGCTTCTCTATTTTGATAGCCATGTGCACCATCTTTTCCAATACCACATAGTGTTAACGCTCCACCAAATCTGTAATCTTCCAATTTAACCCTGCTAAAAATCGGGCCATGGTTGCCTCATTATCCTCGTCGATGTCAGCTCTAGACATTAACATCTCCATCTCTTTGAAGTAGTCCTCCACACTCTTGCTTCCCTGTCTCAAGTTTTGCAAATTTCGAAACAGATCTCGGTAGTAGTGGCTTGGCACAAACCTCTTTTTCATTACAGCTTTCATTTCTGCCTAAGTCTCTATTGGACGTTCTCTGCATCTCCTTCGGCTGGTCATCAATTGATCCCACCAAGTAACTGCATAATCTAAAAATTCGGTAGCTGCAATTCTTACTTTCTTAAGATCCGAGTAGTTGTGACAATCAAATATCCATTCCATTTTCTTCTCCCATTCTAAATATGCCTCAGGATCACTCTTGGCTTAAAATGTGCTATCGAGGTTGTTGTCTTCTCGATTTTGGCTGCCTCTGTCCCTTGCAAAATGTCTCCTAGGGATAAAGCCAGTTTCTCGATCCTCTTTCTCGCTAAACCTTTCATCATAGTAATTTGTCTCCTCTAGTCTAGCTTCCTTTTGTTGGGCCTTTCCTTTTAGGCGCCCACTCGGAGGGATTTGAGTTTGTTCCCCTCGAGTGTCGCTCAATTGGTCGATGTGATCATGCACTTGCTCCATAGCCATCCCTAACTGTCGGGAAAACTCTTTCATCATAGCCTCCATCATGAGTTTTGGGCCAAAATTAGATGTAAAAGGTTCATTTTCAATTGTATTATCTCTTGTGTTAGACATATTTTCTGCAAAACAAAGATTAGTAGAAAACAAGTTCCTCACCACTCCCTTACGTGTTTCGCTCAAACAATGTATTACACAAATATGAAACGCTCGTGTATCACACAAATGGCTTTTACCTCTAGTAATCTCACTACTCTTGCCTTTTTCCGCTCGTAATTCTCCCTAATGGGTTCTTTTTGAATTCTCCCTAATGGGACCTTAATTTTCCAATTACAATCCAATAAGAACTTACCAAGATACAATATAGAAGGTATGACTCTCGAAATACCAACAAGATTTCACAATTGCCAAATATGATTTTTCACATGAAATCCTAATAATAGTAATAATAACAATAATTTTCTGCAATATATTTTTCTGCAGTTTTTTTTTTGACTATAATCCAACAATAAAAGTAAAGATAAGTAACTTGATAGGAAACTTAGCTTTGATACCAAATGATGGACTCCACGACACGCTTGCGTGAGGTGGTCGTCGCCCGGATCGTTTCCAACAAGTTGATAGGATGGATAGCTTGCAACACCTTAACCCTTCGCCTATATATAGACGGTAATCTTGGTACAATTGCTTGCTTAGGAAATCTGCGTAGGGTGAACACCAACGACACCTCGACCCCTCGCTTATATTGAAGCGGTAACCTCGGTACAATCGACGATTGATGCGGTAGAAGACGCCACGCACAACTATGAATGGTTGTATGATAAGTCAATTATGAATCTCAAAGAAGAACTAAGGAACACTTAAGAATTCTCAAAGAACCATAAGAAGAGAAACAAACTCATAATAGTATTGATAATCTAGGAATTTGGTGTTGAAACCATTACAACAAGAACCTATTTATACTAAGCTTGGAAACCTTCTAGAAACACACAATTGTTGAAAGAATTCAAACAAGCACACAAATGTTGAATCACATCAATACTGAAAATATGGAACTAAAAATAAATGTTAATTCCATGTTTGGAAGGAATCTTAAAAATCAAGAAAGTCAAAAAATGATAAACTGCATCTAGGAGGTTCCTACCGGGGCGGGAAAATTGTACTGATTTTCAGCGCCGGGGCGCTAAATTTGGCTGGGAAATTCTCGCCGAGGCGAGCTCAGCGCCGGGGCGCGGATATTGCTTTGTATTCTGGTGCCGGGGCGGTAAAGTCTGTTGTCTTCAAATTAGTTTCCTTTGTGTTTTGGCTCGCTACTTCCATTTGTAACATGTTTATGCTCTTCATACACTTATACTTCATCCCCGTAACCTCTATACTTGAACCAATCTCGTTCCAAAGTTCATGAATCATCTTGTTAAGTCTTTCTTCGAAGCGTTTAGCTCGAGCTCTCGTAACGGGTCCACGAGGCAAATGCAATGGGTCTTCTCGGGTTTCGTCATGGGTCTCGGAGCTAAGGATGTCCTCATCAGTGTAACCATAAATCATGATAAGACTTCTCTTATTAATAGATATAGGCAACCTTCCTACACTGTTTAGGAATAGGGTATTTTAATTAAACTCTTTTAATTAATTAAACTCTTTTAATTAATTAAACTCCTAATCCAATTAGAAATTTATGAGAGTACTTCTATAATTAATTCTCAAACCCTTTTAAGAATTAAATAATAAAAATAATAGTAATAATAGTAATAATAAGACTCCTCTTATTAATGTATATTTAATATTTCTAAAATATTAAATAATAAATATTAAGCTATTTAATTTATTCTATCTCCATACATTAAATTAAATACACTTAACTTATTATTACAATTATGTCATTTACTTCTTAAATAAATATTTTTCTTTTGCGGTGTGACCCTTTAGGTTCTCCATATTTAACCGGTTGTGAATAAATCAATTAAAACAATTCTAATCTTTTTTAAATAAATAAATTAAACTATTTAATTCATTTAAATAAATAATATTTATTCTACAATAAGGGTAAGTCCCCTTAGCGATCAACGACTTTCCAAATAATATAGATTTTAACATTAATCACAAAAGAACCTTTTAGTGAATAGTTACCGTACAATTCAATCCTTCTACTATATAATGTCTCAATTAAATATCAGACATGGAATTGCCATCAAGTCTTATTTTATTTAATTATATGCATTTCGATTCTCAAATGCACAACTCTAAATAATGCAAATTAGAAACACCTTTCTAATTTCATTCTACTTTGACCAAAGACTTCTGAGTTGTCATTTATCGAATCACATAGGACATTCGCTCCTTTTACTAGAAGTGGTAGATTCTTTGTTGACCATTCACCTATCTCTATATATAACTTATTATACCCAATCATACCCTTTAATATACCCTAAGAGTCTAAAGGGACATGTCAAAGTATAACTCATCATACACAAGATACTATGATGATCTCAAGTTTAAGGATCACTTGTACTACTATCACTTAAGGAATTCCTATTGACAGACAAGTAATACTCCATTAGGTATTCCTTTAACGAGCCAAGTTCAGTGAATTTATTCTCCAATAAGCACTTACATACTTGCTTTAGTGTCTCCACACAAATGATTATGAGATCAATCATCCTCTTCCTAAGAGTAAGCAAAGTATGTACTAATCTATCCGGATTCACTAATCCCCCTTTTAGTAATCCAACGATTAGGACAATTTTAGTTTGTGAGCTATCTAGAATTTAGATCTCATTAGCATGATCATCATCAGATTCTAAAAGCATTGCTCAAAACTATAGGTTTATCACATTTAATATAACAGCACCATGTAGATAAAGTAAAATGCCTTTAATAAATGAATAAGATTACAAAGTATATGCTACATCATATCAAATATGATTGGCTTATGTGCATACTACTTTCAATCTCTCACTTGCACTAAAGTCAATCGACATGGTATCTAATACCCTTCTTCTCTAAGTGACGATCATCCTGTTATTGGATAAAGCTTCAGCAAATGGATATGCAATGTTGTTCTTGAGAGTTCACTATCTCTATAGTGACTTCTCCTCTTTCAATGATTTCTCTAATCAAATGAAAATACCACAACACATGTTTGAATTCAAGATGAGACTTAGGAACTATTCCTAGTTCTGTAATGAACTCTTCATCCAAACAATCAACTTGCAGCTTCATTTACAGCTATATACTTTGTCTTTGTTATAAACCAACAACTTTTTGCTGTTTAGAACTTTTCCAATTCACTGCACCACCATTCAAGGTAACGATGTACCCTAAAGTGGATTTGTTATCGTCTTGGTCAGTCTGAAAAACTTGAGTCTGTTTAACCCTCTAGTTTTAATTCAGACCTACCATGAATCATGATCACATCCTTAATACCTGTTAAGTATTTAAAGATGTTTTTCACTGTCTTACAATGATCTTTTCCAGAATATGACTGATCAACATCATGTCTTATATATTCATTGCATACATGATAGTAATTCATGCGATCTCTCTTTTAATTGGGGACAATTTTAATAAGATTCACTCTATGGCTCATCATAATGAGACCTCTTTTGGAGTTTGCCATGCTAAACGCCTTTATCATCGAATGAATATACGTTCCTTGGGTCAAGCCGAACATCTTTTTAAATCTATCTATATAGATTTATATCCCCAATTAAGAGGATGTTGCTCCCAAGTCATTCATGGAGGAATGTTTAGTCAAGTTTATCCTTACTGATTGTAGCACTAGTATGTTATTTCTTATCAGTAGTATATCAACATATAATACTAGGAATGTCACAGCGCTCCCACTGACCCTTTTGTACACACTATGTTCATTCTCGTTTTTGATAAAATTAAACTCTTTTAATTGTCTCATCAAAACAAATGTTCTATCTTTCAGAAGCTTGCTTCAATCCATAAATGGATCATTGTAGCTTACATACACGATTTGCTTCAACCTGTGAAACAAATTCCTCTGGCTGTATTATACATACATTCTCCTCAAGTCTTCATTGAGGAAGGACGTCTCCACATCCACTTGCCAGATTTTGTAATAATAAGCTGCAATCGCAAGTAAAATCCAAATGGACTTGAGCATTACCCGGTAATAAGTTTTATCACAGTCAACTCCTTGACTTTATTTGAAACCTTTTAAACAGGTCTGGTCTTATAAGTCTCTACTTTGCCATTTACCCCAGTCTTTCTCTTAAAGACCCATATACACCCTCTAGGCACTATACCTTTCGGTGGAGGACCAGAGTCTATACTTGGTTCTTATACATGGAGTCCATTTCGGATTTTATGGCCATCTGCCATTTTTTTGAGTGTCTACTACTCATAGCCTCATCGTATATAACTGGATCATCATCCTCTATGATGCGTACCTCATCATCATCCACTATGATGAATCCATACCTTCTAGGTATCTTCGATACTCTTCCAAATTTACGATTTGGTTGTGATACAATAGGTCTATCTACAGGTTCCTCGGTTTGACTTAAAGTGCTTTGTGATTCTTGAACTCCTTCAAGATCTATTACCCTCCCACTAGCTCCTTCAATGATAAACATCTTTATCCAAGAAGACAGCGTGTAGGATTATAGTGATAATACCATAAACTTTCTTTAGGATATCCCACAAATCTGCACTTGTCAGATTTTGTCCCAAACTTATCCTTTTGAAACATTTTCACATAAGCTGGACATACCCTTATCTTAACATACTTAAGACTAGGAATCCTCCCTATCCATAACTTTTATGGAGTCTTAGTGCCGGATTTTGAGCTTACCTTATTTTGTAGATATGCAACCGTTTCCAGGGCATAACCCCAGATGGATACTGGAATGTCGGTAAAAATCATCATGGACTACACCATGTCCAACAATGTACAATTTCTCCTTTTAGATACACCAATCAATTATTGCGTATCAGAAGGTGTTCATTTTGAGAAAATACCATTTTGAGATGATCTAGAAACTCATTGCACAAGTATTCCTTCCTCGATATGATCAAAGAATCTTAATACTTTGTCAATTTATTTCACTTCTGAATTCTTTGAACCTTTCAAATATTCAGACTTATATTTCTTCAAATACACACATTCAACTTTTTGAATGACCATCTCCTTTTTCTTTTACTAGTTTGTTCAATCTGCAAAATTATTTTTATGTAAGTCAAGTATACAAAGTCCATCAAGTATTTTTCTAGTTCTATACAAAATATTATTATTATAAATAGAACAACAATTGTTCTTAAATATAATACCAGAACCTTCCTTGTCCAACAACGAAAGTAATAATGTTTCTAAAGAGAACTAGAATATAATAACAACTTATTAACTTAATAGACTTGCCTGTAGACAACGCTAAACTATAAGTTCCTACGGCTAATGCAGCAACCTTTGCTCCATTCCCCACACGTAAGATTATTTCTCTTTGTTTAGCCTTCTACTTCTGCTTGTTCTCTGCATTGAATTGCATATATGAGAACTACAGTCGGTATCCAATAACCAAGTAGAAACTTGACTTACAGAAAGATTTATTTTGTCATGAACAAACCTGTATCTGTAACCGAAACTTCACTAAGCTTCTTCTAGTTAGCCTCTGCAAGATGCTCCTTACAATTTCATTTTTAGTGTCAAGGCTTATTGTAGTGAAAGCAAACTCATTTTCTATCTTCATCAGTTTTTGTTCTTAGTGTCCTTAGTTATTGCCTTTCCTTATACCTTCTTTGAATTGTTCTTCTTTTAAGAAGATCCTTTGGCCCTCTTCCGTTTCCTGGAAGAATCATCTACCGGTAAGACTTGGTCTTTCTTGGTTGAAAAGTGACTTTTTACAGTTTTTAATATGTTTAAACAACTCAGGCAGACTGACATATAGCTTGTTCATGCGAAAATTCACAACAAATTGTGAGAAAGAGTCCGAAAGTGATTGCAAGATCAAATCTTGGATCAACTCTCCATCCAATAAAAAAACTCTATTGTCCTAATTGTTCAATTAAATTAATTGTTTTGAGGACATGTGTCTGTACTGTAGTGTCATCGGCCATTCTAGATGTAATACCCCAAATATTTATGAGGCTTATAAATACGATCGTATATGGTTAGAAGTTAATTTAGTAACCTAAAATTAGGTATCGAGAAGTTTAAAACCTTAAGCCCTAATGGGATTCGAATTTTATGCTTAATAAAGATCGAAATGATATTTCGAAGCAGGTGTTTTGTGATTATATAGTGTAAACGATGAATTAAGTCAAATAAAAAATTTTGGTCAAGCTACTTAGTCGTGCTTACATTGACAAAATGATTTGTCGTGCTTTCCACGATTTTACCAAGAAGTATCTTGACAAATTATTTTTGACAAGTTGTTGTGTCGTGCTTAAGAATGACAAAGCGATTTGTCGTGCTTACGGTAACAAGCTGCACTGTCAAGCTTGGAAGATATTTTCATTGATGAGCTTAGAAGATAGGTTCAATTGCAAGCTGTACTGTCGAGCTTAGAAGATATTTTCATTGAGGAGCTTAGATTGCAACTGCATTGTCGAGCTTAGAAGATATTTTCATTGAGGAGCTTAGAAGATAAGTTCAATTACAAGCTGCATTGTCGAGCTTAGAAGATATTTTCATTGAGGAGCTTAAATTGCAAGCGGCATTGTCGAGCTTGAAAAATATTTTCATTGAGGAGCTTAGAAGATAGGTTCAATTGCAAGCTGCATTGTCGTGCTTGGAAGATATTTTCATTGAGGAGCTTAGAAGAATATTCTAAGAAATTGCTAGGTACTAAAGTGTAATTAACCTAAGTACCAAAGCGTAATAAGCCGAGCCCTTAACGTGCAATTAGTGAAACTTGGTTTTTCTATAAATAGCAAGCTCAGTTCATTCATTCCTTACTATTTTCAAGAGCAGTTCAAGAGCAAAAACACTCTATATTTATATTCTGAGAGATATTATGAGATAAAAATTACTTTCTAAGTATCGAAGCGCTGCGCAATTGGAAGTAAAGCTAGCAAGTACAAGAGGTATTACTCTAGTGGTTATTATTTTCATTCTTCTTTATCTATTTAGTAAAAATATACTTTTATAAGCAGTTATAATGCTCAAATTATTTTAAGTATATAGTACAAAAGTCCTATTTACAAGCAGTTATAATGCCCAAATTATTTTAAGTATATAGTACAAAAGTTCTATTTATAAGCAGTTATAATGCCCAAATTATTTTAAGTATATAGCACAAAAGTCCTATTTATAAGCAGTTATAATGTCCGATTTATTTCTCTTATATATTAGAAAATATACTTTTATAAGCAGTTACTATGTCCGATTTTCTTCAAGTATTTAGTAAGAATATTCATTTTATAAACAGTTATAATGCTCAATTTATTTTAAATATAGTTGATGAATATCCATTTTATATGCAGTTATAATGCTGAAATTATTTCATGTATATTAGGAGTCTTATTTATAAGCGGTTATAATACCCGAAATAAAACTTAAAAGATTTAATCGTTAAAATGCTTAATTAGCCTAGCATAATCGAAGGAAAGGAAAAGCTTGGAGGATAAAAGTTCTAGAACTTACACTTCAGAAGATTGAGCGGGGAATGAAAAATTAGCGTTAACATATTATCCATATTCAGGCAAGTCTACTTAATTGTTGAAATGTACTCCGTGCAATAATGTGTCTTATTTATGAAGTTTATTGTTATGCAAGTATTGTTTCTTTTGCACCCCGTGCATTAACATGCTTGTTATCTTTTATGTGCAACGTGATAGTGATTGTTGAATTTCAATTGAAAACCATGTTAGTATCTGAGTTGAACAACTCTCTTGTATGGGCAAGAGCTTAAGATGTGTTAGAAAACCGATCTAACTCACTGAGGTAACATTTGTCGCAGTGTAGAGGTATCGTAGAAGCGATATACACTGTTGATACAATTGTAGCAGTGGTGATGAGACGGGGAACTAATTCATTAGTTCGTAGGTGGGGAACCACTCAGTTCACTATATTGATAATCGTTGAAATCTTGTATCAGCTTATTCTGTATATATATATCTTGAAAAGGTGATTCTCTTCTCATATATATATATATATCTGTTAGATTTGTTGGGCATTCTTATGCTCATTCTTGCAATTATCTTAAAACAATTACAGCTAAGGAAGAATTACCAGACGATTCTGGCGGTACAAAGAAAGTTGAAGATGTAGAAGTCATTTTAACTATGCTAGATTAACATTATTGGCAATGTCTAGAAAGTTCTGACGAGGAAAGGAGTTAGGTCATTTAATTGCGCGCCATTTTAACGGAAAGCCCCCTCTTTCCTGGGAACTGTCTGGTTGCTAATACTGCAAGTCTTGGATAGAGAAATAGAGATTTATTTTTAAGTCTTTTAGGACTTATTTGTAATAAAAACAAGTTATCTGGGAATGTTGTAACAATGAACAAATGATATTTTATAATATTATCACTTTTCTGCCTTTTACTTTGATTATTAGAAGTCAAGATTTCTATATACGTTTCAAATCAGTTATATTGCGAGTTTTTATAGACATTTATTGTGTACACTACTTTTAAGTTAATGAATGTGATGAATAAGGTTGTACACGTAAGCACGAAGTCCGACCTGGCTAAAAGAAGCTAGCAGGTGGATTTTCGGGGCTTTACACTAGATCGGAAGAGCTCCTTAGATATCTAATATCTAATAGTCCTACTTTTCTTACCATTCAACTCCTTAAAGGTGCAAGAGTATAGTAGGACCATCCATACTTTCATGCTGACGCTGAAGCTCGTTACTCATGGATGCAAGCATGATGCATTGAGCCAACTGTGTATCATCTTGCCACTTTCTAAAAGTAACAATCTCTTCCTCAGAGGCATTGTCTACAACTATTGCAGGGATAGGCATATTAAGGACATAAGATAGCTTAGATTCATTAACCAGTCCGTGTAATTCAGTCCGGTTAATTAGCATCTAATATGCTCCGCAGTGATAGTAATTTTGACACTGTAAAATTTTGTAAATGAATTTGTAATTTAACAACATTTTAGCATACATTCATTTTATTAATTACCAAAATAAATTAGGTCTTTATTTAAATTGGTATCTCCCGCTATTTTTCATCAAACTATATAACCCTCCCAATATAGTTTGGCAAATCTAATTAAAGATTTGTTGGTGAGAATAAGGATCTCATTTCAAATGTATATAGCCTTGTGTGACACAACAAACTATATATAAATAAATAGGTAGACAATTGTTGTCAATTACATTACCATGTAACTCCTTGTATTTTGCCTCTTAGATTATTTTAATCAAGTGTGACACATCCGAATAAAAATTATCCAAGTTAAGTCCAACCTAGCACTTCCACATATGTGAAGAGAAAAATACCATCCTTGTATGACACAACAAAACAGTAATGTTCAATTCCTTAATAAGTATCAAATGTGATAAGGCAACATCTTAAATATTTAATACTTGTCTTGTGTGACACAACAAACTCATATTAAATATTTAATACTCTATCGCTTTACCATGCTAGAAGGCGACGTTTGATATTCCAAATATCTTTGAACGTTTAGGACTTAATATGATTTCTTTAAGGGGTTTGTTATTATTTGTCTCATATTTATTAGTACGCATGCACATATATATAATACGCGTCATATTATTTAACATGCGAAGCATGTTGGATAATATATAATATATGCATAGTTAGCATGCACATATAGAATACTATATTCTACCCGGATTGATTATAGACTTTTATTCTAGTTTGGTTCACTAGAGCCACCAAGTGAACCAAAAGGTCAAACATAGGGTGCAAGAACTGAATTTAAATATAACTATTATATTTAAATCTCGGGCTCCATTACAAATGGGTCTTCTAGTACTCCTTGCTCATTTGTCTCCAATTCTTCAAAATAATTCTAACTAATCCTATTCCATAAACTATTTATAATAAATAGAAACCTTGATCAGCAGTCAAGGGGAATTACATAGGAGGGAGATAGAATTTACATTAAGAAAAATTAGAGAAGACGAGATACGCAAACCCCATTTATAAAAAAACTCATTCATTCATGCATCCTCATAAAATAAATCCAATCACACGTCAATAGTCTATAATCAATCCCATTTATTATCATACATATCACCATATACATCAATAAATAACATTCATCTCATGATAAGAAAACCATTTCATATATGCATTGCTATCATTTAATGGACAATTAAAAGTTTACTAGAAATCTAATTTTGAAACAAAAAATAAACTCTTTTATTTTAATCAAAATTTAAATCATAATAAAATTCTTTATTTTATTTTATCCAATTTTGAATAAAAATAAACTCCTTTATTTTTAATCAAATTCCAAATCAAAATAAACTCCTTTATTTTAATTAACATGGAATTTAATTTCAAGTTCAAAATAAACTCTTTTATTTTAACTTAAAATTGCTGGAAAAATAAAATATGTTGAATCTTATTCCTTATCAAAATAAACATCTTTATTTTTTAGGAAACATGGAATCTTATTCCATATGTTAATAAACTCCTTTATTTTAGGAAACATAGAATCCTATTCCAAAACAGAATAAACTCCTTTATTCTAGTTAACGTGGAATCTAATTCCAAGTTAAAATAAAACTTTTAATTTTAATCATATTCCAATTCAAAATAAACCTTTTATCTTAATTGAAAATAAATAAAATCAAAATAAAAAAAATTCAAAATCCACAGACCGACGCGGCCGCGCTCCAAAATGAACTAGGAGCGGCGCGGCCGCGCTGCACCCCCAGAAACGATTTCTGGGTTAGGGCGAGGCTGATGGGCTAAATCTATACTAGCAATTTTTACGTGCAAGTATACATGATAAATCAAGTAATAGAGTGAAAGTATAGTGTCGAACCCACGAGAAATAATCTAATAAATCAATTAAATTAACCCAATAGTTAACCTTGAATTAACCAAATTCTATTTAAACAAGAGATAATTGTTTTGTAATCATAAATAGCTAAACTAATACGATAGATAATTATGAATAATATTATAGAAATGAAGTTATCAATATTATAATTTCCTCCGATGATGTTCCCTATTCATCTATTCACTATTTAATCAATCAAATATTGCATATTGCTAACCAAGAATTCAAAAGTATTCATCTAACTTATTCCAATATTAGATAAGTGTCATCATTCTCAATTAAATCACTATATTCCTATGTGAATAATCAACAATGATGCTATAAATTCCAATTCTTAAAAAGTTCATGCGACACTTGGGTATATTTCTATCCCTTATGAAAATTAAATAATAATTCTTAACATGAATTAATCCAATGCATGTATTATATTCCACATCCAATCTAGAATCAACATCTCCATTTCATCTAGATCAATAGATTAATTGTTGGCCAGATAACTATTGAGTGAAAACCAAAATATAATAAACAATCTTGCAAATATCTGATAGAAGTTAAATAGTCAATAGATTAATAAAAACCAATCATCGGGTTCCATTGCAATCTTGAAAATGAAATTTAGTTCATGAATAAAGAAAAGAACAACATCTCATCAATCATAGTCATTCTAAACACAAGAGTCTAAGAAGGATAAAAGAAAAGAATCTGATGATCAACTCCCACTATAATTCTTCAAATCTTGATCTTCAATCCTCAATTCCCTCTCTCTAGATAGAATAGATTGAATAATGCTCCCGTTCTCCTGTTATATCCGCCTCCCTTTCTCCTCTTGGCATCGTTCCATATATAGAGGCCAAAGAAAACCCTAATTCCGCCGCACACACGCGCGCGGAAAAGCCTTCAGGCACCGCGACCCATAATACCAGGCGCCACGACCCATGATACATGCAGCGGCTCATAATAGCGAGCGTCGCGGCCCATAATCTCTGTTCATTTTCTTGCTTTTCTTCCTTGCTCGCCCAATTGCTTCAAATATTACAATTTTGCCACTTAACTCCTTTATTCTTACAAAATAAATAAAAAACAATAAATTAAATACAAACTCTATAAAATAACATAAAATACTTAAAAATACACAAATTATTAAGCCTAAAAGTACCCAAATAATAGGTATAAAACCTACTCATCAAATACCCCCAAACTTAAATATTTGTTTGTCCTCAAGTAAAAACTTAAATTAAACTACAACTAAATTACCAAACATAAGTAATGAAACAATGTTACTTGGCACTTGGCCTTAAGACAATCTCATTCCACACTACACTCTTAATTCAACGCATGCAAATTCGATAATTAACCCAATTGATAATCATACGACTTGCAACACTCTACAAATGTGCATGAACCCCTACAACTTACAATAGATAAAATTTAGAAGAATTCACACAATCAACGTTCCATAGAAATCTTAGATCCACCTTCGAAACCTTCAAGGCACATCAATTTCCACTAATCATGGCAACATATAAGTTCAGCGAATCAGCAAAAACATTAAAATATCAAGCTCAGTAAGATTATTTTCAATGCTCATTCTTCACAATAATAATAATAAATTTAATTTTTTTAGTAGAAGTTCCGATGAGTGCATTTTATGCTCCTTCTCATCCTCACATATATCTGATTGAGTGCGTTTTACGCTCCATCTCAACCGTGCATTTCTTTCAATAATAAGCAAATAATATTACCTACAAACTAATCTCGCTTCTCTCCCAAACTTATGATATGCCACATTTTAGTTCTAAACAATCATTCAATCAAATATTCTCCAGTCTCAACAAGATTACCATGGACACATGACTTGTGACAACCCAAATTTTCAGAAATTATTAAATAAGAATTTAATAAATAAAATTCTTATTACGAGACGTTTTGGGTTTGAATATGTGTATATATATGTTTCATATTGTGAAATATGTGGTTTGGTGTGAAAGAAATTATATATTCATGTAACTGAGAATAAGTGGTTTAATAATTAGATAAACCATTGAAAAGATTAAATGAAATTGTCATGAGAAGGAAATTAGTTGAGTAATATTAGTTCATTTAATTAAGTTAAAATTATATTGGAAAATAATATAATTTGATTGGTATGTCTTATGGACAATGAAAATTATTGTGAATTAAGTTTCATAAATAATGTGAGTGATTCACTTACTTAAAATAGTGAATTGATGTGAATATATTTGTGTGTGAAGTGTTAGTGCGTATTTTAGTACGCTAATGTGATTAGAATATTATAATTTAATTGAATAATTAAATTATAGGATTAATGGTTTATTGAATAAAATGTTTTATTTAATAAAATTTTAGTTTGGCTAAATTGAATTATAATTTGGTCATTAAAGTTTTAATTAAAATTATTAATAAGTTTAATTAGATTTATTAATATAATACGTTTAATTAAAATTTAATAGGTGTTACAAAATATTATATGGTAGGAAGGATTATTAAAATAAAGAGAAAAGAGGATTTTTGAGTTGATGCCAAACATGGCCATGTGGCCTTTGGTTTTCTTAACTGATGAAATCTCCCAACAAAATCACGTTCTTTTCATCAGTTAATTTCATAAGGCTAAAAACAAAGAACAGAGGAGAGGAAGAGAGAAATTGAGAAGAAAATTCTAAAAATCAAATAAGAAGGAGAGCAAGCAAGCAATTTTTATAATGTGTCTAAATAATCTCAGCAAGAATCAAAGGTAAAAACCTAGTTTTAAGTTATTAATTTTCTATTCCTTGAATTTTCTTTAAAATGGATTTTGGTTGATGATTGATGAGATGTTGTTTGTATATGTTTATGAACATGTTTAATTGGTTATATAGTGTTTATATACAATTTTGGAGTTATCAATTCATGGAAAACATGTTTAAAATAAAGAATTTAGTTTTTGGTTGAATATGTATATTTTGGCTTACTTTGGAGTCAAAATTGATTGTCAATACGTACATGAAACTGTAAATTAAAGATGGATTATTGTTATGCGTTTAAAAACGAAAATAACGGAAGTTGAACGGACCAATTTGGTTGAGTAACGAATCCGTAGCGGTTGATTATGCTAAAAGTTGTGAAATATGAAAAAAAACAAAAGTATGAATTGTGAATTTTAAGCCTTTAAATTGGTTGTTTAAGATGTTAGAATCGTGATAGAAGGTTTGGGTAATGATCATATTGTTAGGTTTGTAAAACGCGAACATGCAATCAAATTACATTAATAGTGCTGAAGCGCGATAAAATCAAATTTTAAAATTTTATACAAACCATCACCATGATCTTTCTTTATGCACAATTATTAATTAAACGAAAGAGATGGAGAATAAGCATTATACCCTTGTAGAATTCTAGCTTCCTCAGGTACAAGTTCACCTCCAATTCCTTCGCGTTCTCCTTAAATTCCACCGATTAAATTCCTTCCTTTGATCAACGTTAGCCACCCTAGTGTTTGGCCTCTAGAGGTGATCCACTAAGGAATAATACTTGTTCAAGAAGATGGGTGTTGGTAAAACCCTAATTTCTATCTCTATAGAAATAGTAAGTACTCTCTACAATTCTTATGCAAGAGTGTGTAACCCTAATCTATGATAAGACTTCTCTTATTTATAGATGTAGGAAAACCCTTCCCTAAACTATTTAGGATTAGGGTTTCTATTCTAATTAAACTCCTAATCCAATTAGGAATTCATGTGAGAGTACTTCTATTAATTAATTCCAAATCCCTATTAGGAATTAAATAATAGTAATAGTAATAATAATAATAAGACTCCTCTTATTAATTTATATTTAATATAAATATTAACCTATTTAATTTATTCTATCTCCATAGACTAAATTAAATACACTTAACTTATTATTACAATTATGTCATTTACTTCTTAAATAAATATTTTTCTTTTGCGGTGTGACCCTTTAGGTTCTCCATATTAAACCGGTTGTGAATAAATCAATTAAAACAATTCTAATCTTATTTAAATAAATAAATTAAACTATTTAATTCATTTAAATAAATAATATTTATTCTACAATAAGGGTAAGCCCCATTAGTGATCAACGACTTTCTAGATAATATAGATTTCAACATTAATCATAAAAGAACCTTTCAGTGCATAGTTACCGTACAATTCAATCCTTCTACCATACAATGTCCCAATTAAATATAAGACATGGAATTACTGTCAAGTCTTATTTTATTTAATTATATGTATTTCGATTCTGAAATGCACAACTCTGATTAATGCAAATTAGAAACTCCTTTCTAATTTCATTCTGCTTTGGCCAAAGACTTCTGAGTCGTCATTTATCGAATCACATAGGACATTCTCTCCTTTTACTAGAAGTGGTAGATTCTTTGTTGATCATTCACCTATTTCCATGTACAACTTATTATACCCAATCATACCCTTTGATATACCCTGAAGGTCTTAAGGGACATGTCAAAGTATAACTCATCATACACAAGATACTATGATGATCTCAAGTCCAAGGATCACTTGTACTACTATCACTAGAGGAATTCCTATTGACAGGCGAGTAAAACTCCATTAGGTATTCCTTAGCGAGCCATGTTCAGTGAACTTATTCTCCAATAAGCATCTACATACTTGCTGTCGACGCCGGGGGAATCGCTCCTGTGGCTAATTATTACCCTTTCCAATGTTAGCCTTTTTATTAGATGATTTTTGGAAAATGTCGGCACTAATGTCGACGGGGTTTTGAAAGATCGATTTTTATGATGAGCCAATTGACCAGAGTCGCCAGTTGGTATATTTGAAATGGATGTACCAACTCATCCGAGTTTTGTTTTTTCGTAAATTGCTAGGTCATATGTGACTCCGAATTAATTGGTCTGCAAACCGAGATTCATAGAGTTCGGGGGCTTGCTTAAGTGAGGGGAAGGTGTTAGGCACCCCCCGACTTCCGTGAAACACGGTTACCGCAATCGTGATGCTTTTCCTATCCTTTTAATTATTAAAATGTGTATGTGTGCGCGTGTATGTGCCTATGTGAATGTTGTGGTGAGTTTGTATGAAAGAATCATTTGGGTTTTTTTATGGAAAGTCGTGTTTTGAGAATGCTTTAGAATGTCCTTCGGCTTATACGAGAAAGCTTTATTCTTTATGAGAAAGGTTTGATTTTAATTGTCAAAAAGCTGTGAGATTTTTCATTAGGTGTCGTTTTGGCAAAACGAGAGTTTTTTAAACCTTCGTCACAATAGGAATCGAGACCTATACGTTGCTTTCGTAATAAAATGGCGGCAATTTCTAGGATCTCTTTAACCCTATGCACAACGGTTTAATAAAACGTCATTTATTTCCATAAAGCCATTTTTTGTGATGTTTGAACACGATTTTCCTTTAGCTTCTCGTTTAAATAGGAATCGACATTCATTAGCACTTCCAATTTTAAGCCTCGTGGTGCTAATAACCTAATTGGATTGATTTTATGAAAATCTCATCGTTTAACTTTGAAATCGATTTTTTTTTTGTCATAAATCAAATCAAGCATAAAAATGCGTTGGGGCTATTCATAGGCATGTAAGCCATCAAAATAACCCCAAACGCCCAAAATCGCATATTTCATTATTACGGGGCCTTAAACCCGATTTTTACCTTGATATCGTTTTAAGGCCCGACGATTACATATTTACAATCAAGGATAATCGGTCCTATTACATACATCAAAATTGTCCATCATCGGATTTGGACCACGGGGTCGCACTCCTAGGCTCACATCCGAAACCTCTACACGCCCATAAAATGGATAATACACCAATGAACAACACCGAGTTGCCTAACACACCACAATATCCTAAAATAGCAATTTAAATACATACGCATAACACATTATCACAACGAGCTAAAATTCACCAAATGGATATCATCGGGCCATTAGGAAGAATTTTGTTCCATTGGAACACTCACTAATAGTCCCTAATCCATGTATCCTCAATGATATATAAGAAAAATTACATTTAATATAGCCCCAAATGATAAAAGTTTAACAAAATGATATAACAAAAATGCTACAAAAAAATATCTTTTTCACCTTGCAAATGGCACCACGATGCGTATAAATTCGTATATTGAATATAGCAGAAATTATTTGCGATACAATCTAACAAAAGGGATACAAATCCTCACTTTTTCCTCTCTTTTCTCTCTTTTCTCGCTGCTGCTGCTTGCTGATTCTTCTTTTTTTTTCTTTTCTTCTTCCGTTCCTTCCAACTCCCTATATGCCAAATGAAGAAATGCGTTGATAAAGGCTGACCAGAGGCAGCCGCAGATTAATCTGCGGCTGGCCTCGATTTCTTCGCGCCCACCGCGCACTTCAGCCCGTCGCGCGCCGCGCGCACTTCAGTATTATTTTAATCATTGGCCGCAGATCAATCGGCGGCTGGTTGGGCTGATTTTCTCAATTTTCGTACCGCACCTCGATTCTCGTATCGTACTGTTGGTTTTCACTGAGAGGCTTGTATTTTGCAGTCCGGGAACCGCTGGGAAACGTGCCATATCATTCCGCTTTGATCGTTGTCGTGTCGGCTTTGATCGCACGTCGTTGTGGTGGCTCTGAGTGTTCGTACTTATGTCCACCTTTCGTTCTCGTAGGCTGGGTTAATTGACGATTTTGCCCTCCTATCAGGGTTAATATACGAAGTGCAAAATTTGGGTGTCTACAGCTGCCCCTCTTTATCATGTTTATGAAATGTTTAAATGAAATGAACATGATAAAGAAGTAGACATCCGATGCATGAATGACAGTGCATAAGAATGACAGTACATACATGATGCAACACATATAGCTTATGGTGCAACACAAAATGTAAGGCATGCAAACATTCGTAAAGGGGTCAATGCATCATGCAATCGTAAACTTACTGTGAGTATCGATCTCAACAGGAGTCAATCGCCGGTCGCATCATTGTTGTCAGGTTCCGTCTCTGACAGGTCGTTGTGATAATCGTTATCACAAATGTTGTGTTCCGTCTCGTAATTGTCGTCGTCTTGGCATCGTCGTCGTCTTATAACTGTCGGGTCTCGTATCCGATCGATTGTCTCGTAGATGTAGGGTCTGGTCTCCGATGGGTCGTCTCGTCTGTGTCGGTTCTCGTCTCTGATCGGTCAATTCATCTTTATCGGTTTTCGTCTCCGATTGGTTGACTCGTCTATACCGGGTTTCGTCTCCAGTTAATTGTCTCGTCGGCACCGGGTCTCGTCTCCAGTTGATTGATTCGACTGTATCGGTTCTCGTGTCCGATTGGTCGACTCGTCTGCACCGAGTTTCGTCTCCGGTTGATTGATTCATCTGTATCGGTTTTCGTCTCTGATAGGTCGACTCGCCTGCACCGGGTTTCGTCTACGGTTAATCGTCTAGTTGGCACCGGTTTTCGTCTCCAGTTCATCGCCTTGTTGGCACCGGGTCTCGTCTCCGGTTGATTGATTCGACTGTATCAGTTCTCGTCTCCGATTGGTCGACTCGTTTGCACCGGGTTTCGTCTCCGGTTAATTGTCTCGTCGGCATCGGGTCTCGTCTCCGGTTGATTGATTCGACTGTATCGGTTCTCGTCTCAGATTGGTCGACTCGTCTGCACCAGGTTTCATCTCCGGTTTATCGTCTTGTCGGCACCGGGTCTCGTCTCTGGTTGATCGATTCGTCTGCACCGGGTCTCGTCTCCGGTTGATTGATTCGTCAGCACCGGTTCTCATCTCCGGTTGATCGATTCGTCGGCACCGGGTCTCATCTCCGGTTGACCGATTCGACTGTATCGGTTCTCGTCTCCGATTGGTCGATTCGTTTGCACCGGGTTTCGTCTCCGGTTAATTGTCTTGTCGGCACCGGGTCTCGTCTTCGGTTGATTGATTCGTCTGCACCGGGTCTCGTCTCCAGTTGATTGATTCGTCTGCACCAGTTCTCGTCTCCAGTTGATCGATTCGTCATGTTCCATACCCGATTGGTTGAAACCTCGTATTTTTTAAGTCAAATGGATTTGAAATTGATCATTTTTTCAAAGGAGGAAAAAAGAAGGAAACAGGGCCCAGCCGCAGATTGATCTGCGGCCAAGATCGGGTTTTCTTAACCGATCGCCCCTTCCCAGATCTGTCATTTTCAGCCTTGCCCCACTGCTACTTTTCGCGATTTTTCACCCTCGTACGTCCTTTTGGCCGACTTTTCCAACCTTCTTGTAAAAACCGCTCCGGTTAGATCGATCTACACGCTACGGGTAACATTTTGACCGATTGTTTTCTTATTTTGTCAATATTTCGCTATACATTTGGCTTTTTTGCATGTTTAGAGATAGAAATGTATGCCTTGAAATGCTATGCCATGTGTCATTGCATGTATATGCTATGTCTCAACTGTGCGAGTCATATTCTATGTTTCATGATGTGGGTCATACATACTTGTCATTTTTGAATGAGAGCATGCATTATGGTCATTTTAACGTCGTAATTAACCATATAAAATGTAATTTTAATCTGTTGTGGCTTGGGTTAATTGAAAACATGCTTGGTTGTGCATGGGATGCTCATTTTATAGACGAAACTCTGCCGATTTTTTTTTTCAAAACTGGAGTCCCACTAAAACCTAATTTATGCATATATAGTAACCATGCATCATGCTGCATTAATTCTACGATGAGGATAGGCAAATAAAAATGTTTGTGATATAATTCGAAATATAATGTACCTCCTCCTCCTACTGTGTCGTTCCAGCTATGAATCCTGACGCTCCCAGCAGCTCCACTGCACCTCGTGCTTCAGGTTTTCGCCGCCGTAGGGCTGCACCTGCCCCGATTTTACCTCGGACTCGCCAGGCTCGCCGACTGGTGGAGGCTGTCGTTCGGCCTGACCATCCTGAGGTTGACGAGGCCGTTCTCCCAGACATTGAGGCAGAGGGGTCGGCCTCCGGCACACCAGCTCCCTCTACTCGCCGCGCTCTACCCGGTGCCTCTGTCCAGGTGCCCGATCTGTTGGGTCGAGATCTCAGCCGTCACCCCTCAGCATTTCTCGTGGCTAATGAGGTATACTCATTACTCCTCTGAATTCATTCCCAATCTCTGTTCGTATCTGGACTGATCCATTAGTGATTGCCACAGGTGCCCGAGTTCATTCAGCCGAGGGGCAACTGGTTCAACATTTATTCCCTCTACGCAGCACTGCACACCGATTACCGCACGGTGGTGGATTCCTGGGGTTTCCGTTCTTTCTTCACCATCATACCCCGTCAGTGCCCATGGGGTTATATGAGGGCCTTGTTTGAGCGATGGTTCCACCAGACCCAGTCCCTTCATCTCTTGGACTGCGAGGTTGTGCTGACTCCTTGGGATTGGAGATATATCACGGGTATCGAGTTCACCGGAGACCGTGTTCCCCTAGATCTCGACATCACTCCAGCGGAGGTCCGATCTCTATTGGGTTTCGTCGCTGAGCACTGGGTCTTCAAGGCCCGCAGTATTCGATCCGGAGCGTTGGTTGTCGATGCTGTCGGAGGTATCTATACGGCGCCCATCCCAGCAGACCGAGCTACTCGTGACATTCTGCTCCGACGTCTGTTCCTGACTATCATGAGGGGTTGTTTCTTAGGAAACAACTCTTCTACCATTCATTTCAGCGTTGTCGGAGCCATCAGGGACGTGGATCGGATTGGTGATTATGATTAGGGGTCCTTCACTTTTGCTTATTTCCTCCATGGTCCCCGTCTTCGCTCAGAGGGACAGACAGACGCTTGGCTTGGGTTTTACCCCTTTCTGCTAGTAAGCCTTCTTTTCTTACTGCATTTCCTATCATTTCATTTCCTTTCTCTGCAACTGTCGGTTACTTATGCCGTTTCTTGTCTCTGTTCACAGTTCTGGGCGTACGAGCGACTCCCGTGCCTGAGGCCTATCACGACCCTCGGTCTGGATACCTATCCCAGGGGTCGGCGGTGGCACCACAGTACTTTGGAGGAGGTCCCAGTGTCTGGCAGCTTCGCCCACTGCCGTATTCAGCTGGAGTTGATCACTGCCGCCGAGGTCGTCTGGACTCCTTATCTCTCTGAGCATCTGACCGTGGGGTTTACAGATGGATATCCCTCGGGCCCAGAGTTCGCACTTTCCACCCGTCGCCTTACCTTGCAGAGTGTTGGAGGATGGGTGATGTATTTGGGAGAGCGCGCATTCAGATGCGTGACTGGAGAGATCCGTATTCTGCACTCCCTCCCACTTACTACATCCTAGCCGGTGGACTCTCAGCCCTCAGAGATTATGCTGGAGGGAGAGGATGGCCGGACACTTTCTATGGGTCCCAGCACGAGTGAGGCCTTCCGTACCTGGTGGGTGCCCCGCACTATTGGTCCTTAGACTCGGGCCACATTCTTCCTCGGGGATATGGTCCCCGGATCGGTGATGATGACTGATTGGGCCGCCTGTGTTCGGGCTCCTACACATGCTGAGCAGATTGCTACTTTGACCCGCCAGGTGGACCAGCTATCCTTATATCTTCGGGTGTTAGGCCGGACTCCAGAGGATGCTTACGCGTATGACCCTGACAGTGTGGGTTTCGATGCAGGTCCGAGCTCATTTGATGCCCAGTGCCCCCATATATCCAGATATTAACTTTGGGGCTTCGACTTTGACTTCTACTCCAAGGGATCAGTTTGGGGACCCTGATTTCATAGATGATATCACTTTTGATTAGATCATGATAGGATAGGGCCTTTTTGTACTTGAACCTGTTCGATTTCTTTTTCCATTTCATGCACTATGTATTGAACTCCTTTATTTATTTATGCACAGTTTTATCATTATGACAGTTCAATTGCCCTATTATTAACTATATGATGCATGCTTTTTTATTTATGGATGGATAATGACCCCTGCACAGTCTTTTTGATACTATTTTTCACAGATGTCGTCACCAGACGCCGTGGTACGTTTGGATCTCGGTCCTCCCACAAGGTTGGTTGGCAGGCTTCTTCGCTGGCTGGACAGTTTGTCGCCGGGCGACAGGGTTATTGTAGATGGTCTTCTGGGACATTCCTGGACCTTATTATCCTTTCAGGTGCCGGCGGGCTTTGTGGAGGGTATTCTGAGCTATTGGACCCCTGCCCGTCAGGTTTTCAGATTAGGGACAGTGGAGCTGACCCCCACTCTCGAGGAGTATGCTCGCTTTACCGGCTTGTCTTTGGTTGGTCCTTGTGCCAGGGTCACAGCTGGTTCCATACGCCGCCAGTTCTTGACTTTTACTGGTTTGCGGAGGACAGTCCTGTTATCGGTGATCACATCAGACCATCTAGTTCCCCTTCATTTCCTGATTGACCGATTCGGTTCACCCGACAGTTTTCATCTATTCTTTGGTGATTTTTCCGTATCTGAGGAGTGCTGGGGTGCTTTGAGAGTAGATGTTTTGATGGCTTGTGTTATCTCAGTTTTGTATCTGCCAGCCGGGCCCGATCTGTTGGATATGCGAGTTATTGCGGCCACTAGAGCCCTTCAGGAGGATCACACCATTATTCCCATGATACTAGCAGATACCTACATGTTAACCTCATATTGTCAGTCTTTCCGAGGCAGAGTATTCAGAGGGAGCTCTGTTTTGTTGTATGTATGGTTTATGAGCCATCTCAGCCCCATTGGTCATTTCCGTCGCCATGGGTTTTGCTTCAGCCACGACATAGCCATGCACTTCTCATTCCGTCCCGTGAGCTGTGTTGATGCGGCTTCCTGGATAGAATTCAAGAAACTCTAACGACTGCAATAGTCCACTCGGTCGTTGATGTTCCCCCTTGACTCGTTGACAAGTTAAGCATCTACTGACATATTCTGCAACCTCTTTCTTCATGTTCGGCCACCAAAAATGTTGACGCAGATCTTAATACATCTTTATGCTTCAGGGGTGTATCGAGTATCTTATACTATGGGCCTCTTGCAAAATCTCCTCTCAATTCCGATACTGAAGGTACCCAAACTCGTTCTTCGAATCTCAGCAACCCATTGAAAGTAGTATGCACACAAGCCAATCATATTTGATATGATGTAGCATATACTTTGTAATTTTATTCATTTATTAATAAAAGAATTAATTTTCTTAAAAGGCATTTTATATTATCTACATAGTGCTGTTATATTAAATGTGATAAACCCATAGTTTTGAGCAATGCTTTTAGAATCATGATGGTGATCATGCTAATGAAATCTAAATTCTAGATAGCTCATAAACTAAAATTGTTCCTAATCGTTGGATTACTAAAAAGGGGATTAGTGAATCCGGATTGATTAGTGCATACGTTGCTTGCTCTTAGGAAGAGGATGATTGATCTCATAATCATTTGTGTGGAGACACTAAAGCAAGTATGTAGATACTTATTGGAGAATAAGTTCACTGAACGTGGCTCGTTAAGGAATACCTAATGAAGTTTTACTCGCCTGTCAATAGGAATTCATCTAGTGATAGTAGTACAAGTGATCCTTGGACTTGACATCATCACAGTATCTTGTGTATGATGAGTTATACTTTGACATGTCCCTTAAGACCTTTAGGGTATATCAAAGGGTATGATTGGGTATAATAAGTTGTACATGGAGATAGGTGAATGATCAACAAAGAATCTACCACGTCTAGTAAAATATGTGAATGTCCTATGTGATTCGATAAATGACAACTCAGTAGTCCTTGGCCAAGGCAGAATGAAATTAGAAAAGAGTTTCTAATTTGCATTATTTAGAGTTGTGCATTTGGGAATCGAAATATATATAATTAAATAAAATAAGACTTGACAGTAAATCCATGTCTTATATTTAATTAGGACGTTGTATGGTAGAAGGATTGAATTGTATGGTAACTATTCACTGAAAGGTTCTTTTGTGATTAATGTTGAAATCTATATTATCTAGAAAGTCGTTGATCGCTAAGGGGGCTTACCCTTATTGTAGAATAAATATTATTTATTTAAATGAATTAAATAGTTTAATTTATTTATTTAAATAAGATTAGAATTGTTCTAATTGATTTATTCACAACCGGTTTAATATGGAGAACCTAAAGGGTCACACCGCAAAAGGAAAATATTTATTTAAGAAGTAAATGGCATAATTGTAATAATAAGTTAAGTGTATTTAATCTATATAGATAGAATAAATTAAATAGCTTAATATTTATTATTTAATATTTTGGAAATATTAAATATAAATTAATAAGAGGAGTTGTTGCCTCTTTTTTAGACTTTAACAAAAGAGCTCTAACTCATGCAAGCATACATGCGTCAACAAGTAATACAGAGGAAGTAGAGTATCGTCCCACAGAGAAAGTGCTAAACTAAATCACTATGCATCAGTTATATCACTATATTTATTTGCCTAAACTAATAGACTTGATTATGGTGTCAAAATTAAATCTAAACCAATTAACAACTAAAGATGCAAATAATAATGAAACAAATCAAAATTAGAATTAATGGGATCTTAACTTCATTTAATAGTTCATCTAATTACCACCATCATGCTAGAAAGTTCACATATCACAGAAAAGTAGCCAAGGACACTGATTTAGACATAACCATTTGTCAATGTATTATGACCTACTTACATAATATCCATAATCAATAGACACCATGTAATCACCACTATAACCAAAATCACTATATTTCTATGTGAAATTGCAATTATACTGATTTAAAACACAAGCCCTTATTTTGACTCTTACGGTGAAACAGTATATTTCTATCTGATTCACGAAATATCAAGCTATCCAATTAAGCCTCATATTCGCAAGCTATCATGATTACAATCCATACTCATATGTTATTTTTCAATTCCATACAAGCACTGAGAACGAATGGTGATCAAGCATTCATACATGCAAAACAATCATGATAGAAGTTTCTTATGATATGCAAAACAATCCAACACTCAAGCTTATAACTAGACTACATATTAAAATCCGTTAGAATCCCATAATGGAGATTAGTTCATGACTGAACCAAAAGCCATTACGGGATCAAAACTACACATGGATCAATAAGCAAACAATTGAATAATGAAAGAATAGAACAATCAAACCCAGTTGTTGAATATAATCCGAAGTAAAGCTTAAACCCACATCAAAATTTAGCAATCAAACGATAATAATCCACAATAAAATTGGCAAAAATCTCTCTCCAGAAGTAGTAGAAAAATGAATGAAAGTCTAATAGTTCCTTCTTAAAGTCTCCTTCTCTCTTTCTAATTGATAAAAACTCCAATCCTCTTCCTAATTGGCTTCTTTTTTCTCAATCAGCCGCAACTTAGCATCAAAAACCGTGCACTAGCGCCTCTGGCGCTACCTTAGTGTAATTCCTAGCACACTAGGCGCTAGGTCATGCCCTAGGATTTACAAAAATGCCATCAGGTCAAATTTTAATCCTTTAAGCTCCAAATTGACTCTTTTGCCCCTCCAGCTCCATCCTACAATAAACAAACATAAAAACGAATAAAACAATACTAAAACAATACTCAAAACACTTAAAGACCGCAATAATTAAGTCTAACAAGACCTGATTCGTAGGTATAAAACCACTCATCAAATACCCGCAAACTTAACCAATTGTTTGTCCCCAAGCAATGCAATGATACCAACATGAAAAATGCAAACTAACTATAACGCAAACAAATCAAATAACTAAAACAACATAGTAATCCATATCAGGCCTCAAATATCCATAAAACAATCCAGTTCAATCCACTATCTAATGTAAAGCTTCCACTCAAACTGATTAATCAAACCATGCTTGTTATCATTCATGTTGTGTGTGTGTGTGTGTATCAACTGTTATAATCAATCACAACCCAAATTACTCATATAATCAACATATAAGAAAGTAACTTAATTTTTACACACCTCCATCAGTAAAACAACTAATCCGACTCATGTAAACATTTAATTAGCACAAGGGGAATTTCGGCATGTTTTCTTTATTTCACGAGTGCGTTTTACGCTCCATCTCGTTTCTTTTTTTTTCTTTTCCCCCTTTTTTTTACTTGGCATGTGCAATGTCTAGCTTCCTTAGGCTTACCAAAACTACCCATGTAACGAGCTTTCAACCAGCGACTCCCAAACCAGTTGGCTTTAGGGCACTAGGTGTCAAGACACCCCTATGGATCTAATAACCCAAGTAGAAATGGCCACGAAACCAAACTAGCCAAGAAAGTTTTTTTTTATACTCATTCTTTTTTTTTAGAACTCCCCCAAACTTATTTTCTTGCTTACTAGAGCCTTCATAGACATTTCACTGATATTATCACTTTTTATCCCAAGTTCTTTACCAGATACAGATTATATAAGAATTTGAATCACATTAATTAAACAGTTGACTAAATGCTTTCCTTGTTAACATGAACTTCAGACAAGCAAATTCGACTTCCCCGTTCAAGTTATCGCTCAACACTAGATTTCAATCATTAGCAAGCTTTTACTTAACACTAGAATCTTATCATTGGCCACAATGGTTCAACTATGTCATTTGTTATCTGATTCATGCAACTAAATTCTTGACACACCCTAAAATGCAACTACCATGCAACAAGTATAAACACAATGAAACAAAACAATCTATATGCATGAAAACATAAACCTACCCCCCAAACTGTACTGCACAATGTCCTCATTGAGAAATAATAAGAAATTAAGAACAGAGGACTCCCCTGATGAAAACGCTACTCATCATCACTGCCATCGGCAACATCATCATCATCATCATTGGCATCAGGAGGCAAGTCAAGTGGTGGGTAAATAGAAAGAGGAGAAGCTGGTGGAAACTGAAATGGCCCTGCCGAAGGATTCAACCGCCCAAACATATCCGCCAATGCTATAGAACAATTAACATTGTAAGCATAGATCTCTATTTGGCGTTGAGCAAGTCGACTCTGCTGACGAGTCATGCGATCAAAACCCCTCTGAATCTGTCCTGCCACTAAGTTTATCCGTCTAGTATGGTGCCTGAGGTCCTGACGGATAGTCTCAACTACATTGGGGGCTTGAACCGGATCCTCAACAGGTGGTGGCTGATCCTGAAACTACTGCTGTGGTATAATAAAGCCTAATCCCCACAGGTGTGATTCACCTCCATCCCATACTCTGTATCGTACCATCGCAGCATGATCAATTGGAGACAATGGGGCCTGCATTAGTTCATCCTTATCCCACTGGACCCCAGCACGGCGACATAAATCGGTGATCAATGAAGGATGAGGCAATCCACAGTGGTGCTACCCTCAAGCCCGTGCACAATAGATTCATGTATCACATCCCCAATATCCACTGTCTTTCCTTTGGCAATGCAAAACAATAAGGCCGCCCGCTGATTAATCACATCGCTCATATGGCGGCACGACACCAACTTAGCACAAATAAAAGCATGCCACGTTTTTCCATATCTGCTCAACTTGGATGAAGGGAAGTGCACGGCTTCTTGCTGATCGGTCAATTTCCATTCCGTTCCTGGCTCACAAAGGGCTGCTATGATCTCAGTGTAATCCAAATCCTGTTGCATATATTTTGTATATCCATCACTGTGAATCTTTTGCAACCCATAATACGCGTTGATTTTTTTTCGCCCCACATTTACTTCCTTACCATGAACCATCACCAAATTCCCATCGGCTTCTTTAGCATTGGCATAAAATTCCTTTAGAATTTCAACTGCAGCTGGCTCAGGTTGCGCTGTAAATGCCATCCAATTACGGCTGCGTATCATGTGAGCTAATTCCCTATCTACCTGCTCAATCGGTAACAACCCGCGCTCAGGAATTAAGGACTTCCCTGATGACCAGTTTTTATACCTGTAGTAAGCTTGAGGGCTAACAAATTTCTTTTTATCATACTTAACAGCAGATGAACCTGAGCTTTCTTCTCTATCTCTTTTGGGAGCCATGAATAACCACTCAAGAACGAGCAAGACTCAAAATAATTCACAAATTCGTTGGGGCAAATTGTCGAACACTTGGTAGGCAACACTTGAAAAACCCTTTGACAATGTTTCCCCCAAACTTAAGAGTAACCCAATTTTGCAACAATGTAATCTCCCACAATTCGCAAACATATAGATAGAAAATTGAAGCTTTAACCCAATCCCAATTGAGCCAACACAAACTCAATTAGGTTCACAATCAAAACAAAAAACTTTCTCCAAATACCAGCAATTCAATCTCTAGCCAACAATTTCAAGTTCTAATTGCTCAATAATGTAAAACTTACTTGAAATTGAAAGTTCCCATATGTAGAATCTTCAATCCTTTTTTGGCTATGAGAAGAAAGTTCCTTGATTGCAAAAGATGTGTGCCGGCAATAGGTTTAATTGTGAGTGAAGATTTGTTGGTGTTTGGTTGGGAGAAAGTAGCTTCACTCGGCAACAATGAGAAGAACGGCGACTTGAAGGCAGCTAGGAGAATAAAAGATTGATTTGTGGTGTGAAAACTTGCTTTAGGCGCTGTGTTTGTGAAGAGTTGAGCGCTTTAAGCGCTGCTGTCCAGTAGCCATGTGTTGGTATAGCGCCTAGAGCGCTGGGTTTAGCCGTGTGTTGGGCACTTTAAGCGCTTGCTTGCAGAAGCTGGGTGTTGGGTCTAGCGCTTCAGGCGCTGACATTGTGCATGGTCGAGCGCTTCCAGTGCTGAGTGGCACTAGCTGGAGCTTGATGTAGCGCCTCAGGCGCTGAAGTTACACCTGTTGGAGCGCTTTAGGCGCTTGAGCCTTTACTTAGCCAAATTTTTGCCCAGTTCAAGCTTCTATCTGCAAACAAATCAACCCAAAGTCCAAAATTAGTTGCAAAACTCTCTTTTTTTTAAAACAAAATAATTGAATAAACAAAAGAAAAACAGAAAATTAAAATGCTGGGTTGCCTCCCAGATAGCGCTAAGTTATAGTCAATTAGCTTGACTGTCTCTGAATCTCATGTCGCAGAAAGGAGTAAGGTGACTTTCTGTCTGTCCACCTCATCCCCGAAGTAATGCTTCAAACGCTGTCCATTCACTTTGAATGACTAGTCCGGGAATTTATCATACACTTCAATTGCACCATGCGGAAAGACCGTCTTCACTGTGAATAGTCCTGACCATCTTGAGTTCAGCTTCCCGGGAAAAAGTTTAAGTCTGGAGTTGAAAAGTAAAACCCTTTGTCCCGGTTTAAATGTTCTTTCTATGATCTTACGATCATGCCATTTCTTCACCTTCTCCTTGTACAGCTTCGAGTTTTCATATGCCCGTAATCGAAATTCATCCAACTCATTGATTTGGAGTAAGCGTTTCTCCCCTGTAGCTGTCGAATCAAAGTTCAACTTCCGAATTACCCAATATGCCTTATGCTCTAGCTCCATAGGAAGATGACAAGCTTTTCTATAAACCAGCTGAAACGGTGACATGCCCAACGGAGTTTTGTAAGCAGTCCTATATGCCCACATAGCATCATCCAGCTTTAAAGCCCAATCCTTCCTCGTCGGATTCACAATTTTTTCGAGGATTCTTTTGACTTCCCGATTGGACACTTCAGCTTGGCCGTTCGTCTATGGATGATAAGCTGTAGCAATACGATGATTCACCCCATACTTAGCCAACAAAGCTGTAAACTGTCTATTGCAGAAGTGCGTACCTTCATCACTAATAATGGCCCTCGGAGTCCCAAATCTAGTGAAAATACTTCGATGTAAAAACTTTAGGACTACCTTGGCATCATTTGTCGGGAGCGCTGCCACTTCTACCCACTTCGACACATAGTCAATTGCTAGCAAGATGTAGAGATTACCGCACGAAGACACAAAAGGGCCCATGAAATCAATCCCCCATACATCGAAAATTTCTACTTCTAGGATTGTATTCAAAGGCATTTCATTCCTCTTTGAAATGTTCCCCACTCTCTGACATCTATCACACCTCTAGACGAAACTGTAAGCATCTTTAAAAATTGTCGGCCAGTAGAATCCCACTTGTAGTACTCTAGCCGTTGTTCTCTCTCCTCTATAGTGACCTCCATATACAGAAGAATGGCAATCCTGTAGAATCCCCTCGGTCTCGCTATACGGGATACACCTTCTTATCATTTGATCTGCACACTGTTTAAACAAATACGGCTCATCCCATATATACCATTTGACGTCATGTAGAAATTTTTTCTTTTGATGCCCCACCAAGTCAGAAGGTATCATCTTACTCACCAAATAGTTCGCGTAATCAGCAAACCATGGCACTTCCCCTTGCACCACAAACAACTACTCATCCGGAAAGGATTCATTAATTGCAACTTTGTCGTCTATCTCCCTTTCTGAATTCTTGAGTTGAGATAAGTGGTCTGCCACTTAGTTTTTGGTACCCTTCCTGTCCTTGATCTCCACATCAAACTCCTGCAATAATAAAATCCACATGATCAACCTGGGCTTTGCATCCTTCTTTGCCACTAAATGTCGAATTGCTGAGTGGTCCGTATACACTATCACCTTTGTGCCTATCAGATATGATCGAAATTTATCAAAGGCGTACACCACTTCCAATAACTCCTTTTCTGTGGTGGTGTAGTTTAACTGTGCATCTGTAAGGGTCTTGCTGGCATAGTATATTACATGAAACATATTCTCCTTACTTTGTCCCAAAACAGCCCCCACGGCGTAATCACTGGCATCACACATCAGCTCAAACGGCAATGCCCAATCTGGTGCTGTGATAACTGGTGCTGAAGTTAGTTTCCCCTTTAAGTGCTCAAATGCCCTCATGCAAGCCTCATCGAATTTAAACTGTGCATCCTTCTCTAATAAACTGCACAATGGTTTAGTTATCTTGGAGAAGTCCTTGATGAATCTGCGGTAGAAGCCTACATGTCCAAGAAAACTGCGGACACCTCTTACTGACGTAGGTGGAGGTAAATTCTCAATAGTTTCCAGCTTTGCCCTGTCCACCTCAATTCCTTGCTTCAAAACTTTGTGTCCCAGTATAACTCCTTCTTGTACCATAAAATGGCACTTCTCCCAATTCAATACTAGATTCGTTTCAACACATCTTTTCAAGACCAACACCAAATTCTCAAGACATATATCGAAAGAATCACCAAATACCGAGAAATCGTCCATGAATACCTCAACATTCTGTTCGACCATGTCTAAAAAATTACTGTCATACATCTCTGAAAGGTGGCTGGAGCATTGCACAACCCGAAAGACATCCTTCTGAAGGCAAAAGTGTCGTATGGACATGTAAAAGTAGTTTTTTCCTGGTCTTCTGGAGCTATCATAATCTGATTGTAGCCTGAATACCTGTCCAGAAGGCAATAATACTCATGACCCGCCAGTCTGTCCAACATTTGATCGATAAACGGAAGTGGAAAATGGTCCTTCCTTGTAGCTTTGTTAAGCTTGCGGTAGTCCATGCATATTCTCCACCCTGTTACTGTTCGCGTTGGGATCAGCTCATTATTCTTATTGGTGACAACGGTCATACCACCCTTCTTTGGTACGCACTGCACGGGGCTCACCCATGAACTGTCCGAAATTGGGTAGATTATTCCTGCATCCAGCCATTTCAATACCTCTTTCTTGACCACTTCTTTCATTATCGGATTAAGCCTTCTTTGCTGCTCAATCGTCGGCTTACTACCATCTTCCAACAGGATCTTATGCATGCAAAACGAAGGGCTTATCCCCTTGATATCTGCTATGGTCCATCCAATAGCTGATTTGAACTCTCTAAGCACTCGTAGTAGTTTTTCCTCCTAAAAAGATGTTAGTGCAGAAGAAATAATCACAGGTAGCTTTGAATCTTTATTTAAAAATGTGTGCCTGAGATGATCTGGAAGTGGTTTTAGTTCAAGTTCGGGAGGTGTCTCAAGAGATGGTTTCAACTTTACCGATGTTTCTCCAACTCTCGTAAGTGGCTCGACAGGCGTTTTGAATTTCCCGAATTTAGGAGTGGTATCTAGATATTGCACTAGCTCAGCACATTCTTCATCCTCCAGATCTGCATCTTCAGCAATTACTCTCTGCAGTGGTTCATAACTCAACAAGCTCTCAACATCATCATTTACTATATTATCCACTAAGTCAACTCTGAAACAGTCTTCTTCATCTGTTGGGAGCTTCATTGCCTTGAAAACATTAAACGTCACCTCTTGATCATGTACACGCATTGTAAGCTCCCCTTTTTACACGTCTATCAGAGTCCTCCCCGTGGCTAGGAATGGTCTCCCCAGTAAAATTGGTATACTTTTGTCCTCCTCATAGTCCAAGATGATGAAGTCCGTTGGAAAGATAAATTTGTCCACTTTTACCAGTACGTCCTCTACTATCCCCCGTGGATACGTGATGGATCTGTCAGCTAACTGCAAGGAAATATTTGTTGGCCTTGGTTCCGATAATCCCAACTGACTAAATACAGACAAAGGCATCAGGTTGATACTTGCCCCAAGATCACACAAACATTTATTGAAGTTCATCTTTCCGATCGTACATGGAATTGTGAAACTGCCCGGATCTTTCAGCTTTAGAGGTAGTTTACGCTGAAGCACTGCACTGCATTCCTCCGTCAAGGCCACTGTCTCAAACTCGTCTAATCTTCTCTTCCTTGACAGTATACCCTTCATAAACTTTGCGTAACTTGGCATTTGTTCCAATGCCTCCGCGAAGGGTATGTTGATCTGCAGTTTCTTAAAAACCTCCAAAAACTTACTGAACTGTTTATCTTCCATTTGTTTGTTCAATCTTTGAGGATACGAAACCTGAGGGTGAACTTGTGGTACTGTATTCACGGGCTTCTTATCTGAACTCACTTTATCCTTCTCTACTTGATGCGACTCTGACTCATCCTTCGTCTCTTTCTGTTCAGCCTCAATTTCTGTCTCAATTTCTGCCCCAGTGTCACCCCCTTGTAAACTAGGTAATACTGTGCCTGGTACAGTTCCTGCATATTGCTTTCCCGATCTGAGTATAATGGCCTGACACTGTTCTTTACCCTCTCTCCGTGGATTTGTCTCTGTATTACTTGGCAACGAACCCCGGGGCCTGTTGTTAAGCATAGTCGCCATTTGCCCCATTTGAGTTTCCAAATTTTTAATAGCCACTGCTTGGCTTTTGATCATAACCTCTGTATTTGCCATGTACTTCAACATCATCTCTTCCATTTCTAATTTTTTTTCTTGCTGAGGTGCATATGAAGTAGGATGTTGTTGTTGTTGAGAAAATCCAGGTGGAAACGGTGGTCTTGGAGCAAACTGTTGCTGCGCTGGTGTTTGTCGATTTAGCAATCAATAAATACGTGCAAGTGTACACGGTCAACAAGTAATAAAGTGATAAGAGAGTGTCGAACCCACAGAGAATTATTTAATAATAATTACCAAATACTAACTTTTAATCAAATTAATTTTATTTAAACAATTCGATAAAAGATTTTGAATTTTGAAAATAAAGTACTAAACTAACTAATTACTAACTACCAAGAATTGAATTCAGATAAAAAGGCTTAAGATTACAATTTCCCTTAATGTTTCACTTGAATTAATACACTTCCTGTTAAATTATATTAATTATTCCGGATTGTTAATCAAGAATTCATCAATATTTATAATCATCTCTCGATGTATCATAAACGAATCAACTTAAATCCACAAAAGATAGAATTAAGATGAACACCCTAGTTAACTAATTCATTATATCTCTATGTGAATTACAATTAAAAAGGATTTAAAGCTCAGATTCTCTTTCAGATTACATGCGGCGTATAGGTATATCTCTATCCTAAACACAAATCATGAATTCCATCGACAGCAGAATACACAATCACATGCTACTATGATTAGGTCTAAATCTATAATCCATCTCTCGAGTTCATATAGATTACCACGGTAATTGTTGATCAAACAATTAAGCAATTAATCACAAATCATAATAGACAATCCAATAATAATCAACAATAATTAACAAGGAAGCATAACAATAAAAGCTACGCAATAAGTCCCATTGTAATCTTAAAAAGAAATTAGTTCATGATTGAATTAAAATCCATAATCCACAATTGATAAAGCATTCAAGAATACAAAATAAAAGATTAGGGAAGAGAATAAAATCTGTAATTGCAATCCTTAAGTCTCTCTTTCAACTCCTTAATTGAATTCTTTGCGCGTGATCAATTGCTTCAAGCCTCCCTCTCTTTCTCCCAAACTAGGGTTAGCAAAAAGTAGCAAGATCTCCCTCATTCTATGTCTCACATCATGTATTTATAGGTTACTAGTCCAATTTCTAAGCTTAGAAGGAAAAATAATCCAATTTAGAGTCAAAAACATGTAAAAACGCGTCAAAACTAAGTCTGGCCGCGTCCGCTCTGGCGCGGCCGCGCTAGAAATGAACTAGGAATGGGCGCGGCCGCGCCCAACTGGCAGAGAACAATTTCTGCTGCGACATCCTTTGGTAAAATGGCCATAACTTTTGATCCAGGAGGAGTTACAAGGCCTGCCACCTACCAAATCGAAGATATCGACGAGATCTACAACTTTCCTTCTTTGAGTATTAAGCGATTCGGGCTGGAGAATGGTTGAAATTGGGCTTAAAGTGACTACTATGTAAATGACAACTCCAAACCTTGATCTCTGTTGATAAAAATGTCATAACTCTCGCATCCGAACTCCGATTGGGGTGATTCAAGATGTTCCGGAAAGCTAAGTAAATCAACAATAAAATCCAAGTTCCAAACCAAGAACATGCATCCATTTTAATGTTAAAAGCCCTGCAATCTTCCCTTCTCACATTTGCTCGCATATTGTACTCCAAAAGATGTTCGAATTGCGTTTCCTTGCTCATTCCTACAAAATAACATAAAAACACTATAAATACCTAATACTAACTTAAAATACTTAAGAACTCACAAATTATCAAATCAAACGTACTCAATTCATAGATGTAAAACCCACTCATCAAATACCCCCAAACTTAAATCTTTGTTTGTCCTCAAGCAAACACTGAGAACAACAACTATAACAACTAATTCTAAATAACAACTCACACGACTCAAGCAATGAATCAATACAAATTTTCATAATAGCCTCAAAGATTTCTTCTAATGTTAACTCAAGAAAAAATTCCGAAAACATGCAAAGTCTAAAATTTCAACTTAATCATCAGTTCCACAACTAGTCATGATCATTTAAGTGCGTGTGTGTGCATCCAAATGTTCAACTAGCCATAACTCACACTAGATCATATAATCAAATACTCATAAAAGATTTTCAAATCAACTCTAAAAACCTGCTTTCACATCAATCTCCACTAATAAAGGCAAAACACAAAATTTAGAGGATCAAAAGGATATTTCATACATTTAAGCACATTTGAACCCTTCCCAAGTATTTTAAAACACAAATTTTCTTTCCTTTTTTTTAGTGAGTGCGTTTTACGCTCCATCTCACTTCCCATTGAACGAGTGCATTTTACGCTCCCTCTTGTTTTCTCTCGCACGAGTGCATTTTACGCTCCTTCTCGTGCATGTGTTTATGGGTGAGTGCGTTTTACGCTCCATCTCAACCCACCACATGATTCATCATTTTAACTCAAGAAGGTTTCACAATTTTTAAAATTTTCAATAACCCAAGATTTCCCCCAAACTTATGTTAATGCCTAAATTTCGCTTTGAATTATGCTCAAATAAGATTTCTAGAGTTTAAATGATATCTTTCACAAGTATTCAACCATTTTTTTTTCTTTAAGACACAACTAGCTAAACAGATGGATATGTGCTTTGAAGTTCAAAAAGATCACAAATAGTGTAAACCCAACTCATAAATCAAAATATAAACTAAGCATGTTTTTCAACTTCACAGGAGTTAAAAAAAATTAATCCATTTTTTTCTTATCATTGGCCATAATCAAATTCAAATCAAACCATTGCTCACCTATCCTAAAAACATACTAACTAACATGCAAATATAATAACCTAAACGCACAAGTACTATATAAGAACACACCCCCAAACTTAAGCTAGACATTGTCCTCAATGGCTAAGATAGGAAAAAGTAAAGCATAGGACTTCCCTGAAAATATAGCAATCTTCCTTCTTGTCTGCTAAGTCTGAAGAATAGGCTAGGCACATCGGAATGAATAAGGCATTGCACTTGAATTGGACTCGAATAACCTGTAAACACATTAGAAGCAAATTTATTAACTACTATGAAACCTAATAAAATAAATAAAAACTAAAACTAAAAATTAAACTTGGGTTGCCTCCCAAGAAGCGCTTGGTTTATAGTCGTCAGCCTGACTTCACCATTTACTATCCAATTCCCCTTTGAAAATTGAGGAACCCTCCATCCATTAGTAATAATGTAGCTTTCGAGGGATTTGCTGCAGTAGGGGCCATTGTTTCAAAGTCACCTAGTTTGCATTTTGTAGATAGGTTTCTAATTACGACTGTCCAATAGCTAGGTGATTCCTCCGTTGTGTTCGCGATTAGATTGGGACATTGAATCTTGTCAAACACCACGGGCTCGTCTTCTATCTCCTCTCTCTCATCCCACCATGGTTGTAATGTAGTCCTAGTTCTAATGTCATTAAGAGCTTTACCAAGGACATGACTACCAAGTGGACACGGTTTTGTAAAACTACCCGGATCTTTGAGCTTTGGTGGAAAAGGTACACGAGGCACTAACAAAATCGGTACATCAGCGTCGAAACTCACAACTTTAGCTGTATTTTCTTGATCCCCACTATTCTCCTCCATATCAGAATTATCATCAATTAGCACGTCCGGTTGCAGCTTTGGCGCGGGCAATCCATCAGTCTCGAGAACCACATCACTGGGCCATGCACAATGATAACTATTCTTGAAGGCGTTGATAAGCTGTCCCATCTGCTTCTCAAGATTTCGAATCGACACTGCTTGGCTTTTTATATTTAAATCCACTTGGTTCAACAGCCGATCCTGATCACTCATTCTTTTGTCCGTAGCTGTAATGAACTTTGCCAAGACCTCCTCTAAACTTAAGTTCCTTTCTTCTTCATGTAGATAGGCTGAATCCTGAAATTCTGGAGTGTATGATTGGCTTGGAGCAAAGATTTGGACTTGATTATTATGGCTCCATGAAAAATACGGATGATACTCCCAACTATGATGATAATTATTAGGATATGCATAATTATTGGGGTAGTCACCACCACACTGTACCGACTCAAAACTGATAGTACATTGGTGACTCAGATGGTTTCCAGCACAATAATCACAAATCATCGTTACACTTTGAATAGATTGTGTTGCTAAAGCATCAAACTTCCTCGAAAGTGTCTCTAACTGCGCTGATAAATCATCGAGTTCATAAATCCCTGTCACTTTTGGCTGAGTCATTCTCGTATAAGGCCATTGACAGTCAAAGTTGGCCATGGTGTACCTAAAAAGAGAGAAATATAGGAAGAGAATTAAAATAAAAGCAAAATGATTAAATTAAGACTAATTTGATTGAAGCTAATGATGGCAAAAATTATTAAACTAATTCCCCGGTAACGGCGCCAAAAACGTGTTTGTCGATTTAGCAATCAATAAATACATGCAAGTGTACATGGTCAACAAGTAATAAAGTGAAAGTAGAGTGTCGAACCCACAGAGAATTATTTAATAATAATTGCCAAATACTAACTCATAATCAAATTAACTTTATTTAAACAATTCGATAAAAGATTTTGAATTTTGAAAATAAAGTACTAAACTAACTAATTACTAACTACCAAGAATTGAATTCAGATAAAAATGCTTAAGATTACAATTTCCCTTAATGTTTCACTTGAATTAATACACTTCCTGTTAAATTATATTAATTATTCCAGATTGTTAATCAATAACTCATCAATATTTATAATCATCTCTCGATGTATCATAAACGAATCAACTTAAATCCATAAAAGATAGAATTAAGATGAACACCCTAGTTAACTAATTCACTATATCTCTATGTGAATTATAATTAAAAAGGATTTAAAGCTCAGGTTCTCTTTCAGATTACATGCGGCGTATAGGTATATCTCTATCCTAAACACAAATCATGAATTCCATCGACAGCAGAATACACAATCACATGCTACTATGATTAGGTCTAAATCTATAATCCATCTCTCGAGTTCATATAGATTACCACGGTAATTGTTGATCAAACAATTAAGCAATTAATCACAAATCATAATACACAATCCAATAATAATCAACAATAATTAACAAGGAAGCATAACAATAAAAGCTACGCAATAAGTTCCATTGTAATCTTAAAAAGAAATTAGTTCATGATTGAATTAAAATCCATAATCCACAATTGATAAAGCATTCAAGAATACAAAATAAAAGATTAGGGAAGAGAATAAAATCTGTAATTGCAATCCTTGAGTCTCTCCTTCAACTCCTTAATTGAATCCTTTGCGCGTGATCAATTACTTCAAGCCTCCCTCTCTTTCTCCCAAACTAGGGTTAGCAAAAAGTAGCAAGATCTCCCTCATTCTATGTCTCACATCATGTATTTATAGGTTACAAGTCCAATTTCTAAGCTTAGAAGGAAAAATAATCCAATTTGGAGTCAAAAACATGTAAAAATGCGTCAAAACTAGGAATGGGCGCGGCCGCGCCCAACTGGCAGAGAACAATTTCTGCTGCGACATCCTTTGGTAAAATGGCCATAACGTTTGATCCAGGAGGAGTTTCAGGGCCTGCCAACTACCAAATCGAAGATATCGACGAGATCTACAACTTTCCTTCTTTGAGCATTAAGAGATTCGGGCTGGAGAATGGTTGAAATTGGGCTTAAAGTGACTACTATGTAAATGACAACTCCAAACCTTGATCTCTGTTGATAAAAATGTCATAACTCTCGCATCCGAACTCCGATTGGGGTGATTCAAGATGTTCCGAAAAACTAAGAAGTAAATCAACGATAAAATCCAAGTTCCAAACCAAGAACATGCATCCATTTTAATGTTAAAAGCCCTGTAATCTTCCCTTCTCGCATTTGCTCGCATATTGTACTCCAAAAGATGTTCGAATTGCATTTCCTTGCTCATTCCTACAAAATAACATAAAAACACTATAAATACCTAATACTAACTTAAAATACTTAAGAACTCACAAATTATCAAGTCAAACGTACTCAATTCATAGATGTAAAACCCACTCATCAGCTAGCTGAGACTGAAACTGATTATTCTGCTGAAACTGTTGCTACTGATTTCCTTGATTATTTGACCAACTAAAGTTTGGATGATTACGGTTGTTGGGGTTGTATGTGTTCTGAAACTGTCTTGGTCTTTCCTGTAACTGTTCACATACTGCACTGACTCCGAGCTGATAGCACATTGATCTGTCGAATGTGACCCCGCACAAATCTCATATATGAAGGCAACTGACTTGGCTTTCCTTTCTGACAACGAATCTATTTTCTTCGCCATGGTTGCCATCTGTGCTGACAACTGGGTAATAGCATCCACTTCCAACAAACCTGCAACTCTGGGCTGTGGCATTCTGGCAGTAGGATTTTGAAAATTATTTGTTGCCATAGTCTCGATAAGGTTATAAGCTTCGTCATAGCTCTTCGCCCCTAAAGCTCCACCTGCAGCTGCATCTACCATTTGCCTCGACTGCCATCCCAATCCATTATAAAATGTGTTGATCACCATCCAATCTAGCATCCCATGGTGCGGACACTTCCTTAGCATCTCCTTGTACCTATCTCAGGCCTCGTATAAGGACTCACCCTGTTGTTGCTCAAACTGAGAGATTGTTGTCCTCATTTTTGCAGTTTTAGCCATTGGGAAAAACTTGGCTAAGAACTTATGTGCTAGGTCCTCCCATGTAGTAATTGATCCAGAAGGCAAAGAATGAAGCCAACTTCTCGCTCTATCCCTCAATGAGAATGGAAACAGTCTTAATCGGATGGCATCCTTCGTCACCCCGTTGTACCTGAATGTATCGCATATTTCAATGAAACTCAATAGATGCTCATTCGGATCGTCTGTAGCAGCACCCCCAAACTGAACCGAATTCTGCACCATTTGAATGGTTCCCGATTTTATCTCAAAGGTATTTGTTGCTATCGCCGGTCTGACTATGCTAGACTGCAATCCATTGATGTTTGGCATAGAATAGTCCTTCAAAGCTTTATGCTCCTCTCTTTGCTCCTCTCTTTGTTCTTCCGCCATATTCGGTATAGTTCCTTCCAACTGTGCTTGTAAATTTCTACGCACTCTTGCTTTCCAACCTCTGCCGTCAATATTATCCTGTGCTGGTGTCAATTCTGAGTTGGATGATCGTGTGTGCATAAAAATTCTACAAGTACCTGAAACCAAAACAAAAACAAAAATAGAAATGAGAAAAGATTAGATTTGTCTAAGTCAAACAATATAGCTTAAAACTGATGATAATAATAAAAATCTAAACGCCTTTCCCCGGCAACGGCGCCAAAAACCTATTGCCTCTTTTTTAGACTTTAACAAAAGAGCTCTAACTCATGCAAGTATAGATGCGTCAACAAGTAATACAGAGGAAGTAGAGTATCGTCCCACAGAGAAAGTGCTAAACTAAATCACTATGCATCAGTTATATCACTATATTTATTTGCCTAAACTAATAGACTTGATTATGGTGTCAAAATTAATTCTAAACCAATTAACAACTAAAGATGCAAATAATAATGAAACAAATCAAAATTAGAATTAATGGGATCTTAACTTTATTTAATAGTTCATCTAATTACCATCATCATGCTAGAAAGTTCACATATCACAGAAAAGTAGCCAAGGACACTGATTTAGACATAACCATTTGTCAATGTATTATGACCTACTTACATAATATCCATAATCAATAGACACCATGTAATCACCACTATAACCAAAATCACTATATTTCTATGTGAAATTGCAATTATACTGATTTAAAACACAAGCCCTTATTTTGGCTCTTCGGTGAAACAGTATATTTCTATCTGATTCACGAAATATCAAGCTATCCAATTAAGCCTCATATTCGCAAGCTATCATGATTACAATCCATACTCATATGTTATTTTTCAATTCCATACAAGCACTGAGAACGAATGGTGATCAAGCATTCATACATGCAAAACAATCATGATAGAAGTTTCTTATGATATGCAAAACAATCCAACACTCAAGCTTATAACTAGACTACATATTAAAATCCGTTAGAATCCCATAATGGAGAGTAGTTCATGACTGAACCAAAAGCCATTACGGGATCAAAACTACACATGGATCAATAAGCAAACAATTGAATAATGAAAGAATAGAACAATCAAACCCGGTTGTTGAATATAATCCGAAGTAAAGCTTAAACCCACATCAAAATCCAGTAATCAAACGATAATAATCCATAATAAAATTGGCAAAAATCTCTCTCTAGAAGTCGTAGAAAAATGAATGAAAGTCTAATAGTTCCTTCTTAAAGTCTCCTTCTCTCTTTCTAATTGATAAAAACTTCAATCCTCTTCCTAATTGGCTTCTTTTTTTCTCAATCAGCCGTAACTTAGCATCAAAAACCGTGCACTAGCGCCTCTGGCGCTACCTTAGTGTAATTCCTAGCGCACTAGGCGCTAGGTCATGCCCCAGGATTTACAAAAATGCCATCAGGTCAAATTTTAATCCTTTAAGCTCCAAATTGACTCTTTTGCCCCTCCAGCTCCATCCTACAATAAACAAACACAAAAACGAATAAAACAATACTAAAACAATACTCAAAACACTTAAAGACTGCAATAATTAAGTCTAACAAGACCTAATTCGTAGGTATAAAATCCACTCATCAGGAGTCTTATTATTATTATTACTATTACTATTATTTAATTCCTAATAGGGATTGAGAATTAATTAATAGAAGTACTCTCTCATGAACTCCTAATTGGATTAGGAGCATAATTAATTAAAGGAGTTTAATTATAATAGAAACCATAATCCTAAATAGTTTAGGGAAGGGTTATTCCTATATCTATAAATAAGAGGAGTCTTATCATATATTAGGGTTACACACTCTTGCATTAGATTGTGGAGAGTACTTGCAATTTCTATAGAGATAAAAACTAGGGTTTTGCCAATACCCAACTTCTTGAATACCTATTCTTCCTTGGTGGATCACCTCTAGAGGCCAAACACTTGGGTGGCTAACGTTGATCAAAGGAAGGAATCTCATCGGTGGAATTCGAAGAGAACACGAAGGACTAGGAGTTGAACTTGTACCCGAGGAAGCTTTGATTTACGAGGGTATAATTCTTATTCTCTTTCTCTTTTGTTTAATTGATAATTGAACATAAGGATAGATCATGGTGATGGTTTGTATGAAAATTTTAAAATCCGTTTTATCACGCTTCCGCCCTATTTTTGTAATTTGATTGCATGCTTGCGTAATATATAAACCTAACAGTAGTATCAGAGCCTAATCCTTGTGTTAATTATTGATTTTGATGATTCCATGTATGAATTGATATGCGATACGATCGGATTTTTGGGCTGGAAAAAATTTTCTGAATCTGCATCGCGGCGCGGCCGTCCCGCTTCCAGTTCATTCTGGAGCGCGGCCGCGCCCTAACCCAGAAAACGTTTCTGGGGGTGCAGCGCGGCCGCGCCGCTCCTAGTTCAATTTGGAGCGCGGCCGCGCTGGTGTGCAGACTTTGAAATTTTTTTTTCTCAATTAACATAAATGGTTTATTTAATTGATAAAAGTTTAAAATAAAGATGTTTATTTTATCTGGAATAGGATTTCAGATTACTAAAAATTAAAGGAGTTTAATTTGGATTTGGTTTTTGATTAAAATAAAAGAGTTTATTTTGTTTCAAAACTAAATATTAGCAAAACTTTTGCCCATTAATTGATATCAATGCATATATAGAATAATTTTATTATTCATGGGATGAATGTTATTTATTGATACATATAGAGATATGTATGATAATAAATAGGGATTGATTATGGACTATTGACCAATGTGTGATTGGAATTATTTTAAAGGATGCTTGAATGTATGGGTTTTTATAAATGGGGTCTTTGTACCTCGTCTTTTTCTAATTTTTCTAAATGTAAATTCTATCTTCCTCCTATGTACTTCCCCTTGACTGCTGATCAAGGTTTCTATTATTTGTAAATAGTTTTTGTAATAGGACTAGTTAGAATTAATTTTGAAGAATTGGAGACAAAGGAGCAAAGAGCGCTTGAAGACCCGTTTGTATTAGAGCCTGGGTTTAAATGTAATAGTTATATTTAAATTTAATTCTTGCACCCTAGTGATAAACTAGAATCACTTGGTGGCTCTAGTGAACCAAACTAGAATAAAAGTCCATAATCAATCCGGGTAGAATATAGTATTCTATATGTTCATGCTTAATATATATATATATATTATATTATATTATCTAACATGCTTCGCATGTAAAATAATATGACGCGTATTTTATATATATATGTGCATGCGCGCTAAACAAGATGAAACTAATATTAATAAACCCCTCAAAGAAATAATATTAAGTCCTAAGCGTTCAAACATATTAGGAATATCGAACGTCGCCTTCTAGCATGGTAAAGCAATAGAGTATTAAATATTTAATATGAGTTTGTTGTACACACACAAGGCGAGTATTAAATATTTAAGATGTTTTTTTATCCCATTTGATGCTTATTAAGGAATTGAACATTACTGCTTTGTTGTGAACATACAAGGGCGGTCTTTTTCTCTTCACATATATGGAAGTGCTAGGTTGGACTTAACTTAGATTATTTTAGTTCGGATGTGCACACACTTGACCATTATAATCTAAGAGGCAAAATACAAGGAGTTACATAGTGATGTAATTGACAATAGTTGTCTACCTATTTATTTATATATAGTTTGTTGTGCACACACAAGGCTATATACATTTGAAATGGGATCCTTAATCTCACTAGCAAATCTTTAATTAGATTTGTCGAACTATATAATGAAGGTAATATAGTTTGATGAAAAAGAGAGAGATACCAATTTAAAATAAAGACCTAATTTATTTTGGTAATTAATTAAATGAATGTATGCTAAAATATTGTCTATTTCACATGCAGAATTTAAAAATGTCAAACTCACTATCACTGCGTAGCATACTTGATGCTAACAAACTGACCGGACCGAATTACACGGACTGGTTAAGGAATCTGAGAATTGTTCTTGTAACGAATGCAATTTTTGTGATTGAATAAAAATATTTATTGAATTATATAAATATTTTTATTAATTTATTGAGCTTAATAAATAATTTATTAAGTTTTGTGGAATGGGTATATGTTAAGTTTAATAATGATAAATATTATTTGAATGTGATTTGTTATGTTTATTCTAATTTAATTTAATAATTAAATTAGATGATGAAAAGGTTTATTTGAATAAATGATTTATTTGAATAATATAATTCATTTGGTGTTATTGTTATTGGTTAAATAAATTTATTATTTAAGTTAGTAAGGTTTAATTGAATTTATTTAATAATAAGTTCAATTAAATTAGAAGTGTGACATTTTAAATTATTTGTTATAATGGTTTATTAAAATAATGAGAAAGTGTTTAATTCAGTTTTACCAAACAAGCCCCTATGATCTTTATTTGGGAATAATGGGTTATTTTATTTGTGTTTTACCAAACAAGGCCTTAAGACCTTTAGTTAGAATAATGGGTTATTTTATTTTGTATTTGCCAAACAAGCCTTATGGCTTTTGAATTTTTATAACTGATGATTTAATTAGATTATACGTTCCATCAGTTTTTATTCATCAGTTTTTATTCTTATTTTATCAGTTTATATTTTTAAACTACGTCAGTTAAGAAAAAGAAAAGAAAGAAGAAGAAACACAGAGTTTGAGAGAAAGAAAAGAATAGAGCTCTGTGAGTTTGAGAGTTGAGAGAAAAGAGAGAATTGAGAGTTTGTGAATTGAGAAAGAGAAGGAAGGGAAGTGCTAGTAAGGAATTATATACATAACTTGAGGGAGAGCTTCTAAAACGAACTTTAAAAAACGAACTAAAGACGAACCGTCGTCTTTGGTGTCTATGGCGACGATTCGACCCGTCGCCGTAGCCATGTAATCTTTGACGACGGGTCAAATCGTCGCCATAGACACCAAAGACGACGGTTCGTCTTTAGTTCGCTTTTTAAGAGTTCGCTTTTGAAAATTCTCCCATAACTTGAATGTATAATTCTTATTAGTTTTGTTTTAGTTATATTTTTATTATTTTACTTCTCTGTATGTGATTTTTACTTCACTGTATATGAATTTATATGCCAAATACATGAATTACTTGGTTATAATTGTTAGTAAGCATGAATTAGAGATTATGTGGTGATTATAAACTAGTTTGAAGAATTAATTCATGAAAACATGCTTTAGAATTGAGTTCTTAGTTTTACAGAGCTTTATTTCATGTATGGCATATTTGTATGAAAATTGATGATTCAATTTGGTTATTAATCGATGAATTAATAATTGTTTATGATTATGTGATGAAAAACATGAATAATGCAAGAAGAATGGTTTTAATTGGTTGAAGAATGAATTTACAGAGTTTAATTTCATGAAAATGGTCAAAGCATGAATAAAACAGTGAATTTTTGGTTTTAAATTGGTTGATTATGTGTTTTATAATAGTTAAATTAGTTAGAAACATGTTGGTTATTTGTTTTCTAGCATATTTGATGTCTGGGTATATTTAGTTTGTGTACTGGATGATAAAATTCGGAAAATTTGGCCAAATTTGGCCTAAGTTTTCACTGTTCGCGAACTGTAGGAGACGACTGCCGGGTGTCTCGTCCCCCGGCGAGAAAAAATGAGCTGGTAATCTTCGCCCCGGCGAAGTCTCGCCCCGACGAGAAATTTTGTTAAGGAAAAGCTCGCCCCGGCGAGATATTTGTTCAATAAATCCTCGCCTCGGCGAGGGAACAGTACTGAAAATTTTTAAAATTTTTATTTTCTTTGTGCTTTTACTATGATGCTATAAACAAGTTTAAAACTTCTATTAATGTATTAGATGATTAAAGAATTGCCAAGATGGTTGCTAAACTAGTACTTGTCGACTATGGTATGCTAAATGAGATGTTATAATATAAAAGATAAGAGCAAGCTTAAAGTGTATATTATTTTGTAACTAATTATGTTACCATTTTATAATTAAATGTATAGGTTGTTTAAGGATCGTGAGATATTTAATTTGTAATCTACGCTTTGAGGCAAGTTCCTTATCTCAACTTATTAATTTCACGTTGAGCAAGTTTCCTTCCTTTAAACTTGAAAAATATTTATAGCAAGTTGTTCTTCTCTTTTAACTTGTTAATTTATTCAAGACAAGTTTACTTATATTGAGCAAGCTTATTGACCTTAGCTTATTGATATTCAAGCAAGGTTACTATCATGATTATATACTTAAGCTTTATTCCAATCATTGTTTGTTATTCAAACTTCGAGTATAGTTTCTATTGAATAAACTCTATTGAATTAGACTAGCAAACCCTTATTGATTCAGCTACTCCTTAGTTGATGAGCGTTTCAAAGACTTAGAATGTTTTCTATACTTGTTCCAAGCCAATTTCTTTTTTGGTATGGATTCAGACGATAAACTGAGATGAACAACCCTAATATAGGGGATTTCTTACGCGACAGCGTTAAAATGTTTGTGCACAATACATTGTACAAAGGGCTGATCCCCCTGAGTACGAGATGTTGGTCCATAGTCTACATGACTGTTAAAGGTTGCAGTAGAAATACTTGTTAACCTATGACATAGTTCGAGGTCTTGTGACCCTCAGATATAATTTCTAAATCTTGAAATCTATTTTCTTTGGAATCAAGCATTCTAACGAGCTTTTAGACTTTAATCATTTATTGATTGAGATTCAGAAAATTATTATTCCTCAGTTGAAATCATTTCATTTAGATATTATTGTTATTATACTTGTGAGCAATTGTTTGCTCACTCTTGCAATAAACATTGCAGCTAAACCAGAAAAGCAAGACGAGCCGTCCACGAGCAAAGGCAAGGGCAAGATGCATAAATAGCTAAAGACCTGCTATTTACTTGATGTTTGATTGTAATAAGACTTATTTAAATTATGTTTTATTCCGCAATTGATGTATTAAGGTTAAGATAACCTGGGATTTGATTGTTTAATAGTTTGGTGATGTAACCCATTTTGGGAAGATGTTTATTTAAGTTTATTTAATTGTTCTTTATATTGGGTATGAAAGTCCAATAATAATCTAGAAGGGGGGTTGAATAGATTATTACCGTTTAAAAAATTATCTTAGGCCTTTTTGAATTTTTTTAGTAAATTAATTTGCAGTATAAGAAATTAATATGAAAGACAGTAAAAATTCAACCACACAATGCACAGAGATTTGTCTGGTTCACAACATACATCCTGGGTATGTTGCTACGTCCAGTCTCAAGCTCCTCTCCAGGACTTGAGATCCTATTACTCCCAGTAATAAATACTCCTTCAATAGGCGGAGAAGCCTTTACAAAGTTTTTAAAGATAAACTTACAACTATTCACAACTAACTCTATTGGACAGCAAACTCCCAGTTCCCTCCTCAAGCTTAGTTGCACTTTTTCTTTAGTTTAGTTCTACTCTATGATCTGGTTTTGAAACGACAGCCTCTTCCTCACCTCACAAGTACACTAGAGACCCAACTCCCAGCTGACCTCGGCAATCTATGACTCTGGTCTTGGTCAAAGAATTACTCGTCTTTCTCACAGGTACATAAAATAAACTAACACTACTCCTTTTCTTTTTACAAAAGAGTTTGACTGAGATAAGCTTCTTGAATAAGCAGATATATAATGTTAATGCTTGTTTATAAAGAAATATATATTCTTTATAATAAAGAATGTGTTTCTATGGATTTAAACAAATATAACAGTTCAATCAATGCAACAAGTATTATATGAATATGAATATTAGATCAAATACTTGTAATGACAGAAATCAAGTATAATAAATTAATTAGTTAAGCAATACTTGATATTTTATCTATGATGTGAATATTAAATAGGATCACTTAGAACTTCAAACACCGTTCAGATAATATTCTTGTTTAAGGAATATTTCCAAATATCGGTATCTATAGTTGACCACAATTTAAAAATTCACAATTTATATTTATATAAATATTTTCGATAGATCACTTAGAACTTCAAACACCGTTCAGATAATATTCTTGTTTAAAGAGTACTTCCAAATATCGGTATCTACAGATGATCTACTTTACGATATTTATATAAATAACTTATATCAATAAGGATCACTTAGAACTTCAAACACCGTTTAGACAATATTCTTGTTTAAGGAATATTCCTAAATATCGGTATCTACAGTTGATCCTTAAACTGATAAGAATAGATGAAATATAGATATAAATATAAATATGTATAACAGTTGATATTGGATATATCTATAATTTCTAACAAGTATGAAATAATGTAAATACAACAATTTGATAACTTATATCAATAATACTTGTGACCAATTTTTCTCTTCTTTAGAAAATAATATCTTTGATAGAAGAGAGACTGAAAGCTTTTTGTTGTAGAGAGAATGTAGGCAAGGAGAGTATAAGCTTTTCTATTCTTTTTGGAATTGGTGAAATGGAAATGAAGAAAAGCCTTGCTATTTATAGAAAATTTTTGGGCCAATGGCAAACTAGTAATTTTCGGAAATTCATTTGAATTTAATGGCCCGGATATTCTTGAAGCAAAATGAATGACTCGGATGGAACATGAGGCACACGGATTGGCCAACATAATTTTTAGTCTGATAAGAAAAAGTTGCCCAAGTTTAAGTTTTAAAAATTTCTGCCTGCCCAAGTAATTTTTTTAAGCCACTTGCATGTCAGTACATTCGGTCAACAAAGGAATTTTAATTCCTTAATCTTTAAAGCTTTACAAGCATACTTGGTTAACGTGCCAATGTATACACAGCATTCACATGCACGGTTTTTACACATATATACATGATATATATATATGCATTATATATACATATATACATATATATATAATTTTAAAAAGGATTTTTGGAATAAAATTAATTTAAGAATAAATAGGAAATCTCCTTGCCTTAGGAAATGTTTACTATTTGAATTAATTTCTTTAACATTTGATATTAAATTATCAATGTCAAGAAAGTATATTCAATTTTTAGGATGAAAAATATTTTTTGGAATAGGATATTTTAAAACAATTATATAAAATCCTATGGAGAGGATTCTACCCATATATTTAATCCTATTTGTTATCATCAAAATAAACTAAATGATTTGGAGACCTATCAGGGTAGTTAGATGTGATTGAATGAGATAGTGAACACCAAATCTGTGGAAATTAAGTACCTGGATTTGGGGGTGTCACAGTTCTCACTGCTGAAAAGATTTCTTATGTCCTAAATTCGCCAGTCCCTGCAAATGTTGCAGAAACAACCTCTGAGGAAGAGACTTGCTACTTTCAGAAAGTGGCAAGATGATGCAATCTTGGCTCAATGCATCATGCTCGCATCCATGAGTAACGAGCTTCAGCGTCAGCATGAAACTATGGATGCTCCTACTATATTGCTGCACCTCAAAGAGTTGTATGGTGAGCAAAGTAGGACTGCTAGATATTAGATATCTAAGGAGCTCTTTCGATCTCGTATGACCGAGGGCACTGCTGTTGAGACTCATGTCCTTAAGATGATCAATCTGATTGAACAACTTGGACAGCTTGGGTTCGTGATGGATGGGGAGTTAAGCCAAGATTTGATCTTGCAGTCACTCCCGGACACCTTCTCATAATTTGTTATGAATCTTCACATGAATAAGTTGGACGTCAGCTTGCCTGAGTTACTTAACATGTTGAAAACTGTTGAAGGTCACTTCTCCTCCAACAAGAACCAAGTCTTACTAGTGGATGATTCTTCCAAGAAAAGGAAGAGGCCCAAGGTATCTTCTGAAAAGAAGAAAAACAAGAAGGCTAAGGGCAAGGCGAAGAGAACGGATAAAAAGAAACTTGATCCAGATAGCAAAGGAATTTGCTACCATTGCAATAAGTCGGGACACTGGAAGAGGAACTGCAAGGAGTATCTTGCGGACCAAAAGAAGCTTGGAGAAACTTCGACTTCCGATCTAGGTTTGTTCATGATTGAAATTAATTTTTCTGAAAGTCAAAATTATACTTGAGTATTGGATACCGGTTGTAGTTCTCACATATGTAATAATATGCAGGGACTAAGCAGAAGTAGAAAGCTGAACAAGGATGAAGTCGTCCTACGAGTGGGAAATGGAGCAAAGGTTGTTGCATTAGTTGTAGGGACTTTTTTTTTTTGCTAAATTTTTAAATATGGAGTTTCCGGGTCGCAACCCGACTAATCTCCCCAGCCCGGTGCCAGTGCTTTTTTGCTTCCTAGCTTGCGCTTAAGGGGGACCGTGGCTAGCGTTACCTTTGCAGGCTTAATAATTGTTGCAGGTGGGACTCGAACCCAGGATGTCCGGGTTTACGGTTCATCCCAGGGCTAAGCTTAAACCACTGCGCCAACTGCCACTGGTTTCTGTAGGGACTTATTATTTAGCACTGCCTTCGAGCAAGTTCATTAGTTTAAATAATTGTTATTATGTTCCGACACTCATTAGAAATATTATTTCAATTTCTGTATTGGATATGGATGGTTTTGATATTATAATAAAGAAAAACAGTTGTTCTATTTATAATAAAAATGTTTTATATGGTGTTGGAAATCTACTGAATGGACTTTACATACTTGACTTGCATGAAAATATACTTCAAATTGAACAAACTAAGAAAAGAAAAAGAGATGATGTTAATTGTACCTTTATGTGGCACTATAGACTCGGTCATATCAATGAAACAAGATTATCCAAGTTGCATAAAGATGGGCTTTTAGAGCTATCTGATTACGAATCATATCCAACTTGTGAATCTTGTCTCATGGGTAAGATGACTAAATCTCCTTTTAGTGGAAAAGGAGAAAGAGTTACAGAGTTGTTAGCGTTGGTACACACAGACGTATGTGGACCTTTGACAACGAATGCACGAGGAGGGTATTCTTATTTTATTACTTTCACTGATGATCATTCTAGATTTGGATATGTGTATTTAATGAATTACAAATCTGAATCATTTGAAAAGTTCAAAGAATTCAGAAGTGAAGTAGAGAAGCAAACTGGTAAGAGTATCAAGATTCTTCGATCGGATCGAGGAGGTGAATACTTGACCAATGAGTTTCTAGGTTGTCTCAAAGAAAATGGTATAATCTCACAATGGACTCCACCAGGGACGCCACAGTTGAATGGTGTATCTGAAAAGAGAAATCGAACCTTGTTGGACATGGTTCGTTCCATGATGAGTTATACTGTCCTTCCAGTATCCTTCTGGGGTTATGCCCTAGAAACGGCTGCATACCTGCTTAACAAGGTACCTACCAAATCCGTCCCAAAGACCCCATATGAGATATGGACAGGGAGGAAACCAAATCTTAAGCATGTTAAGACTTGGGGTTGTCCAGCTTATGTCAAAAGGTTTGAGCATGATAACCTGAAGACTAGATCTGACAAGTGTAGATTTGTGGGATATCCTAAAGAAAGTTTAGGATATTATTTCTATCATCCTACTGATCAAAAAGTGTTTGTAGCGAAACACGCTGCCTTCTTGGAAAAGGAGTTTATCCTCGAAGGGGTTAGTGGGAGTAAGATATATCTTGAAGAAGTTCAAGAACCACAGAACACTCCAGATCAAAGTCAGATACCTGACCAAGTAGAAGAACCTATTGTACCACTACCTATTCGTAAATCTGGAAGAGTACCGAAGATACCTGAAAGGTATGGATTCATCATAGAAGATGATGATGAGGTACGCATCATATATGATGATGATCCATTGACTTACGAAGAGGCTATGAGTAGTAAAGACTCAGAGAAATGGCTAGAAGCCATGAAATCCGAGATGGACGCCATGTATGAAAACCAAGTATGGACTTTGGTTTCACCACCTGAGGGCATTAAGCCTATTGGGTGTAAATAGGTCTTTAAGAGAAAGACTGGAGCGGACGGTAAGATAGAGACCTATAAGGCCCTACTGGTTGCAAAAGGTTTCAAACAAAGACAAGGAGTTGACTATGATGAAACCTTCTCACTAGTAGCTATGCTCAAGTCCATTCGGATTTTGCTTGCAATTACAGCTTATTATGACTACGAGATCTGGCAAATGGACGTGAAAACGGCCTTCCTCAATGGAAAGCTTGAGGAGAATGTATATATGATACAGCCAGAGGGTTTTGTTTCAACGGTTGGAACAAACCAAGTCTGTAAGCTACAACAATCCATTTATGGATTGAAGCAAGCTTCTCGAAGATGGAACATCCGTTTTGATGAGATAATCAAAAGGTTTAATTTTATCAAAAATGAGGATGAACCTTGTGTATACAAGAAGGTTAGTGAGAGCATTGTTTCATTCCTGGTATTATATGTTGATGACATATTACTTATAGGGAATGATGTTCCTATGCTACAGTCGATCAAAATTTGGTTATCTAAACACTTCTCCATGAAGGACTTGGGTGAGGCATCCTATATTTTGGGAATAAAGATCTGTAGAGATAGATCTAAAAGGATGCTTGGCTTGACCCAAGGAAAGTACATTGACTCGATGCTAAAAAGGTTTAGCATGGAAGATTCCAAGAGAGGTCTCATGCCGATGAGCCATGGAATACATTTCTCCAAGAAACAGGCCCCAAAGACACCTGAGGAAAGAGACCGAATGAGTAAGATTCCTTATGCTTCAGCAATAGGATCTATCATATACGGTATGATATGTACTAGACCAGATTCGCTCATGCACTTAGTGTAACAAGCAGATATCAGTCGAATCCAGGAGAAGAGCACTGAAAGGCAGTGAAAAACATCTTAAAGTACTTGAGAAGAACTAAGGATGTATTTCTTGTCTACGGTGGGTCTGAATTAAAACTAGAGGGCTACACAGACTCAAGTTTTCAAACGGACCAAGATGACAGTAAATCTGTTTCAAGGTACGTGTTTACCTTAAACGGTGGTGCAGTGAGTTGGAAAAGTTCCAAGCAGCAAACAGTTGCTGATTCAGTGACAGAGGCAGAGTACATAGCAGCAAGTGAAGCTGCAAAGGAAGCTGTTTGGATGAAGAAGTTCGTAACTGAACTTGGAATGGTTCCTAGCATTAGAGGAGTCGTACCTTTATTCTATGACAACACCGGAGCTGTTGTGCAGGCTAAGGAACCCAGGTCTCATCAGAAATCTAAACATGTGTTGCGGCGGTTTCATTTGATTAGAGAGATCATTGAAAGAGGAGATTTCACCCTGGAGCGTGTGGACTCTCAAGACAACATTGCAGATCCATTTACTAAAGCTTTAACACAATAGCAGTTTGATCGTTACTTAGAGAAGATGGATATTAGATACCATGGCGATTGGCTTTAGTGCAAGTGGGAGATTGAAAGTAGTATGCACACAAGCCAATCATATTTGATATGATGTAGCATTTACTTTGTAATCTTATTCATTTATTAATAAAAGAATTGATTTTCTTAAAAGGCATTTTATATTATCTACATGGTGCTATTATATTAAATGTGATAAACCCATAGTTTTGAGCAGTGCTTTTAGAATCATGATGGTGATCATTCTAATGAGATCTAAATTCAAGATAGCTCACAAACTAAAATTGTTCCTAATCGTTGGATTACTAAAAAGGGGATTAGTGAATCCGGATAGATTAGTACATACGTTGCTTGCTCTTAGGAAGAGGATGATTGATCTCATAATCATTTGTGTGGAGACACTAAAGTAAGTATGTAGGTGCTTATTGGAGAATAAGTTCACTGAACGTGGCTCGCTAAGGAATACCTAATGGAGTTTTACTCGTCTGTCAATAGGAATTCCTCTAGTGATAGTAGTACAAGTGATCCTTGGACTTGAGATCATCATATTATCTTGTGTATGATGAGTTATACTTTGACATGTCCCTTAAGACCTTTAGGGTATATCAAAGGGTATGATTGGGTATAATAAGTTGTGCATGGAGATAGGTGAATGATCAACAAAGAATCTACCACGTCTAGTAAATGATGTGAAATGTCCTATGTGATTCGATAAATGACAACTCAGTAGTCCTTGGCCAAGGCAGAATGAAATTCGAAAGGAGTTTCTAATTTGCATTATTTAGAGTTGTGCATTTGGGAATCGAAATACATATAACTAAATAAAATAAGACTTGACAGTAAATCCATGTCTTATATTTAATTGGGACATTATATGGTAGAAGGATTGAATTGTACGGTAACTATTCACTGAAAAGTTCTTTTGTGATTAATGTTGAAATCTATATTATCTGGAAAGTCGTTGATCACTAAGGGGGCTTACCCTTATTGTAGAATAAATATTATTAATTTAAATAAATTAAATAGTTTAATTTATTTAAATAAAATTAGAATTGTTCTAATTGATTTATTCACAACCGGTTTAATATGGAGAACCTAAAGGGTCACACCGCAAAAGGAAAATATTTATTTAAGAAGTAAATGGCATAATTGTAATAATAAGTTAAGTGTATTTAATCTATGGAGATAGAATAAATTAAATAGCTTAATATTTATTATTTAATATTTTAGGAATATTAAATATAAATTAATAAGAGGAGTCTTATTATTATTATTATTATTACTATTACTATTATTTAATTCCTAATAGGGATTGTGAATTAATTAATAGAAGTACTCTCCCATGAATTCCTAATTGGATTAGGAGCATAATTAATTAAAGGAGTTTAATTATAATAGAAACCCTAATCCTAAATAGTTTAGGAAAGGGTTATTCATACATCTATAAATAAGAGGAGTCTTATCATAGATTAGGGTTATACACACTCTTGCATTAGATTGTGGAGAGTACTTGTAATTTCTATAGAAATAGAAACTAGGGTTTTGCCAATATCCAACTTCTTGAATACCTATTCTTCCTTGGTGGATCACCTCTAGAGGCCAAACACTTGGGTGGCTAACGTTGATCAAAGGAAGGAATCTCATCGATGGAATTCGAGGAGAACACGAAGGACTAGGAATTGAACTTGTACCCGAGGAAGCTTTGATCTACGAGGGTATAATTCTTATTCTCTTTCTCTTTCGTTTAATTGATAATTGAACACAAGGATAGATCATGGTGATGGTTTGTATGAAAATTTTAAAATCCGTTTTATCACGCTTCCGCCCTATTTGTGTAATTTGATTACATGCTTGCGTAATATACAAACCTTACATTTGTTTCAACGGTTGGAACAAACCAAGTCTGTAAGCTACAACGATCCATTTATAGATTGAAGCAAGCTTCTCGAAGATGGAACATTCGTTTTGATGAAATAATCAAAAGGTTTAATTTTATCAAAAATGAGGATGAACCATGTGTGTACAAGAAGGTTAGTGGGATCGCTGTTTCATTCCTTGTATTATATGTTGATGATATATTACTGATAGGGAATGATGTTCCTATGCTATAGTCGATCAAAATTTGGTTATCTAAACACTTCTCCATGAAGGACTTGGGTGAGGCATCCTATATTTTGGGGATAAAGATCTATAGAGATAGATCTAAAAGGATGCTAGGCTTGACCCAAGGAAAGTACATTGACTCGATGCTAAAGAAGTTTAGCATGGAAGATTCCAAGAGAGGTCTCATGCCGATGAGCCATGGAATACATCTCTCCAAGAAACAGGCCCCAAAGACACCTGAGGAGAGAGACCGTATGAGTAAGATTCCTTATGCTTCCACAATAGGATCTGATAGACTCCACGGCACGCTTGCGTGAGGTGGTCGTCGCCCGGATCGTTTCTAACAAGTTGATAGGATGGATAGCTTGCAGCACCTTAACCCCTCGCCTATATGTAGACGGTAATCTTGGTACAATTGCTTGCTTAGGAAATTTGCGGAGGATGAACACCAACGACACTTCGACCCCTCGCTTATATTGAAGCGGTAATCTCGGTACTATCGACGATTGATGCGGTAGAAGACGCCACACATAACTATGAATGGTTGTATGATAAGTCAATTATGAATCTAAAAAGAAGAACTAAGGAACACTTAGGAATTCTTCAAAGAACCACAAGTAGAGAAACAAACTCACAATAGTATTGATAATCTGAAAATTGATATGAATGAATGATTTTACATCGTAGCATCACTTGGTATTTATAGGAACTCATGGTGTGCTAAACCATCATCATAAGTCAAGATCTAACAACTAATCACATCACATGTATCAGCCACCCAAAGAATTTAACAATCCAAAACATGTGATGTGTTAAAAGTCCAAATCAGACAACTATAAACTGATCAGCACATTGCAAGCTATTTTCACACCTGATAAATTTCGAATTTGGACTTAGGCCAAGAATGAAAATTGTAGCCCTGGAGTTTCTAATGAATTTAGGCTTTTGAATCACCTCATTTGGAGTTTGGAAACTCAAGTTATGGCCAAAATACGAACTGATGTCAAACTAGTCCAAAAGTGCGGAAATGCTGATTCTTTTGTGTCGGTTCGGGTATGCTTGCTTCCAATGTGTTTATGAACTTCGCGTGCTTGTAACCCGTCTCTATAACCTCTATGCTCGATCCAACCTCGGTCCATAATTTATGAATCATCCCATTAAGTCCTTCTTTGAAGCGTTTAGCTCGTATCCTCGTAATGGGTCCAAGTGGCATATGCAATGGATCCACTTGTGTTTTGTCAAGGGCTTGTGAACTAAGGATGTCCTCATCATACCTCTCCTCTTGAAAAGGATTTGTCCTCAAATCTTCACCTACGTCAAACGGGCTTAGATCAGAAACATTGAAAGTTGCACTAACATTATACTCACCGGGTAAGTCCAATTTGTAAGCATTATTGTTAATGCGTTCAAGCACTTGAAATGGTCCATCTCCTCTTGGAAGTAATTTCGAACGCCTTTGAGCAGGAAATCTTTCCTTACGCATGTGTAGCCATACCCAATCCCCGGGTTCGAAGATTACTTGACGCCGACCCTTGTTGGCCTGTTTGGCATATTGATCCGTCCTCTTCTCAATGTTGAGTCTTGTCTTCTCATGTATCTGCTTAACAAAATCAGCTTTGTTTTTGCCATCCATGTTAGTATACTCGGAAACAGGTAATGGTGACAAATCCAAGGGTGTTAAAGGATTAAAGCCATACACAATTTCAAAAGGTGAGAATTTAGTAGCAGAGTGAACAGACCTATTATAAGCAAACTCAACATGTGGTAGACACTCTTCCCAAAGCTTAATATTCTTTTTAATGATAGCCCTCAATAAAGCAGATAGAGTTCTATTAACTACTTCTGTTTGGCCGTCAGTTTGTGGATGACAAGTAGTTGAAAACAGCAGTTTAGTTCCTAGTTTACACCACAAAGTTTTCCAAAAATAGCTTAAGAACTTAGCATCTCTATCCGAAACAATTGTTCGGGGCATGCCATGCAAACGTACAATGTCTCTAAAGAATAAATCAGCAACATGGGATGCATCATCAGCTTTGTGGCATGGGATAAAATGTGCCATTTTTGAAAATCTATCCACGACCACAAATATAGAATCATGACCATGCTTAGATCTAGGTAAACCCAATACAAAGTCCATAGACAAATCAATCCAAGGTTCACTCGAAATAGGCAATGGTGTGTATAACCCATGGGGTTGAACACGAGATTTAGCTTGACGGCATGTAATGCATCTATCACAAATTCTTTCTACATCTCGTTTCATATGGGGCCAATAGAAATGTTCTTTTATCATAGATAATGTCTTATCAACGCCAAAATGTCCCATCAAACCACCCCCATGTGACTCTCGAACCAATAACTCACGCAAAGAACATGCAGGTATACATAATCGATTCTCACGAAACAAGAATCCATCCATCTTGAAGTATTTACCTACAACATTCTTTTCACAATTTTTAAACTCTTCACAAAAATCATGGTCATTATCATATAATTCTTTGATTTGTTCAAAACCAAGTAATTTTGTGTCAAGAGTATTTAACAACACATACCTTCGCGAAAGAGCATCGGCCACGACATTTTCCTTACCTTGCTTATAGCGAATGACGTATGGAAATGTCTCGATGAACTCCATCCATCGTGCATGTCTCTTGTTCAACTTGTGTTGGCCTTTCAAATATTTCAATGATTCATGATCCGTGTGAATCATAAATTCCTTAGGCCACAGGTAATGTTGCCAAGTTTCCAATGATCGAACCAAAGCATATAACTCCTTGTCATAGGTAGGATAGTTCAAAGCTGATCCACTCAATTTTTCACTGAAATATGCCACTAGCTTTCCTTCTTGCATTAACACAGCTCCAATGCCTAATTCTGAAGTATCACATTCAATTTCAAAGGTCTTAGTGAAATTAGGCAATACAAGTAAAGGAGCGTTAGTTAATTTTTCTTTAATCAAATTAAACGCCTTTTCTTGTGCATCACCCCACTTGAATCCTACTCTCTTTTTGATTACTTCGGTGAGTGGTGTTGTGACTTCGCTGAAGTTCCTTACAAACCGTCTATAGAAACTTGCGAGCCCATGGAAGCTACGAACTTGACTGACATTCGTAGGAGTTGGCCATTCTTGGATTGCACGTACCTTTTCTTCGTCAACCTGTACTCCCTGTGCACTAACAACAAAGCCAAGGAACACAACTCGATCCGTACAAAATGTGCATTTGTCCATATTAGCATACAATTTTTCTTTCTGAAGCACTTCTAGGACAGATTTTATATGCAATGCATGCTCTCCTAAATCTTTACTGTAGATCAAGATATCATCAAAGTAGACAACTACAAATTTTCCAATGAAGGATCGCAAAACATGGTTCATTAATCTCATGAATGTGCTAGGACATTAGTTAAACCAAAGGGTAAGACTAACCACTCGTATAATCCATATTTTGTTTTAAAAGTAGTTTTCCATTCGTCACCCTCATGCATTCTAATTTGATGATAACCACTCTTTAAATCTATTTTAGAAAACACACAAGATCCATGCAATTCATCTAACATATCATCTAACCTAGGAATGGGATGCCGATACTTTACCGTGATGTTATTTACCGCTCGACAATCAATGCACATGCGCCACTTCCCATCTTTCTTAGGTACTAAAATAACTGGAACCGCACATGGACTCATGCTTTCTCTCACGAACCCCTTGTCCATTAGCTCGTCAACTTGCCTTTGCAATTCCTTCGTTTTCTCGGGATTGCTTCGGTATGCCAGGCGATTTGGAATGGTCGCGCCGGGGACAAAGTCAATTTGATGTTCAATTCCCCGAATTGGTGGTAATCCTTGGGGAAGCTCCTCGGGAAATACATCCTGATAATCCTGCAAAAGAGTAGAAATAACACTAGGCAATGAAGTTTTATTAGCGTTAGTATTCAAAAGTGCCTCCCTATACCGAAGGACAATCATTGGCTTTTTAGAATCCAAAGCTCGCCTTACATCACTCCTTTTTGCAAAAATATTTGTTTTTCTCTCTTCTCCTTTCTTTTTTTCTCTCTCTTTTGTTTTCTTTTCATGATCTCTCTGTAAGTGTATTTGATCCTCATGCACCTGTTTTGGTGACATAGGACACAAGGTAACTTTTCTTTGATTGTGAACAAAAGAGTACTCATTAGTAAAACCGTCGTGTTTTACTCGCCGATTGAACTGCCAAGGTCTCCCAAGTAGTAAATGACCTGCCTGCATAGGAACTACATCACAAAGGATCTCATCAACATACTTCCCAATTGTAAACGGTACTGATACTTGCTTGGTAACTTTGATGTCGCCGCTGTCATTGAGCCACTGCAATCGGTATGGGTGAGGATGTTTGGATGTTGTAAGTCCCAATTTCTCCACCATTGTGATGCTTGCCACATTTGTACAGCTCTCACCATCAATTACAACACAACAGATCTTACCATTTACCATGCATCTAGTATGAAATATATTCTCTCTTTGCTCGCTGCTTTCTTCCTTTACCTGTGTACTAAGCATTCTCCGTGTAATTAACACTTCGCCATGCATAGCAACCTCTCTATCTTCCTCCAACGGTGGCATAGAGTTATTGTCACTATCTTCTTCCTCGGTCTCCAAATCCCCATTATCAAGTAATAACATAGTTCTTTGATTTGGGCATTGATTTGCAATATGTCCCCTGCCTTGACATTTAAAGCATACAATATCTCGATTACGACTAGTAGAAGGTGTATTAGTTTTACCTTGCACCACTTGATTAGCCGCTCCCTGCTTGATTTCTGGCTTTGGTTTGAAAACAGTTGGCTTTTCCTCACGCTTCACATTATTGGATTTCCATGATGAACCTATGGTAGTGTTTATTCGCTGGCCACCTCTCCTCTTAAGTTGCTTCTCTATTTTGATAGCCATGTGCACCATGTCTTCCAATACCACATAATGTTGGCGTTCCACCAAATCTGCAATATCCCAATTTAAACCTGCTGAAAATCGGGCCATTGGTTGCCTCATTATCCTCGTCGATGTCAGCTCTAGACATTAGCATTTCCATTTCTTTGAAGTAGTCCTCCACACTCTTGTTTCCCTGTCTCAAATTTTGTAAGTTTTGAAACAGATCTCGATAGTAGTGGCTTGGGACAAACCTCTTTTTCATTACAGCTTTCATTTCTGCCCAAGTCTCTATTGGACGTTCTCTGCACCTCCTTCGGCTGGTCATCAATTGATCCCACCAAGTAACTGCATACTCTGAAAATTCGGTAGCTGCAATCCTAACTTTCTTGAGTTCCGAGTAATTGTGACAGTCAAAGATCCACTCCATTTTCTTCTCCCACTCTAAATATGCCTCGGGGTCACTCCTGCCTTGGAATGTGGGAATTTTCATTTTGATGCTATCGAGATTGTTGTCCTCTCGATTTCGGCCGCCTCTATCCTTTGCAAAATGTCTCCTAGGGATAAGGTCAATTTCCCGATCCTCTTCCTCGCTAAACCTTTCATCATAGTAATTTGTCTCCGCTAGCCTTGCTTCCTTTTGTTGGGTCTTTCCTTTTGGGTGCCCACCCGGAGGGATTTGAGTTTGTTCCCCTCGAGTGACACTCAATTGATCGATGCGATCATGCACTTGTTCAATAGCCATCCCCAATTGTCTAGAAAATTCTTTCATCATAGCCTCCATCATGAGTTTTGGGTCAAAATACGATGTAGAAGGTTCATTTTCAATTGTCTTATCTCTTGTGTTAGACATATTTCCTGCAAAACAAAGATTAGTAGAAAGCAAATTCCTCACAACTTCCTTGCGTGTTTCACTCAAACAATATATCACACAAATATGAAACGCTCGTGTATCACACAAATGGCTTTTACCCTCTAGTAATCTCACTACTCTTGCCTTTTTCCGCTCGTAGTTCTCTCTAATAGGTTCTTTTGGAATTCACACAAATGTTACCTCAATTTTCCAATTTCAATCCAATAAGAACTTATCAAGAATACAATATAGAAGGTATGACTCTCGGAATACCAACAAGACTTCACAATCGTCAAATATGATTCTTTGTAAATGAAATCCCAATAATAGCAATCAACAATAATAATTTTCTACAATATATTTTCTGCAGTTTTTTTTTTTTTAGACTAAAATCCAACAATAAAAGTAAAGATAAGTAACTTGATAGGAACTTAGCTCTGATACCAAATGATAGACTCCACGGCACGCTTGCGTGAGGTGGTCGTCGCCCGGATCGTTTCTAACAAGTTGATAGGATGGATAGCTTGCAACACCTTAACCCCTCGCCTATATGTAGACGGTAATCTTGGTACAATTGCTTGCTTAGGAAATTTGCGGAGGATGAACACCAACGACACTTCGACCCCTCGCTTATATTGAAGCGGTAATCTCGGTACTATCGACGATTGATGCGGTAGAAGACGCCACACACAACTATGAATGGTTGTATGATAAGTCAATTATGAATCTAAAAAGAAGAACTAAGGAACACTTAAGAATTCTTCAAAGAACCACAAGTAGAGAAACAAACTCACAATAGTATTGATAATCTGAAAATTGATATGAATGAATGATTTTACATCGTAGCATCACTTGGTATTTATAGGAACTCATGGTGTGCTAAACCATCATCATAAGTCAAGATCTAACAACTAATCACATCACATGTATCAGTCACCCAAAGAATTTAACAATCCAAAACATGTGATGTGTTAAAAGTCCAAATCAGACAACTATAAACTGATCAGCACATTGCAAGCTATTTTCACACCTGATAAATTTCGAATTTGGACTTGGGCCAAGAATGAAAATTGTAGCCCTGGAGTTTCTAATGATTTAGGCTTTTGAATCACCTCATTTGGAGTTTGGAAACTCAAGTTATGGCCAAAATACGAACTGATGTCAAACTAGTCCAAAAGTGCGGAAATGCTGATTCTTTTGTGTCGGTTCGGGTATGCTTGCTTCCAATGTGTTTATGAACTTCGCGTGCTTGTAACCCGTCTCTATAACCTCTATGCTCGATCCAACCTCGGTCCATAATTTATGAATCATCCCGTTAAGTCCTTCTTTGAAGCGTTTAGCTCGTGTCCTCGTAATGGGTCCAAGTGGCATATGCAATGGATCCACTTGTGTTTTGTCAAGGGCTTGTGAACTAAGGATGTCCTCATCAAGATCTATCATGTACGGTATGATATGTATTAGACCAGATGTCGCTCATGCACTTAGTGTAACGAACAGATATCAGTCGAATCCAGGAGAAGAGCACTGGAAGGCAGTGAAAAACATCCTAAAGTACTTGAGAAGAACTAAGGATGTATTTCTTGTCTACGGTGGGTCTGAATTGAAACTAGAGGACTATACAGACTCAAGTTTTAAAACGGACCAAGATGACAGTAAATCCGTTTCAGGGTATGTGTTTACCTTAAACGGTGGCGCGGTGAGTTGGAAGAGTTCCAAGCAGCAAACAGTTGTTGATTCAGTGACAGAGGCAGAGTACATAGCTGCAAGTGAAGCTGCAAAAGAAGCTGTTTGGATGAAGAAGTTCATAACTGAACTTGGAGTGGTTCCTAGCATTAAAGGAGCTGTACCTTTATTCTATGACAACAACGGAGCTGTTGCGCAGGCTAAGGAACCCAGGTCTCATCAGAAATCCAAACAAGTATTGCGGCGGTTTCATTTGATTAGAGAGATCATTGAAAGAGGAGATGTCACCCTGGAGCGTGTGGACTCTCAAGACAACATTGCAGATCCATTTACTAAAGCTTTAACACAACAGCAGTTTGATCGTCACTTAGAGAAGATGGGTATAAGATACCATGGCGATTGGCTTTAGTGCAAGTGGGAGATTGAAAGTAGTATACACACAAGCCAATCATATTTGATATGATGTAGCATATACTTTGTAATCTTATTCATTTATTAATAAAAGAATTAATTTTCTTAAAAGACATTTTATATTATCTACATAGTGTTATTATATTAAATGTAATAAACCCATAGTTTTGAGCAATGCTTTTAGAATCATGATGGTGATCATGTTAATGAAATCTAAATTCTAGATAGCTCACAAACTAAAAGTGTTCCTAATCGTTGGATTACTAAAAAGGGGATTAGTGAATCCGGATAGATTAGTACATACGTTGCTTGCTCTTAGGAAGAGGATGATTGATCTCATAATCATTTGTGTGGAAACACTAAAGCAAGTATGTAGGTGCTTATTGGAGAATAAGTTCACCGAACGTGGCTCGCTAAGGAATACCTAATGGAGTTTTACTCGTCTGTCAATAGGAATTCATCTAGTGATAGTAGTACAAGAGATCCTTGGACTTGAGATCATCATAGTATCTTGTGTATGATGAGTTATACTTTGACATGTCCCTTAAGACCTTTAGGGTATATCAAAGGGTATGATTGGGTATAATAAGTTGTACATAGAGATAGGTGAATGATCAACCAAGAATCTACCACGTCTAGTAAAAGATGTGAATGTCCTATTTGATTCGATAAATGATAACTCAGTAGTCCTTGGCCAAGGCAGAATGAAATTAGAAAGGAGTTTCTAATTTGCATTATTTAGAGTTGTACATTTGGGAATCGAAATACATATAATTAAATAAAATAAGACTTGACAGTAAATCCATGTCTTATATTTAATTGTGACATTAGGGAAGGGTTATTTCTACATCTATAAATAAGAGGAGTCTTATCATAGATTAGGGTTACACACACTCTTGCATTAGATTGTGGAGAGTACTTACAATTTCTATAGAGATAGAAACTAGGGTTTTGCCAATACCCAACTTCTTGAATACCTATTCTTCCTTGGTGGATCACCTCTAGAGGCCAAACACTTGGGTGGCTAACGTTGATCAAAGGAAGGAATCTCATTAGTGGAATTCGAGGAGAACACGAAGGACTAGAAGTTGAACTTGTACCCGAGGAAGCTTTGATCTACGAGAGTATAATTCTTATTCTCTTTCTCTTTCATTTAATTGATAATTGAACACAAGGATAGATCATGATGATGGTTTGTATGAAAATTTTAAAATCCGTTTTATCATGCTTCCGCCCTATTTCTGTAATTTGATTGCATGCTTGCGTAATATACAAACCTAACACCCGGTGCTATCGATTTTATACTTCAATTCTTCACCTTCAGCTAACCATTTCTTTATGTTACTACATTCTTCATCATTTCCCTGTGCCTCTTTCACCTTGTCTAATAAGGTCGGACTTGCTTCCATTTCTATTACTTCATTTGAATTCCTCGGATTTTTCACCTCCAACTCCATTTTAGCCATTTCTTTTACTAACTCTTCATGCTCTGTCAATGCAAATAACTTTTCTCTACTCTTCCTACTTAAAGCATCTGCCACTACATTGGCCTTTCCTGGATGATATAGAATCTTACAATCATAATCCTTGATCAATTCTAACCACCTTCTTTGCCTCATGTTTAACTTTTTTTGTGTAAAGATATACTTCATACTCTTGTGATCTATGTATATCTCACACTTTTCTCCATAGAGATAATGTCTCCAAATCTTAAGGGCAAACACTACCGCAACTAACTCCATGTCATGGGTAAGGTATCCCTTTTCATAGTCCTTCAACTAACGTGACGCGTATGTAATAACCTTACCGTTCTACATCAGCACACAACCCAGTCCCTTGTGAGACGCATCACTATACACTGTAAAACCTCCTATACTATCTGGTAATGATAACACAGGTCCATACAACCCATTTTGAGTCGCCAATAATATTCCACAAAATACAAATACAAATATGAATTTTTCCATTTACAACTAATAAGTGTTGTGCAAAATACGACAACACAATACAAATACATCTTAAATTCTCAATACACTTATTGTCACACTAATAGTAAGGTATTGAGACACTTCTATTATCTCGGACCATCACTCCATTCCCCGGCTAGTTCCCGCTACACTCTCTTTTCCTGAGGAGAACAATGGAACAAAAAGGAAAAGGGTGAGCACAAATAGCCCAGTAAGAAATATCATGACTAAGATAATGAAGAATAAAAATTATCTTTAGTCTTCAACAGAATTAAATCAGAGATTTACAGATATTTTAATTGTTCAACAACAACAATTGCAGCGGAACAAACAATCCATTAGAAGAGTCAAGTAGATTATAATATCTACCATCTTCTATAAATTAAAGGATCACCACCAATATTTTATCCCTGTAACACCAATCAACAATTTCTGTTTATGAACATCCAAATCAACAGTTTATATTCAACAGCCTCTCTTTGCACTACGTGCCAAAGATATTTATTTGTAACATCACCGGTCATGATCATGCCAAACGCCAGTTCATCTTTGCACTACGGGCCAAAGAGAACTTTCACCATACGCCTTTGTTTGTAATACCAAAAGTCATGATTATACCAATACACAGTTTGGTCAAAATCATGTCACGCCTGTTCATCTTTGCACTACGGGCCAAAGAGAACTATCACCACAATTTAAGTATGAGGATGAGGATGATGACAATGCTACAGTGAGATTAAGGATAAGAAAAGCTTAATAATTTAATCAGTATCAAAGATTGACCAAATTGCCAACATGATGACCAAATTGTGGAGTCAAATTCAAGAATGATATTCAAGAAATTATTTCATGCTTCAACTATAACGTATAAAATGAAATAGAAAGATTCAAGTGAAAAGATATTAGATGAAGCACAAACTATTAAGGATATTCTACTAATTTTCAGGGATTTTCTCCATTCAAAAATAAGGTTTTGGAAACAAACAAAGATTTCTTATCATAAATGGAGAAATGTGAAAGAAAAAGATATCCCTTAAAGAGTACAAAAGAAATGATACGTTATACGAGTATAACAGAATATATGAAACTGCAAATGGATTTTCACCCGTCATGCGATAATTCGCGTAGACAGATTATTTCCACAACAGGTTAATAAGTAATGAATACAAAGGGTTATTCACCAGGTACGGCACTCGTACATACAGGTTATTCCCACAGAGTAATAAGGAATGAATACAGAAGGGTATTCACCAGGTACGACACTCGTACATACAGGTTATTCCCACAGAATAATAAGGAATGAATACAAAAGGATATTCACCAGGCATGCGTCATACCGCACGGACAGGTTATCCCCACAAATTAATATAGAATGAATAACAACCTTTATGAGTATAATATCACTTACGAACATGAAAGCAAACGATATTATATATGAGTATGAAAGAAATGATATTCCCTACCTTAGTTAACAAGTGACTGGATGTTACTTTCTATGAAGTTTACTAACTTCGGATAATACTAGTATTCTCACAAATACTCACAATAGCCTAGCACACTAAGAGAACTCAAGAAATTTAGAGAGAGAGAGGAAGTATAAGTAATGAAGGTGTGAAAATTTCTTAAGCAAACCCTCCCTATTTATAGGAAAATCAAGGTGAGGGCATTATAGTCTTTTCCCTAAATTTTCTTGGTTTATTACTCTTATACCCTTGGCATATTCTTTTAATATACTTTATGCCATAGTATATTCTTAGAATATGCTTTCACTTAGCTTTTTAACCTTAAGGTAAAATAAAAACTGAATTAACTATTTACTGACGGTAATTACTATTGAATGACATGTGGGTCCCACGGAAAAATAAAATCTGATGAAATTATTCTACGAAAATAATTTGTGGGTCCCACCGATCAAATAGTTATGGGTCCCACGGAATAAAGTGTGGGTCCCACAGAAAAAAATAAGTTAACTTACAACAAACGCTTCACGTATTTTTAATCAACAATATTTTAGACTTTCAACAATTATTCACCGTTAATATTATAGACTTATAATATTGACAACCAGATCATTCCCAGAAAAAAGGGGGCCTTCCGTATAAACGGCGCGCAATTAAATAACCTTTTTCCCTGACAGAATTTCTAGACATTGTCAATAATGCTAAATATCATATCAAATAATATGAGTTACAGTGTCATGACAAAATAATGAAAAAGTATTATGCAGATGCTACTGTAACAATTATTGAATCAAAATACTGTGCAATAGCTACTTTATCAATTATTGAATCAATAATATAAAATACTGTGCAACATCGTGTGCTTGTGAAATACCGCGTACTACTGTGAACTAACGCGTTTTACTGTTCTTTTTATTACCGAATATTTCAACAGTTGCAGGTGATAATACTGTTGACAAATACTGTCGTTTTCAGTATCCGACAATGGGGCCCACTATCGTTGACAATATTGCCATTTCGGCGCCGTCGTACGATACCGAATATAATATTCTCCGACAAAAAGAATATTCCTCGACAAAAAGAATATTCCCCGACATGCACTGTTTATCAGATAATTTGCATATAACACCCTTAACTATCATTTATAACAATTAAGCACTTTACTATTTAGAAAAATAATCATAAAGAAAATAATAAACTTTTATTTCATAAAGTCGGGATCTTACGGATTCCGCCTCAACTGGCCTCCATTCTTATGTCAAGGATTAATGATTTCAATGTCACAAACTCACTGAAGAAGATTCATGTGCAAATATCAGATCTTCTGATACCCAAGGCTAACAGCTCATCTGAAGAGGTAACTGATAATGAGGACAACTTGATCTTGACTAATGAGCAGAAAAAGATGAATGAATGATTCCTGCAAGAAATTTAATAGCAATTTGAAGGGCAATTCTCTCTCTCCCAAGGTCAAGATGGAGATGGGGGAAAAGAAGACATTGGCAGTACTAAACCGACCATCGCCCATGAAATCATCCATTTCCTAGATTAGACCAAGTTAGACATTCCTAGGGAATCGGGCAGTACAGAGAACATGCAAGTCTCCACCATCATTAAAGACATTACCCCTTGGAATGTTGCCTCTATCTCGACTATTGACAACGACATGACCACTGATAACTGGAAAGTCGAACCACAAATAGTTCATAAAGGGTGAAAACGGGATATGAGTCATGTTAATCCCCGAAATCTAGAAGGGCATTATATTTACTCTATTTTCTATATGCTTATGTTATGTTCGTTTCATCTAATGAAAACTTATGTATTGAAAAATAGTTGTTATATAATGAGTATTTAGTTTTTATTGCCAGGTGTCCCAATTTTAATGATTTTAGCCCCATTGATGATTGGCCAAATCCAAAAGATGATTATGATTTCAACATGAAGCTTGATTTCGATTTGATGGGGAACGAACAAGAGGAGGTGGAAGACGCGGAGGTGCCCGAAGTAATCAAAAGATGGGTCAAAGACAAACCTAAACCCAACCTAGAGCAAACCACCACCATCAACATTAGAACCTTGGAAAATCCCAAAGAACTCTAGATAGGATCCGACCTTAACCCCATCCAAAAAGAAGAAATGACCCAGCTCTTGACCCAATATGAGGATGTATTTACCTGATCCCATAAAGATATGATTGGACTTTCCACTGATATAGTCATTCATCGATTGCCAATCAAAGAAGGTTTCAAGCCGGTTAAACAAAAATTAAGAAGGCTAAAACTAGAATGGAGCCTGAAGGTTAAAGAAGAAATAATCAAGTAATTCAAGGCTGGAATTATCATGGTATCCACTTACCCCGAATGGTTATCCAATGTGGTCCCGGTCCCAAAGCCAAGAGGGAAAGTTTGAGTCTGTATGGATTACCTCGATCTCAACAAAGCCAGCCTCAAAGACAATTTTCATGTGCCATTCATCCATATCTTAATAGATAATACCACATAGTTCGAAATGTATTTGTTTGTCGACTGTTTCACCGGCTATTACCAGATCATGGACGCCGAGGAAGACAGGGAGAAGACAGAATTTATCACTCCCTGGGGCACGTTTTATTACCGGCGTTTGTCTTTTGGCCTCACTAATGTTGGTGCTACATATCAAAGAGCGATGATGGCTTTATTCCATGACATGATACATAAAGAAATTGAGGTCTACGTAGATGACATCATTGTCAAATCAAAAACGGAAGAAGACCACGCAGCCCACCTGCAGAAGTTGTTTAACCGATTGTGCAAATACAATTTAAAATTGAATCCCGCTAAATGTGCCTTCGGCGTCAAATCAGGAAAGCTTTTGGTATTTCTCGTCAGCAACCGGGGCATCGAAATAGACCCTGCTAAAATAAAGGCCATTATTGAAATGTCGGCACCGCTAACCAAGAAGGAAATACGGGATTCTTGGGAAGAATCAACTTCATCACCAGATTCATATCCCAATTGACAATAACTTGCAAACCAATCTTCAAGTTGCTTAGGAAGAGTTCCTCTGGGAAATGGAATGAAGAATGTCAAAAAGCCTTCCATGTCATTAAACAGCAATTGATAAAGGCACCTATTCTGGTCCCGCTGAAGGATGGAATTCCTCTGTTTATGTACGTCTCAGTCAACCCCCACGTTGTGGGATGTATGCTAGGGCAGAAGGACGATACAGGTAAGGAAATAGCTATATATTATCTAAGCAAGAGGTTCAGCAGTTGCGAACAGAACTACTCAATGATCAAGAAAACATGTTGTGCATTAGCATGGGCCGCTATGAGGTTACAGCATTACCTGCATGGCCATACGACATATCTGATCTCCCGCATAGATCCTATGAAATATATCTTCGACCGACCGATGCTGAATTACCGGTTATCAAGATGGCAGCTAATCCTCCAACAGTTCGATATCGTCTACGTGACATGGAAATCAATCAAAGGCCAAGGAATCGCAAACCAGTTATCTGAGGCACCTACAGGAGGGTTCGAACCATTGGAAACATATTTCCCAGATAAAGGTGTATTGGTTATCCAATTTACAAGGAATGAAAGAGAAAGCCAATTTTGGAGATTATATTTTGACGGCGCTATGAACACGGAAGGAACCGGAGCTGAGGCAATCCTTGTATCCATCACAGAAGAGCAATACCCTGCGGCTATGAAATTACAATTCTGTAACTCCAATAACACGGCCGAGTATGAAGGATGCATTTTGGGATTGACAATGGCCCGCAGAATGGGAGTCAAATGACTAACCGTCTTCGGAGACTCGGAATTAGTCATCCGATAATCCACGGGAATATACTGCACAAAGGAACTCCATTTGCTCCCCTATCATCGACACATCATCAAAATGGCGAAGGAGTTCGAGGACATAGCCTTTAGCCACATCCCACGAAATAGAAATGATTTTGCAGACGCTTTGGCCACATTGGCATCATTGATACATATATCAAAAAGGAAAGAAATATCTGGTTTCAACATTTGCAATACAACAAAAACCCACCTATCAACATTATGTTAGGGAAGTTTCTGACGAAATTCCTCAGTATGAACAGTCATGGTATCATGACATCAGAGAATATCTACATGAGGGATCCATTACCATCGAGGCAAATCGAACAGAAAGACAACGAATCCAAAAGATAGCATTAAAATTCTATCTGAGCGGGGACACTCTATACAAGAGGGATGTCAACATGGGACTTTTGAGATGCCTTGACAAAGGTCAAGCCTAGAGGTTAATAAACGAGGTACACAGGGGAGTGTGTGGACCGCATATGAGTGGCCCCTTTCTTGTCGAAAAGATCTTAAGGACAGGACACTATTGGTTAACGCTCAAAGCAGATTGCATTGATCACGTCAAACGTTGCCATCAGTGCCAAATACATGCCAACATGATCCATACACCACCCAACGATCTACACTGTATGACATCTCCGTGGCCTTTTTTATATGGGGAATGGATGTGATCGGCCCAATCGAGCCCAAAGCAAGTAACAGGCATCGACCAACAAGAACATCAAGAAAATAACGAAGGAAGTAATTATCGACTTCATTCGGAATAACATCATAAATCGATAGGGACAGTCAGAAGTCCTGGTGTCAGATAATGCCAAGAACCTGAACAATGCAATGATGAAAGAGCTATGTGAGAGGTTCAAAATCAAACATTTGAATTCAGTCATTTATTGACCAAAGATGAATGGGGTTGTGGAAGCCGCCAACAAGAACATCAAGAAAATCATGGGAAAAATGGCAGCCAACTATCGAAGTCAGCCAGATTTATTGCCTCTTACATTACTCGCCTATCGAAAATCAATCCGTACCTCGACTGGGGCAATTCCCTACTCCTTGGTATATGGCATGGAGGCAGTATTACCAGTTAAAATGGCATCCCTAAGAACATTGTTGGATGCCCAAATTGAGGAAAATTAATGGTTGCATAATCGATACGACCAGCTAGCCCTGATAGATGAAAAAAGAATTGCCGCCATTTTTCACGGGCAGTTATATCAACAGCGCATTTCCAGATCATACAATAAAAAGGTACAATCCTAGGAGTTTAAAGAAAATGATTTGGTGTTGAAAAAGGTTATTCTTTGTTAAGACGAAGCTAAAGGGAAATTTGCCCCGAAGTGGGAAGGGCCTTTTGTCGTTAAGACAGTTTTAACAAAGGGAGCTCTGATACTTCAAGAAATGGATGGTGAGATATTCCCTCAACCTCTCAATGCGGATTCTGTGAAACGATACTATCCCTAAGAAATTATTAAAAAAAAATTAATTAGGTCATCCGGGGCTACGTTTAGCCTGAACTACGTAAGACCTGATCTCCTCACTAACATAGGAGTACGTAGGCAGCCGTCTCTCGGTGCGGTCTAATCCTCATAAAATTTCAAACATCTGTCAATCATAATAAACTTATCAGTGGATAGTCTGATCTATATACCGATCAACCAAATACCCGTCTCGAATACAAACCCTTTGAGCCAAAATTTTCAAATAGGCCTAAAACCTTCTAACCCGATCAACGACCCACTTCAATGAGATCAAAGTGTATCTAGGCAATCCGAGACGGAACCCTCAAGTGGTAAATCAACAATGTATTGGGGTCGTAATCATCCAAAAGAAGTGGCAAATCCAACAAGTGGGGGAAGATACATCAAAAAGGGAAGTTGATACATCAAAAAGTAAATGCTTTCTTTATATATTTAATTGTTTGATATACATTAGTTTTCTATGATGAATGACAAAATAACATAGTCTATGCAGAGAAATAAGATACAAGCTATAAATCTGAAGTCAAAGAGGCTAAAAGGGAAAGACAGGTTGCAATCTTTGGAGTCTCAGGGGCAGAACGAAGCTCCTGCTCTACCACCTCGACCCGCCTCAACAAAGCAAGTGCAATGCGGACGGTCTCATCCTGGTCGTCTAAAACTCGACGAGCCTGGCCAACAACCTCCTTCACGTAATCACGATAAGTATCACTCTCAGAGGAGGCCACATCTCTAACAACTAATGCAGTATCTCTCTCAGTATAGGCAGTGTCCCTACCGGCCATTGTAGTCATCATCACTACACGAGCTTGGTCTCGCTCAAATGTAAGGCTGCGAATGTGACTCTCCAATACTGCCTTCGGTGTGTGTTGTGCGATTTATATAACGACAATTTACGCGTAAGTATACGCAGTCAACAAGTAATAAAGAGTAAGTAGAGTATCGATCCCACGAGAAATTATTACTAATCTTTTCCAAGTACTAACCTTTTATCATTTCAATCTTATTTAAACAAATGATAATTGTTTTTGTTGTTTTGCAATAACAAAGATAACAGCTAATCGAAAACTATGGAAAGCTTTTAAAATAATGAAATCTAATATTAACAAGTCTAAGATCATAATTTCCCCCAACACTTCATTTAAATATCCTAACTCTCTCTTTTCAACTAGTTAAATCACAAGAATTGTTATCCGAAAATTCACAAGTATATACAAGCCTCTCTCGATAGTCAAATACGTATTTCCTAATGCGGTATATAGATATATCTCTATTCTACACACTAGCAAGAATCCAATATCAAGAATAATTAACAAGATACATGCCACTAAAAATCTCATTAACTACTCGATCAATTACCAACTTTCGCAATAGAAATCATTAAACATGGATTCTTAAATGGATACATGTGGTATTTAGGTATATGTTTATCCTAAATACAATCAAATTATCTATTCATGAGGATAATAAATAAAACACACGTCAATTAATTTCACAAATTACCCATAGGAATATCTAATTTTCACATGATATCATAACAAGGTCTTAACACTATAATCCATTTCTCAATTTCATATAGGTTCCCAAGGTAATTACTAGCTAGGTAATTAATGAATAAAGCACAAATTATGATATCCAATTCACAAATGATTAACCAATATCAATGAGAGAGAAATCAATTCAAACTATGTGATGGGTTCCATTGAAATCTTAGAAAATGAGTTCTAGTTCATGGGAATTACAATAAACATCAAATTTGATCTATACATCATGATGGAATTACAAATTAAGAAGAGAATACTAGAGATAGAATGATAAAACCCCTTAGGAAGATATTCAATGGTTGTTTGCTGGGATGATATTTGTTCTCTAGTTTTCCCTCAAAATTTGATACTCCTTGCTCTTCTTGCTCCTTGGACTCTGCTGAAATTGCCTTGTATTGCAGATTTTTCCACCTATCTTGATGTTATGTGTAGCCTCCCCACTCTCTAAAAGTGATGTTAGTAGTGTTAAATGATGTTAGATGGAGGCTACATGTTGTATTTATCATCCTCCCTCAAAAACCTAGCTTAGCCATCAAATTTGGGTCAAAAATCGCGAAATCCGACTGCATCCAGGGAGTTCCCGCCCCGGCGCCCAAAATGGCCTGAAATTTCCTGCCCCGGTGCTGAGCTCGTCCCGGCGCCAAAAATAAGCCTGAAATGTCCCGCCCCAGCCCTGAAACTCTGTACCCCGAATCAATTTCGATGTCTGTTGGAAAAATGGCCATAACTTCTTCGTCTGAACTCGGATTTAGGCGATTCAAAAGGCTACAGAAAAGCTAAGAAGTAGCTCTACAACTTTCATAGCTGGAGCTCGTCAAGATACGGGACAGAGCAAGGCTCAAATTGAGCCCAAAGCAACTACTGTGTAAAATTCATGCCAAATCCGATGGTAAAATGACCATAACTTAATCAGACAAACTTCAAATTGGATGATGCAAGATGTTCTGGAAAGCTAAGACAATGATCTACAATTTTCGTTCTTTGAGTTGTGAGAGATTCAGATTAGATCATAGGTGAAATTGAGAAACAAGCAGCTGGAATGCCAATTCAAGCCGAAAACGCATTGATCCAAGTGGCCTTTATTTCAATTCCTATAAAACAACGTAAAAACACATAAAAGCATACAAAAACATATAAAAGCAATACAAAACTACGTTACACAATAATAAGATAAAAATACATAAAACCAAACGAAATGACTTAGGATTTACAAATTATCAAGCTCAAAAGCACCTAGTTTGTGTATATAAAACACACTCATTAGTGTGTCCATAGACCTAGAGGAAGGGGGTGCATCTTCGGCCAAGGCCACTGTCAAATCACCAAATAACTCATCCTCGGAAGGCTCGGTATGAACATCCTCCATAGGCTCCTCCCCAGATGAGTTATCATCAATATCAGCAATATGTGGTGATAAATCAGCCTCCAACCAAGCCAAATACTCAGGTGTCTGACCCAGATGACTGCCACGAAACTCTGTTGTCACACGATGAGCCCAGAATCCATACACTCTGGCTAAATCCACCTCGGTGGGTGAAAAAATAGGAAACCGATAGTCATCAACACTGTCAAAAAATAAAGATCCCACATATGATCAAACTGACGCATCACCGCCAACGGATGGTAAGTAGTAACACCCCTCAGTCCAACTAGGGGAATGAAATCAAAATCAGCCACATGGGTGATTACGCTGAAGGGCGAGCAATACCCGGAGTACATCAATATCGAGAACGGCTCTTAATAGACTCAAAGAAAGTCATCCAAGATTTCGGATCCATGCAATAAGAGGGGCGGAAAGAATAGCTCATGACGATATAGTGACCAAAGCAGAAACCATGTCGGCGATAGCTGCCAATCAGCCTCAGATGGGTTATAAACCAGACATACAGCAAAACTGAACAACCGCGAAACTCCCTGTCCCCAAAAGTACGGCAATAGGTAACGAATATGAAGGTCTCAGCCAAGATCAAGGGTAAAATAGTCTGATCCTCTCGAAGGGCCCTCACTACCATCATAACCCTAATATCCATGTGGTCCCCGTAGATCGACATATACAAAAATGAGACAATACACATCATCAGAATGTCTGCTCATACAGACCTCCATCTCTCCTCGGATATAGTGAAGTCCTCCCTATAGGCTGCAAATCCCTCCGAAAAACTAAATCTATCAATCAGAAAGTCCAACGACACCCGTGTGCAAGGGCCCACCAGGGGTAAGTCGGTGAAACGGATATACTCCTCAAGGGTCGATGTAAGCTCTAAGGATCCGAAACAAAATACGTGGCGATCTGGAACCTAGAAGGATATCATAGCCTCAATAAATCCCTCCGGTACCTGGAATGACAGAAACGATATCGAATGCCTCAAAAGCCTACCAACTGTCGACCGATCCTCAGCAGGCAAATCATCGAACCAGTGCCTCAACCTATAGGCTATACTACCAGTGGAGTAATGATCCAAGTGAGTAACCGAAGAGGAAGTCATCTGTAAAATCAGTATCAAAAGACTACACATGGGTCAATTTTATGCATTTCATATAATAAGCATACATCAAGATAAATGAAATAAATGATCATGCATAATAACATCCGTAATCCATACATATGAAACTGCGAATGGTACATGAAATATCTACATCATTTCCTTTATACAATACATGAAAACAAAAAAATAAAACGTATAGGGAAAAGGGGCATAGACGCCCAATAGCTAAATACAAATCTGCTAAATGAAATCTGCATCATTTATAAAAGCAGTATCATCATCAAATCGACCAACTCGGGCTAAATCATCCTGGCTCGGTGCATCTGCGTCAAAGTTCAAATCAGGACAGTAAAAGGACGGGACCCCTCCCTCTGGAATATCAGCAGCACCGAGGTCAAACGATGAATCAGTGCCTAAGCCAGCAGGATCACATGTGTAAGCCTCCACTGGATCCCTACCCAGCTGGCTGATGAAAAAGCATAACTGATCCACCTGGTGAGTCAGACTGGAAATCTGGGACTGATGTGTAGGCTCGCGAATACAGGCCATCCAGTCATACATCACTACCGATCCAGGCACAAGATCCCCCAAGAAATGTGCAGCCCAGGTCTGAGCACCGATAGTCCGAGGTCTCCACCAGACAGCAAAATCCTCTAAGCCGCTCGGACCATCCGACAATAGAAATCCATTCGTGCCATCAAGAGAAATCTCCGTGATCTAGGAATCAACAGGCCATGATCTCCGAGGAGGACGGTGGAAAGGGATGCGGATCTCCCTTGAAACACACCGGAATGCCCGCTCCCCAAGATAAAGCTCCCAACCTCCAAGGGTCAACAAGGGAACACAATGAGTGGACAATGCAAACTCTGGTCCAGTCGGGAAACCACCCTCAAAACCAATGGCCAGGTGCTCGGAGATGTACGGGACCCAAATCACGTCAGCGGCAGTAAGCAGCTCAAGCTGGAGTCGACAATGGGTAAAACTGTCAAAAACTGGGACCTCCTTCATGGTGGTCTGGTGCCATGGGTGACCCCTGGGATATATGTCCAAACCCAAAATAGAGACTGGGCGAAGGCACAGGAATCTCTCATAAGCCTAAAACTGAAAAAGAATGACAATAACTATGTTAATCAAAATAACAAAGGCAGAAATAATTATTGAAATTGAAAAGGAAGGGACGCTTACGAAGAGAAAAGGGAAGAAGCCCAGCCAAGCATCAGTCTGTCCCTCCGAGCGAAGGCGCATGCCTTAGAGGAAGTAGGCAAAAGTAAATGACCTCCAGTCATACTCCCCGATACAATCTACATCTCCTCTGATGGCATTAACTGCCAAGGCTCCAGAACGGATGTTACAGACCTTAAAGACCCCGTCACGAGAAGAGAACCCCAATAGTGTGCGAACGGCGGTATAAGAGATAGTGGGCTTAAGGGCGACCCGATGGCCGAAAAACTCTATGCCGATAATGTATCGCCAGTCCCAGGGTGTCATCATCACCTCACAATCTAATAAATGAAGAGACTAGGTATGGTGGAACCACCTCTCCGATAAAGCGCGACGGGAACCCCAGGGGCAGTGTCAGGGCGCTATAGTAAAGAAATGCTCGAAACCCCAGGAATGTACTCAAGCTCTGTAATAATCATGGAGGGTCTCATAGAGGGAATAGACATTAAACCAGTTACCCCGAGGTTGTGTCTCCTCTGAGACCTACAATACTGGAATTTCAAGATAGCTACAACAGGAAACCAAAATGACTCAAAGACTTCGTAAATATACCTCATTAGCGCACAGGTACGTCAACAGATGACGACTCAGATCGAGTCTTAAAAGATTTGGAATGGTCACACGAGCGCCAGGAAGTAAATGACCACGCACAGGCGACACAACCTCATCGACACCTGGAAGATCCTCCTCCACAGCAGCATCGTCGGCTTGATCCATGGCAATCGGACGAACACAGGCCTCTGCCAGACGTCGAGGCTACCTAGAAATACGAGGAGATGGAGTGGCAGACGCCCTATGATAGCGAACCCCCGAGGAGGCCCGATATGACGAAGAACTACCCGGATCCATAACTGAACAAAGATCAACCCTCTCAACACAAGGCACGCATTGCCTAATTTTATATTAAAAGTCAAATGCATTTGAATATAGCATCATGCATATTCTGCACGAGCCTTGAGGGAAATCTGAATCTTTTGTTTTAATTTCTACCTACCTAGCTCGGTCATCTAGCTCCTGAAAAATTTTTGGCAGAACCTCCCCTAAAATATAGACTAACTACAAGCACGAGCGTGCATGGATGACCATCTTATAGGTCCCCAAGGCACAACACAAGAATTATATATGGCATACGACTTCCCATAGTTTAAATTTTCAATTTCGATCAAGCGAAGGCAAATAATAGCAATAAAAAATATTGCAATAGGAAACTCACATTAAAAACCGATTTTCACTTTTAAACATACAATTTTATCCGAAATGTGCGACGAAAAATGATCTCATGCTACTAAAATTCTTACGTCTACGGGCTCAGAATATTAAAATATATGCATGCATCGAGTCAAAATATTGTTATCAAGTCATTAAAGCATACATTCATGATACATTGCATTTTAATTGACTGACACCCATAAGATAGTGAAACGAAATCAAAAACGGGTAAGAATGACATGAAAGCGCTACCTATGAGCAAACGGACGAACGTACGGAGTCAGAAATAGTATAATCAGATCCCACGGAGCAGAATGTGCAGAAATACATGTGAAAAAGTAAGAGAATCTGAAAAGAAGAAGCAAGATAGCACAAGAATAATGAAAGAAAATGGCTGTGTGACTGGATTATACTCATTGCGGGCAGCCGCAGGGACCTGCGGCCAAGCCCCGGGTCCCACTCCTTCTATTTTGTTGCATACGAGGTCAAAACATGTCCTTCTCAGCCCTAATAGGTGTAACCACAAATAAAAATACCCTTTTGAAGCATAAAGAAGATCAATCCGGGCACTAACGCTCACGACAATCTAAAATCTGGTGACAAAGGATCTTAAGATATCCATCGATGCAAAGTGGTAGGAATAAATTAAAAATAAGAAAAACGATGAAAATAGATCAAGAATAGGTCAAACACAAGAAAGAACCACCCGTTGGGGACGAGACTCAACAAAAGTGTCAAGGACAAGACTGGTAATTAAACCCATTAGGGACGAGACTCAACAAAAAAGCGTTAGGGACGAGACCTGGTGATCAAACCCGTTGGGGATGAGACTCAACAAAAAGCGTCAGGAACGAGACCTGGTGATTAAATCCATTAGGGACGAGACTCAACAAAAAGCGTCAGGAACGAGACCTGGTGATCAAAACCTGTTGGGGACGAGACTCAACAAAAAGTGTCAGGGACGAGACCTGGTAATCAAAACCTGTTGGGGATGAGACTCAACAAAAAGCGTTAGGGACGAGACCTGGTGATTAAATCTGTTGGGGACGAGACTCAACAACAAGCGTTAAGGACGAGACCTGATGATCAAAACCTGTTGGGGACGAGACTCAACAAAAAGTGTCAGGGATGAGACCTAGTGATTAAATCCGTTGGGGATGAGACTCAACAAAAAGTGTTAGGGACGAGACCTGGTGATTAAAACCCGTGGGGGACGAGACTCAACAAAAGTGTCAGGGACGAAACCTGATAATTAAACCCGTTGGGACGAGACTCAACAAAAAGTGTCAAGGATGAGACCTGGTGATTAAATTCATTGGGGACGAGACTCAACAAAAAGTGTCAGGGACGAGACTCAACAAAAAGTGTCAGGGACGAGACTCAACAAAAAGTGTCAGGGACGAGACCTGGTGATTAAACCCGTTGAGGATGAGACTCAACAAAGGAATATCAAGGGTGAGATCTGGTGATTAAACCAGTTGGGGACAAGGCTTAACAAAAGCGTCGGGGATGGGACCCGACGATGTAGTCAACTAGGGAATCCTGGGTAAGACTCGATAATGTCAATCAATGACAATTTCCCTAGTAAAACCATCATAACATCAGAAGTTTAAAACATTTTGCACCATGACATTATTTGATGATTGACTTGCATCCTTTTCTATAATTATCTTGCATTGTCAATATATATTATCATGTATTGGGTGTCTATATCTTTGTCATGCTCATTTCACTGCATTTCATAAACATGACAAAGAGGGGTAATTGTAGACACCTAAAATTTTGCATATATCTTCTAACCTTGGCAGGAGGGCAAAATAGTCATTTTCACCAGAGGACATCTGAACAAAAGATTTCGAGATTCAAATCAACTGGTACGAAGCCATCTAAACCACTACGAGGTAACAAGCTACTTAAGACGTGACGGTTAACTAATTGGCATCGACAGGAAGATCTATTTCTATATTTTCCTTTATCTTCTCGAATTTAGAATTAGCCAAATCATATGTCATTGCATAGATCTCGGAAAGAGCTTTCCAGAATGGTATAGCATGTCTCCTAACCCTTCCCGAATTGAAAGATATGAACATTCCAGCGAACGAGGAGATGAACCGACGACATGGCACGAAGTCCGAGGCGCGTGGACCCCACCTGAGCCAGCTGCAAGTTTACCTGTGGCTGCCCAGAGAAGCCTATAAATGTCAAACTTCAGTAGATTTTTAAAAAAAAGGAATCTTAGAGAGAGAATGTTTGAAATTTAGAGAGAGAGGCTCGGATTTTTGGCATAAATTACTAGATTTTATACAATTTTATACTAGATTAGCTAGATCTAGATACATTTAAGAGCAAGGAAGTGTCAAATCTCTTTCCCCAAGTTGAAAGATTCAATATTTCTTATAAATTCAATATAGATCTATTAGATCTCTTGTGTTTTGTTCATTGTTGCACTCAAAGTTTGCTTATTTTTCGATTGTCATACTTTTTATCAAAGTCCCTTTTAGATCTATATCATTTTTGCATTTGCCAATGTCAAAGTTTGAATCTTTTTGCTAGATCCACCTTAGATCTAGCTTGAATCTAGCTTATTAATGGTTTTAAAGTTTAAACCTTTAACCTTTTTTGCTAGATCTTGCTTAGATCTATGGTGGATCTAGTCGTTTATAATGTTTTAAGGTAATTTTATCAATACTCTGCAAAACCCTAGATCCGTATCTAGTGGGGAGGAGGTCCTAACTAATCGCGCTAGGGATTCTAATAATTGAATTGCCTAGTAGCGGTTTTATGATACAATTTTATATATGTTTTGTTTTAATCCCGATTGTGGCATTGTACGGATCTGAGGCATCTTAGAACTACTGATTTATATCTTAGATTCTAAGCCCCTTTCCATAGATCTCGTTAATAAACATAGTCCCTCGAAATGTTGGCTTCGATATTGCAATCTAAAAGATAGGGTTACGGGAACCCGCTTTTAGATCTCTTTTTGCTTATGTTTCAATATATTATGATGTGAGCCTAGGAATATTGGAGTCGAGATCCACAAATCGGATCTTAACTAGATTCCCACGATGGACATGGTTTCAATTGTAATAAGAGATGCTCGATCATTGTACATGTAAATTTGGGCCTTAAACGGTATCAACGGATCCATCTCGCTAAAATCGGATTTAAGGCCTCGTGATAGTGAATATTGCGATTGCAGGTGTTTGGGGCTATTGAGATGGCTTTCATGCCCACAGATCTCTTCGACCCTATTTTGATGTTTAATTTCCCGTTTATCACTAAAAAACGATTTTTTAACAAAATGACCAAGATCTTTTAAAATTAAATAGCTCGGGTTAGTAAGACGACTAATAGAATAAAATTGAGAGTAACAAAGAACTTCGATCCCTATTTGGCGAAGGGTTTAAAAACCATATTTTCCAAAAAACATCACCCCAAAAGGTTTTCATCAATATCAAAGCTAAAACGAACCTTTTTCCATCAAACCAAATCCCTCGCGTAGAGGTTCAAAGAGGTTTTAAAATTGCTTTCAAAATAACGCACTCTCCACAATTTCGACTCAAAGATAGATAGCGGTTTCCTTCAAAGTCACACATACTTCACACTTAGGAAAACCTCAAGATGCAGTAACCGTATTTTTCACGGAAGTCGGAGGGTGCCTAACACCTTTCCCTCGCTTAAGCAAGCCCCCGAACTCTATGAATCTCGATTTCGAGACCAATTTTACGGAGTCACACATTGGACCATATTGCAAAAAAAAATCTAAAAATCCGAATGAGTTGGTACATCTATTTTACCAACTGGCGACTTTGTCTAATTGGCCCATCAATTAAAATCGATCTTTAAAACCCTGTCGGCATTTATGTCGTATTTTTCCTGAAAATCACCCTTTAAAATAAAAATGAATAAATCAAAATCATAAAAAGGGTAGAAAAAACGAAATCTTAAGAAAAATGTTATTCCCGGCGTCGACACACATAAAATAATTTTATGTCATTCGTTTAAATTCTTCCTTTATTTACTTAGTTCATATCCATGATTCACAAATAAGAAAATTATTCTATTTGTTTATTATTTCTTATTTACTATTATTTATTAATTAATTTCCATAAGTAGTTTCACATTTAATCATTATTGTTTCCTTGTTAACATAACATGATCATGAAAATGACCATAATATCCTTAACAAGTCTTATTTATCCATGTTTTTATCACAAACTTGATGGTAAAATCAAATTACATCATTTTTTGATTTCTCTTTAATTATTTTTCTTAATTTTCTTAACTCAAATTTATTTATTAAAAATATTTAACTACCTTATTATTTTTATTCCTTCTAGGAACACTTAGTTAACATTATTTCACACTTGAAATATTTTTCTTATAATTTTTCAGCATTATTTACTATTTTTAAAAGGGTTGTATAAGCTGAAAACTTTAGCATTTTTCATAATTCGATATTCTATCAAAAAATTCGGAAATTTACATGGTAGCTTCTTCACATTAGTGTGTACTTCTAATAAAAAAATTATAATTTTCTGAGTTGTGTAACTTCAGATTTTCCTGTTCAAAGTTTTAATTCCTAAAAATTCATTAGGTCATAACTCTTTTGTACGAAGTCATATTGGGTTCATTTTTTGGACTGGAACTTCCTCTTTTTAGAAGAAAAATTACCATAAATTGAAATTTTAATATTTTTCGTTCGGTCCACTTGTGTTGGTTAGAGAACTCATAGATCTAACACCCAAAACTTACAGATCGTAAAAACGATAAAACCACAGTGAGTTATGCCCCTTCAAACTTTCTGTTTTGTTTTAGGGTTTTCTCGGTAAAACGTTTATATTATTATTTCCTTTCCACTTTGAGTTCTTACACATTTTAACACATAATATCATATAATCTCCATCAAAACCACCTTATGCCTTCAGAATCCACCATGATTCCCACACACAAAATCCTCCTACAATTAAGCATGCATAATCAACTATAAACTAAATTATACTAGCTTAACTTAGAGAATTTAGGGTTAAGGGAGGTTATACCTTCTTTTAGCTTTCTTCCTTCTTGCTAGGAAATGATCTAGGCTATCCACCTTCTAAGCTCCTCCACCACAATGCCTTCTCCTTTCTTTGAAACTCAAGAGAGCAAGAGCTTCCTTAGTATTCTCTTATGTTCTCTCAACTCTCATTTTTTCCTCTAGCTCTCTCTCTCTCTACACAATTCTCTACACTTTCTAGCTCTCAACACTTAGCAAATGAACAAAATGGAGCAAGTATGTTAGAGAGGGCTCCATTTATAGAGGAAGTTCACATACACATACATGCATAAATATATGTATAATTATACTACCCACAAGGAAATAACCATTAAAAAAGGTGATTTGGTAAAAAGGAATACCTAATCCTTAATTAGTCATGCCCTAATTTATGATGGCTCCAAAAATCAACCATGTAGGCTGTGATGGGGGAAGTACTCCTATATTATTATATTTTTTCCCACATTATCCCATGCATCCTTCTAGATATTGGACTCCTTTCTTGGGTCAATGTATTAGTAATCCTTTATTAGTTTTCTAGTGGTCTTTCTAATAATTAAATGCTTGGGCTATAATACATGCACAAGTATACACCTTGGACTAATCATTTTAACTTGGGCTCACCTTTCACCACATTGGACTTAAGTCTCCTAGCATCTTAATAATCATAATGAACTTATTTTAATTATCCTTATTGAATTGATTCTTGGACCTAACACTTAGGCTAGTCCATTAATCACACAATTAAGTTATTTACCTTCTCATGAGACTTAGCTCATAAATCAATTTAACTTTTCATCTTGCCACACAAGGTACACAATCATCACTTAATTCATTTTATCTTCTTCCTTGCCACATGCTTAATTCAAATTAATTGAATTATTAACTTCATCAACATAACACAAATATATATGCACATAATCATCTTCAATTATTTTCATTTTTATTAAAGTCAAAATTACATATTTTCTTTGGTTATTACAAATATATACAAACCATAAAAGTCTGAAATATATCTTCACAAAAGAGTTGAACATGAGGCAGAGGACATGGTTAGAATTAATCAAAGATTACGACTGTGAGATATTATATCACCCAGAGAAAATGAATGTAGTTGCCGACGCTTTAAGTAGAAAGGGTCGGGAGAAGTTGTCGTTGTTAACGGCTCAGGAAGAGATGGCAAAGATGGAATTAGAAGTAAAGTATCCAGGAGAGTCTGAGGAGAAGTTATTTACAATGGAGACTCGTCTAACGTTATTGGAAAGAGTAAAAGAAGTGCAAGACAAAAATGAAAAATGTGAGAGGATAAAGGAAGATAGTTTCAGAAGGAGAAGAGGTTAAGTTTAAACTCGATAATGACGGATTATTGAGATTTGAAGGGAGGGTATGGGTACCGTTAGTACCAGAGTTAAGAGAGGAAATTTTGTAAGAGGTCCATAGTTCGAGGTATTCGATTCATTCAGAGAATACGAAGATATATCAAGACCTCCAACAATATTTTTTGTGGCTGAATATGAAGAGAGAAGTCGCGGAATGCGTTAGTAGGTGCTTGACTTGTCAGAGAGTCAAAGCTGAACATCAGAGACCAAACAGTTTGTTACAACCTTTAGAAATTCTAGAATAGAAGTGGGAGCACATCACGATGGATTTCGTAGTAGGACTTCCATCTGTGCAGAAATGATACAGCGCTATATAGGTTATAGTGGATCGTTTAACGAAATCAGCACATTTCTTACCGATAAAAATAAGGTTTAATTTAGACCAATTAGCTAAGCATTATGTTAAGGAAATTGTTTCAAGACATAGAGTGCCAGTTTCGATTGTGCCAGATCAGGATCCGTATTTTCTGTCGAAAAGATTGCAAGAGTGTATGGGAACGCAATTGAGGTTGAGTACAGTGTATCATCCTCAATTAGACGGGTAGAGCGAGAGACCGATTCAGACCTTAGAAGATATGCTATGAGCCTATATCATGGATTTTAAAGGGGAATTGGGATGACCACCTACCTTTAGTAGAATTTGCATATAACAGTAATTATCATGCGAGTGTAGGCATGTCGCCTTACGAAGCTTTATATGGGAGAAAGTGCAAAATGCTACTGTGCTGGGATGAGGTAGGGGAACGTCGACTGCTTGAACCAGAATTGGTTCAGCAGACTGCAAAAATTATCAGAGTGATAAGAGCGAGGCTAATAACGGCTCAGGACTGACAGAAAAAATATGCGGACCAACATAGGCCAAGTGGGAGGGGCTAAGTAGGGCAAAACTTTCCATAAGTGGAAAGTTATTTTTGCAAGCAAGCCTTATGACCCTATCAATCTTCCCATCACCCCCTTCTAAGATAAAAGTCTTATTTCTCATCATTTTGTCCACCCTTTAACCTTAGTTAGCTTAACTAGATGGTTGATTTAAGATAACCTAGGGGGATGGTTAGTAAAATTATGAGAGATAAGGGTTTGACTAATTGAAAACCTAACATAAGTGATCAACTTGTAAGACATTCCAAAGTTGTTCTATATATACCATGTCCATCATCTATTTTGAGCCCTTGTTCATTTTAATATCTAATTAAAAGCAAGAGCAAATAGTTGAGAGCTTGATAGCAAAGAGAGAGAGAGAGCTCGAAAATTTGAGGAAGAAAGGAGAGGAAAAGCAAGTCAAGTAGCTAAGAAAGAAAAAACCAAGAAGGTAACTCAAACCTTAACCCTAGAAACCAAACTTTTAAAGCTTTATATATTTGCTTGTTGGTTGTGGGAGTTGTTGTGTAAATGATGAGGATCATGGTGGATCTGAAGGTATAAGGAGGATATGATGTAGATTATATATGATGAACAATGGTAATATGCATGAAAAATGAAAGTAAGATTAAAACTTGAACCTAAGAATGAAAAATAGTAAAACTTATTTATATACTGTTTTTCGAACAAGCATAACTTATGGTGTATAAGTCATTTTTAAGTTCCGAAAAGGTGGGTTGTGCTCTTATGAGTTGCTAAGATATCCCAAGTGGAATGAAGTAAAAATCTATTAAAACGGATTTATAGCGAATTTTCTTGTAAAATATGTCATGTTAGACACTCTAGGTCACATGTGACCTTTCAAGCCATTATTTTGACTAGTTAATGCTTTTGGAAAATTTTGTTTTTCTGGGGTTTTGTTAGTATGTTAAATTAATGAGCCGTAGGTTTAAGAACGAACTTATTCCGATTTCGAATGAGCAAGTTATGAAGTGTTGAAGTAAGGTTATTGAAATTGACAAAGTTGGAAAGCATGAGGGGAAAACCTAGGGTTGGGTTCGGATGGGGGAGCGCTTAGGCACTGGCTAGCAGCGCCAAGGCGTTAGGTCTGCAGGAGCCAAGGCGCCGCAGTGCTGGCTAGTGGTGCCGAGGCGCTGGGCAGGCATGGGCGTTAGATGGGGCGCAGGTGTGGGTGCACTGTTGCGCACCGGCATGGGGCATTGGGCTGGGCTGCTGCGCTCGCGGGAGTGCGTGTGGGGGGCTGTTGGGCGAGCGACGTGCGGCTGTAAGCATGCCGTTTGTGCGTTCGCCTAGGTAAGTCGGGCGTGCGAACGCCGTGACACCGTGCGATGATGTTGAAGTGTTCCGATTCTTATGAAGACGAATATTTTTCAATTTGAAATAAATTTAAAGTAAACCAATAGATAGCATCATCATGTGGCTAATTGGTATATCGACGTTAATTAAATTGTGTAGGTTATTTGAAGAGCGATTTAGCGTAATTTATAAAGAATGCATCAGGCAAGTTTTCTAAACCTTGTGTCAGAGTATTATTCTCTGCTAGTATTTTCTGATATTATATAAGTGTTCTGTCTTGTTACAATTCTATACGTATGCAAATGTTATATATTTGTGCAAGTTGTTCAGCTATACTAAGTTATAAATTGTTAAAGGTTTAAAGTTCTATATTCATAAACCGTTTATGAAAAATGTCGATGTCATTTGTTTCGGCTAGATAGATGTTGAGATGATATATTAAATTGATAAAATTCTTTAAAGATTATTGATGTTAAGTAGAGCTAATCCAAATCGAATTGTTTCGGTGTGGACTCAGATGTAAGTCTGAGATAAACAACCCTATTATTGGGGCATTTTAATCGAAAATGCCAGCAAGGTTGTGAGGTGCCTAAATAAACGTATATAGTCGTTTAAGATGTAATGTTGTGCACAATATTGAGTACAATAGGCTGATCCCCTAACGTACTCGAAGAATGTCGGTTTACAGTTATAATACTGTTTAACCTTTATGAAAAGAAAAGTTCTCGGTCTTATTGGCCTCTCAGCATGAATGTTAAGATGTTTAAAGTAAAGGAAATTGTTATTCCTATTTATTCGAACTACTTCACAATTATTGTTCAATTGTCGAAGATTTTATAGAAATATGATTTTATTCATAATGTTGTTATTTAATCAACTGTTTTTATACTTGTTGAGTAATTATTGCTCACTCTTGCTTAAAATTAAATGTTTTAAGATAAGCCCGAAACGGGCTGAAGGTTCCAGGAAAGATATAGGGAAAGAAAAAGTAAATGAATAGAAGATGTATTGTATTATGTAATAGTATTAGTACTGATGTAATATACATTAGTATTATGTTTTGAATATGTAAAGGTCTTAGAACCTGAGATTAGACTGTGACATATTGTAATAATATAGTAATTACATTATGTCTTTAAGATTATATAGATAGATGTGTTGAATAGGTAGTACAGTAAGCACCATATCCCGTGTTTGAAAGTATACGAACGTGGGGGCGTCACAATCCCATGGTGCAATCTTACACTAAATAAAAAATTCTCAAGGTCATCTACATTCAACAAACGTATGAATATATAGCAACAACAGAAATAAACTAATTCTTCAACCATACAACAAAAAATAAGGCAAATACTTCACTAGTTCCAAGTCCATAATTAGTTTTTAAAAAAAGGACATAAAAGTTTCCATCTTGGGACCCAAAGAAGAAACCACACAATTGTTAAAGAATCAAGACTCAAAGGGGGGAATATATAATCACTTTTTCAACTATCATTACTACTATTACTAAATGCATATACATATACACACATGTCTATCAATAATTTTTCAACTATCATAAAAGTGAAAGTACATCCTAAATATTTACATTACCTTCATATAAAGGAGCTCTGATTCCTTTAGTTCTGGAATTCTCATCACACACCATCATGATTTAGAACTTCGATTTAGCTAGTTGAAAGTAAAAAACTCACAAACTTTTTCTAATCGTTCTTTTTCTCCCAAGCCCTAACTTTTTTAAATAGTTTACAAGTGAAACACTTTTTGAAATTCCATAAATTATATTTGGGCTGCATTTCATAAATAAACGTATAGTTAATGTGATTTACGCGGTCTCTGTATAGTCAAATCGTATAATACATGTTTTTCCCATCACACGTTAACATTCCGACCAAAATTATGGCTGTAAATAATTACATGGTCATTTTTACTTAAATATATTTGGGGATTGTTATTACTCCTTCCGTTCTCAATAGGATAAATAAAATACAAATTTTATATATATTAAGAAAAATAAAAATAAATAAAAGAAAATAAATAAAGTTTTAAATTTATCTTGAATGATTCCACAATATTTATAAAATGATTAACAAATTTTTTATACTAATAAATCCTATTAGATGACACTATTATTCTTTATTTTATATATTTTATCTCATTTTTTTAATAATAAAAATAATTGTAGCTTTTAGCTCAGGTTTCGCCCGTGTAAGTCGGTTTAAACCACTTATGTTCCCAAACGGGCTTTATATCTAAAGTCTACAGTTCCCAATGTATCAACACAGATCATACAAGTTCATTTGCTTTTCCGATCTATCTTCAAAAGCCCTAATTTTTGATTGAACCTACAGATCTTCAATCATGGCAAAAGAATTCAACGTTCCGCCGGTGGTTTTTCCGTCCGGCGGAAATCCCGGAACAGGTGCGCAGCAGCGCCGACTCCCAACTGCGCCGTTTCAGCCCCCACGATCTTCAAACCCTGGCATCCCTTTCATGTCATTCGACGTCGGCTCCGCTGCCGCCGCTTCATCCGCATCATTCTCCGCTCCCCAATTCGGCGGCGGAAGCATCGGAATCGGTGCTGGATTCGAAGACGAACCACCTCTCCTCGAAGAACTAGGCATAAACACCAAACAAATATGGAACAAAACGGTCTCAATCCTCAACCCTTTTAGAGTTAAAGCTGATCTCCACGAAGATGCTGATCTATCGGGTCCTTTCCTTTTCTTGATGGCATTTGGGTTGTTTCAATTACTCGCGGGGAAATTACACTTCGGGATTATTTTGGGATGGGTCACTGTGTCCGCATTGTTTCTGTATGTTGTGTTTAACATGTTGGCGGGTCGAAATGGGAATTTGGATTTGTACCGGTGTTTGAGCTTGATTGGGTACTGTATGCTGCCTATAGTGATTTTGTCGGCTATATCACTGTTTGTGCCTCAAGGTGGGGCTGCCATTTTGGCAATTACTGGAGTTTTTGTGATATGGTCGACAAGGGTTTGTACCAGACTTTTGGTTGAGCTGGCTTCTTGTGGCGATGAGCATCGCGGATTGATTGCATACGCTTGTTTCTTGATTTACATGCTGTTTTCTCTGCTAGTGATATTTTGAACTGAATTATTACCATTATTCTGGGATTATTGTTAGTTTTGTACTATTTTTTATGGAAATGTAGCTTCACTCTTGCTCGATTTAGGTCCAGATTGGAATAGTTCAGGGGGTTTTCTTATGAAATGAATGATTGTTTGGTATTTGCTTTATCAATTATTTTGATAGTATATGTGATTTGTTAATAGTTTGTGGTGTGTTACTCTGACAATGGGCTGCAATTTCTAGTAGCTTGGATTAACTTTTCTGATTATTGGATATGGGATATATAAAGCTTTTGATTCTTCCATTATATTAGTTTAACATGGCAGACAGGAAAATAGTTTACCGAATCATATGATTTAACTTAAGGTTTTATCTGTAAATAAATGTGGGAACCTGGTGTATGTTTGTTAAACACTTTATAGAAGGGATGTTGAATGATGAATTCCTGCTAATAAGATGGAAATCCGTCAAAGACTTCCATGTTGGGTGTGCCTAAGTGGCTCGGTCACTGTTTGTAGTGCTATTCGAGTAATATGTTACAATGAATTTTTAAATTCTTGCAAGACATAAAGTTCACCAAAGCATATTGAGAGAAGTTTACTAAAGATAAGATCTCTCTCTCTCTCTCTCTCTCTATATATATATATATATATATATATATGCTTTCTTACTTTACAACTGAGAACTATAACCTCTGATTTCAATTGCGGCCTTGATCACATTAAAGGAGGCATGTACGGCGGCATCTCTCTTGAGCCTTGACTGCTCCGTTCACTGATTGCAGAAAAAATACCAGATAAAAAGCACCCTTTTTGAGATTGGTTGGAGCTCTTACATGTCTCCGCTACTGTCATAACTCAGAACTCACCACCTATTGTTAGAATCTGTTTCACAACCCATTAAACAGAAATTCATAGACAATTGAAAGTTTGATGTTGACACATGGGATCGATCAGAGTGCTTATGCTTGTCTCTTCCAACATGGTGAATTCTTTTCTTTTATCCATTGCACACAATGCAATTTATATTGTTTAATCACTATTTATAACTGGAATTTTTGTTTCTTTTCTATATTCTATGTATAATGAAATTTGATTTATGTGTGTGTTTATGGTGTAGCCAGATAACTATTGGCTGGAATCTATTTGCTAGGGACTAGTTGTGAAGAATGCAGAACAATTCTTACCATCTTACTCTGTTTGGTTTAACTAGCTCTTGTGACATATTCAGGTAAATTTCTTTATTCTTTTTGTAAATAATTAGTCCTGGTCTTAATCATCATATATATATATATGGATACACACACACACACACACACTTACACGCACAGACACTCATAAATGCACAAACAAATATTTAATTATTTATACAAACACACGCGTATAAACGAATTTAGCAAAAAACTACAATTAGTTTAAAATTGGAGACGTCGTATGACGTGTTTGTGATGACATATTTTGAAGTTTTTCATATTGGAGACAAGAATAATATGAGATTGATGATATCAATTTTGAAACCAAACATTTATATTTCTAATATTTAGCATTGTTCTTAGCTCATCTTCAGGAAATTTATACATTGATCTTATTTATATTCCTTGTAAAGATAAAACTAGAGGATATAGGAAAATGATGTTTAAGATTTCGAAATTTATTGTTCCGGAACGAAAGTGTATGGAAAGTTTATACAAGATGAAAATTTACGAACGTGTTACTGTTTTATGGTAGTTCTATTCCAAACAATTGCTCTATAGTTTTTCTACTTTCAGATCTTATGTTTGGGGTTGTGCCATCTGAGCTTCTGTTCCCTATGTAAATCTAACCTAATTTTTAATGAAGTGATGTTGATGGTGAAAGTTTTTAATATATGGATTTCCCATTTGTTTGTACACCTGTAAAGACCTGTAAAGGAAAGCAAGCAGGGTGTTAACAGCATATTATACAGTATTAAAGATGCATAAATGATGGTGTCTCCTTTCTGATTATAATTGCAAAATTTCCTCTTTTTCACCCATCAACATAATATATTTATAATATATATGTATATGTGTCTGTGTGTGCGTATGCACGTGTGTGTATTTATGTATGTTTGTGTGTGTGATAAGGATCTTTTCATATGCCAGGGAATATGAGAAGATTCTTGGGCCTATCCTTCGTTTCCACCTTGTTTATAACACCAAATAGATTCTTATACAGTGACTGTTCATTGCCATCCTACTTACTCCTACGATATTAGTTGCTCCTAATTATAATTACATGTCGTAGGCTCGTAGCACTTTTCACTAAATGTGCGTGGAACATATTCGCAAAATGTAAGGTGGAAAGGCAACTATTGGCAGCAATATTTGTATCCACTTGCAATTTGTTCTTCAAATATTCATGCATCTTTATATATAAAAAGTACAAATATTCATGTATATTATTACTTATCCAAAAAAAAAGAATGTTCATGTATCTTATTCCATTCTATGTAGTATACATATGGTTCTAGTCATTGGTATGAGTTTTCGTTGAGAAGATTGCATTGTACCTCACACATGAAGTTATACATTTTTATTGATTTGGATTATTTTTTATAATGGTTAATCCAGGGGTGATTTATTTTATAATGAGGATTCAATGGTCTCTTTTGAGGCACTGCCACAACCTTACCAGAGGAAAAGGAAGCATGCGATTACAACTAGCTCTCTTGATGAGCACTTGAGCAGCCTGACTGAGTTTACCAAGTTGGTTTGTTAGTGATGATACCATAAATCTTAACTCCAATGTCTGCACTACTGGAATCTCTTCTAAATGTGGTATGTTTTAGTATCTCTTGTGAAGAATGAATACTATCTTCCATTGATTGAGAAGAAGTTAAATACACTTGTAGATGATGGGATCGATCCGTGTGCCGTTGTTAGCAATGTTTTGAAAAGTAGTAGGGTGACCTAGGCGGCGGAGGGAACTTTGAGCGCCTAGGCCGTGTAGTTGACACCTAGGCAGTTTTGTAGGTGGGCGCTCTAGGCGGTGTAATTTTTATTTAATTTTATTTTCTCATTAGTAAAAGTTTGGGGTAGAATTTAAAACATACAAAACTTTAGGACTGTGTAATATTATGAAGAAACTTTGATGAGGTTATTTTAGCATATTTTTTTAGAAGGCGACCATGGGTAGCCTATGTAATTTTATGGTGGTGGATCTTACATATTTTTGAGAAGGCAACTATGGTGGCATCTCGATAATGTATTTTTCTTCCATTTTTTCGTTCTGTTTTCTTTTTGAAACTGTTGATGTAATATACCGAATATTATTAAAGTTTGTAATTACGATCTTAAAAGATTAAATAAAGTTTAAGATTTAAAATCTAGTTTTAGTGAATAGAATATCTAATTAATGATTGTTTGGGTATAATACGGAGTATAATACGGGTATAATACAGAGTATAATATGAAGTAGATATTTTCATTGACGAGTTTGGTAGATATTTTCATTGACAAGCTTGAAAGATATTTTCATTGACGAGCTTGGTAGATATTTTCATTGACGTGCTTGGTAGATATTTTCATTGACGAGTTTGGAAGATATTTTCATTGACAAGCTTGGTAGATATTTTCATTGACGAGCCTGGTAGATATTTTGCTCAATGACCATTTTGTCCTTGGTCTTGGATGCCTATAAATAGGAAACAAACCATTCATTATTCCTTACTAATTCACAAGAAGCTTGAGAGTAAAAATCATAAGAGAGAAGGAAAGGAAAAGCTTGGAGGATTGAAAGTTGTAGAGCTAGCACTCCAAGAGATTGAGCGAGGAACGCAAAATTGGCCTAAACGGTAGAGATTTTGGGCAAGTTTTTTAATCCTTATCTTGGGCAAGTTTCTAACTTTCATTCAAATTACGTACTTATGCAAGTTTTCTATTCCTTTGCACTCCGTGCAATAACGTGCTTTTAACTATTGGATTTCATTTGATTTGTGAAGTTCATTGTTTTATGTGAAATATTTTATTTAGAAGAGTTAATTGCTATTTGATTCGACTTAACTCGAGTATTGAGCTATTCCTTTCGGAATAATTATTGTTGAGATACTGAATTGTTATAATTCTTTACTTGAGATTGTTTATTGTGTCAAACCAAATTGATTTGGTGCGAATTCTAAGATTAAGACTGATGTTGAACAACCCTATGATGTAGGGGAACATTTACGAAGATGTCAGGCCATATAGTGCTAACTTAAACGTTTTTAGCTAGCGAGTCGCTTTTAGCATATAAGATGATGTTACAGTCTGTATTATTGTAAACTTTGATGGAACGAGTTCAAGGTCTTAACAAACCCTTAGTAATTATGGAAAGATAAAATTCTGATATTGAAGTTCTATACTTCTTATGTATCTTGTGTTGTCGCACCTCCCTAAAGTTTTATATGTGAAGAATTTTCCTATTTTGGGCAAGTTTTTTATTCCCTATCTTGGGCAAGTTTCTAACTTTCATTCGAATTACGTACTTGTGCAAGTTTTCTACTCCTTTGCACTCCGTGCAAAAACGTGTTTTTAACTGTTGGATTTCATTTGATTTGTGAAGTTCATTGTTTTATGTGAAATGTTTTATTGAGAAGAGTTAATTGCTATTTGATTCGGCTTTAACTCGAGTATTGAGTTATTCCTTTCGAAAAAATTATTGTAGAGATATTTAATTGTTATAATTCTTTATTTGAGATTGTTTATTGTGCCAAACTAAATTTTTGTGGTGCGGATTCTAAGATTAAGACTGAGGTTGAACAACCCTATGATATAGGGGAACATTTACGAAGGGGTCAGGCCATATAGTGCTAACTTAAATGTTTTTAGTGAGTGAGTCACTTTTAGCATATAAGATAATATTAAGTAAGTTTTTAGTCAGTATGATTATAAACTGTGATGGAACGAGTTCAAGGTCCTAACGACCCTTAGTAATTATGGAAAGATAAAACTCTGAATTGAAGTTCTATGCTTTTTATTTATCTTGTGCTATCTCACCTCCCTAAAGTTTTATATGTGAAGAATTTTTCTATTTTGGGGGTAAGTTTCTATCTCTCATTTGAATTACGTACTTATGCAAGTTTTCTATTCCTTTGCACTCCGTACAGTAACGTGCTTTTAATTGTTGGATTTCATTTAATTTGTGAAGTTCAATGTTTTATGTGAAATGTTTTATTGAGAAGAGTTAATTGCTATTTGATTCGGTTTAACTCATGTATTAAACTATACCTTTCGGAATAATTATTGATGAGATATTAAATTGTTATAATTCTTTATTTGAGATTGTTTATTGTGTCAAACCAAATTGTTTTGGTGTGGATTCTAAGATTAAGATTGAGGTTGAACAACCCTATGATATAGTGGAACATTTACAAAGATTTTAGGCCATATAGTGCTAACTTAAACGTTTTTAGCGAGCGAGTCGCTTTTAGCATATAAGATGATGTTAAGTAAGTTTTCAGTCTGTATGATTGTAAACTCAATAATTATGGAAAGATAAAACTCTGATATTGAAGTTCTATGCTTCTTATTTATCTTATGTTGTCGCACCTCCCTAAAGTTTTATATGTGAAAAATTTCACTATTTTGGGCAAGTTTTTTAATCTCTATCGTGGGCAAGTTTCTAACTCTCATTTGAATTACGTACTTATGCAAGTTTTCTACTCCTTTGTACTCCGTACCATAACGTGCTTTTAACTGTTAGATTTCATTTGATTTGTGAAGTTCATTGTTTTATGTGAAATGTTTTAGTGAGAAGAGTTAATTGCTATTTGATTCGGTTTAACTCGAGTATTAAGTTATTCCTTTCGGAATAATTATTGTTGAGATATTGAATTGTTATAATTCTTTTTTTGAGATTGTTTATTGTGCTAAACCAAATTGTTTTGGTGCGTATTCTAAGATTAAGACTGAAGTTAAATAACCCTATGATATAGGAGAATGTTTGTCCAATTTGGTAATTAACAACTATACACAAGTATACGTGATCAACAAGTAATAAAGTGGAAGTAAAGTGTCGATCCCACGAGTAATATTAAATAATCTATTAATCCAATTACTAACCATGCATCAATTCAATTTTATTTAAACAAATGATTTCAAGTTCATGCAATTATTAAAATTAAACTAAACTACTAATAAAGATTATTACCAGATATAAAAGCTTAAGATTACAATTTTCCCTAATTCTTCACTTAAATTTATTCACTCTCTATTTAATTAATCAATTAAATTGAATCATCAACTAAGAATTCATAATTATTTATAAATTTTTTTTTCAAGTAGTTATATAAAAATAGCTACCCCAATTATTTCACTAAATTCCTATGCGAAATAATTAAGAGAAGATTCATTAAATATCAATTCTCAACAAAAGTTGTATATGACATATAGGTATATTCTTATTCCATACATGTATCACGTTATTCAATCAAAAGAATAGTCTAGAACACATGTTATCACATTTAGATCTAATTCTTGAATTTATTTTCCAATTTCATCTAGAATTATATCAAATAATTGTTGATCAGACAATTATTAATTAAACACAAAATATGATAAATGACTCGAACATAATCAATGTAATTAAAAGATAGTAAATTAATCTAAACTATGCATTGGGTTCCATTGCAATCTTAAATAAAAATTAATTCATAATAATAAAAGAAATCATCATCATTAATGCAACAAGCATATTCAGATTACAAGAATAAAAGATAAAGAGTAAGGAAGAAAGCTCTGTCACAGTGATCTTCACACTCCGCCTTGAACACTCGCAAACCTTTGCGTGCTTCTTTTCAGAAAAAATGATAAAAACCTTAAAAATACTATCTCAAAATAACCATGCTGAGTATATTGTTGTTCCCCCTTTATAACCCTAGATACACACACACACACACACACACACTGATGTCTTAAGCCTTGTAGACTTTGTAACCTTTTAGATTTCAATTGGTAAGTGCCCTTGCTTCCTTAGAAGTCCAACATCAAATTAAGCCTCATCAGCAACAGCCAGCACACACACACAGGCACGCGCCAACCTGCTCAAGCATTGTTGTGCCAAGATCAAGTGCAGCTGTGCTCGCCTTTGTATTCCCCAGCACTGCTGCGCTCCAAACTAGCGCAACTGCGCTATAGCTACTGATTATTCTTTTCTGTTCCTTGCGCGCCCATCTTCTTCGCCGTGTCAACGTCGTGCTTGGCTGCTTCGCTGATGCCAACGCCTGCCGCTAAATGCTGCATAACTAAGACTGATTTTCCATCATTTACCGCTCTTTATACCATTTCGAGTTAAATTCTAATTCCTACACAAAAACACTAAAATGCATAAAAATGTACTGAAAATATTTAAGAACTTGCAAAATAATCAAGCCAAGAATACCCAATTCATAGGTATAAAACCCACTCATCAAATACTCCCAAACTTAAATTTTTGTTTGCCCTCAAGCAAAACAAAATTAAGAATTAAATCGCTACTCTAACATGCAATTAATTCTTGGGCAATAAACCAATATAAACCTGCATTACGGCCTCAAAGATTCCTATCCAATAACTCCAAACCAAATCCTAGAACATGCACAGTTAAAAACTCAACCTAATAATTAATTCCATAGCAAATCATGATCCATAAAGTGTGTGTGTGTACATCCAAACTGTTCCAACCAACCACACTTAGATAAGACTATATAATCAAATATTATATAAAAGATATGCAACATCAACTCTAGAACTCAATTTATCACATCAACCTCAACAAGGCAAATATCATATAAACCTGGGGAATTAACAAAGAATTGTTTTTATTCTTGGGAGTGCATTTTATGCTCCATCTCACTTCTTATCAAACAAGTGCGCTTTACGCTCCATCTTGCTTTCTATCACACGAGTGCGTTTTACGCTCCATCTCGTGCCTATGATTGCAGGTGAGTGCTTTTTACGCTCCATCTCAACCACCACAAAATACAAATTAAATTAGACAAAATTACCATTTTCAACATTTTCACACATTTTAAAAAAAAATCCAATTTTTCCCCCAAACTTACATGAATGCCTAACCTTGCTCCATTTGATGCATAAGTAAGTTCCTAGGGTCTCAATCAACATCTTTTATAAATATTCAACTATATAAACTCTCTAAGAATAATTGTCTGAACAGACGGATGTAAGTGCTTTAAAAGTGCATATGATCATCATCACTTTACTGTAGAACCAATTCCTAAGTTAGAATTTAACTAGCATGCTCAAAAATTTCGCAAGGGGTAACTAAAATTTATTTACTTCTTATCATTGGCCTTTAACAGATTCACTTAAAACAGTGATCAAAAAGTTTCTACACTCAAAAATTCCACACTCAAATATTTTCTAACATGCAAAACTAACTAAAATGCAAAACTAACTAAAGTGCAATAAATAAACCAAATAACATAGAATAAACTAAAAACATCTCAAGTACCAAATAACAAAAACAACTTAAGTAGCAAATACAACCAGTACCCCCAACTTAAAAATTATATTGTCCTCAATGTCAAAATAAATAGGAAGAATTAAAACAAAAGGACTTCCTTGGGGTATCATGCGTCATCCTCAACGTCATCATCCATATCCCCCTCCTTGTCGTCATCCTCTGTATCAAGCGTATACTCGAAAATACAGGAGGAGTGGGGAAACAGAATGGATCCGTACCCAAGTTAACTCCAAGAGAATTAAACACGGTGGTCAACGTGGAGTTGAATTCAGTTGAATAATCTAGAAAAGCATCCACCTGACCGACAACTTGATCAACACGACAAAACTGACGTCGAGATACCTGAAGTAACTCCTCTTGGCCCCTACAAATGACAGCTGTCTCCATCCGAAGGTCAGCTGTCTCCCTCTGTAGCTCTCGCATCTCGGCTATTAGTAAGTCCATAGGCGACTGGGAAGAAGAAGAAACGGCTGGTTGTGGAGGCTGAGATGGACTCGCAACATCTGGAGTAGGTGTATCAACCAGAAAACCAACACCCCTCAGATGAGGAATACCACCTTGCCACTCCTTAAAGCGACTGATTATTCGGCAGTCAATTAGAGCTTTCGGCTGCTGGAATATCTCATCATCACCCCATGTGACCCTCATATTCTTGCATAAACCACAAATCAAGGAAGAGTGTGGTAAACCACCTGTGGAACCTTCTTAAAGAGTATGACGAATGGAATCATAAATAACCTTGCCCATATCAATTCTTTTGCCTGTGACTGAGGCATAAAGCAACACTGCCCGATCCTTGATTACCTCCGATACATGCGTGGATGGCAACATCTTGGCACAAATAAAATAATACCAAGCATTACCAATTCGACTAAGCTCGCTGTGGGAGAAATGTACAACCTCGTCTCCCTTCAACGTCCACTGTGCCCCAGACCGACATAGGCCTTTTATTACCTGATCCTAGTTAAGCTCCTCCTGATCATTGTCAATAGGGACTGTCTTATAATAAGCATTGATGCTTGAACTGTCCAATGCCACCGACTTTCCCCTTACTTGCACCACATTGTTCCTAGCCTCTTTGGCGTTGGCATAGAACTCCTTTACAATAGCCACCACAGCAGCCTTCGATTGTGCGGTGAAGGTCTCCCATCCTCACTCCGTGATTATAGCAGCCACGCCTCGATCATGCACTTCTTGGGGCATGATGCCACGTTACGGAATCAATGATTTGGTTGCAAAAAGTGAATAAAACTGCTCCGAGGCAGCTTCGCTGACAAATCGACTCCTATCAAATTGCTTGAAGGCTCAAGAGCTTGAACCTTCCCCACATTGACGCTTGGATGCCATGGCGATGCAAGAAAACCACAAAGAACCAAGCCAAGTACTAATAATACTCACACAAGCAATCTGTCGAACACTTGGCGTGCACCCTTCAAATTCCTCCAAATCAAGCACAATAAATCCACAATTCTCCCCAAATTCAATCCAAAAACCCAAACCCACAAGTCCACACAAGAAAACTTCATTAAAAGCAAAAGAAAATAATGATTACCGTGTGTTGGATCACCTTGTGGACTACCTTGGGATATGATGGAGAACTTGTGCTTCCACTTGTACTTCCACTTAATTTTCAATTGCTCTTCGAACTCCAATTTGGGATATATGAAAGTAGTATGCACACAAGCTAATCATATTTGATATGGTGTAGCATATACTTTGTAATCTTGTTCATTTATTAATAAAAGAATTGATTTTCTTAAAAGACATTTTACATTATCTACATAGTGATGTTATATTAAATGTGATAAACCCATAGTTTTGAGTAATGCTTTTAGAATCATGATGGTGATCATGCTAATGAGATCTAAATTCTAGATAGCTCACAAACTAAAATCGTTCCTAATTGTTGGATTACTAAAAAGGGGATTAGTGAATCCGGATAGATTAGTATATACGTTGCTTGCTCTTAGGAAGAGGATAATTGATCTCATAATCATTTGTGTGGAGACACTTAAGCAAGTATGTAGGTGCTTATTGGAGAATAAGTACACTGAACGTGACTCGCTAAGGAATACCTAATGGAGTTTTACTCGCCTGTCAATAGGAATTCCTCTAGTGATAGTAGTACAAGTGATCTTTGGACTTGAGATCATCATAGTATCTTGTGTATGATGAGTTATGCTTTGACATGTCTCTTAAGACCTTTAGGGTATATCAAATGGTATGATTGGGTATAATAAGTTGTATATGGAGATATATGAATGATCAATAAAGAATCTACCACGTCTAGTAAAAGATGTAAATGTCCTATGTGATTTGATAAATGACAACTCAGTAGTCCTTGGTCAAGACAGAATGAAATTAGAAAGAAGTTTCTAATTTACATTATTTAGAGTTGTGCATTTGAGAATCGAAATACATATAATTAAATATAATAAGACTTGACAATAAATCCATGTCTTATATTTAATTGGGACATTATATGGTAGAAGGATTGAATTGTACAGTAACTATGCACTAAAAAGTTCTTTTGTGATTAATGTTGAAATCTATATTATCTGGAAAGTCGTTGATCACAAAGGGGGTTTACCCTTAATGTAGAATAAATATTATTTATTTAAATAAATTAAATGGTTTAATTTATTTATTTAAATATAATTAGAATTGTTCTAATTGATTTATTCACAACCGGTTTAATATGGAGAACCTAAAGGGTCACACCGCAAATGAAAAATATTTATTTAAGAAGTAAATGACATAATTATAATAATAAATTAAGTGTATTTAATTTAGTCTATGGAGATAGAATAAATTAAATAGTTTAATATTTATTATTTAATATTTTAGAAATATTAAATATAAATTAATAAGAGGAGTCTTATTATTTATTATTTAATTCCTAATAGGGATTGAGAATTAATTAATAGAAGTACTCTCTCATGAATTCCTAATTGGATTAGGAGCATAATTAATTAAAGGAGTTTAATTATAATAGAAACCCTAATCCTAAATAGTTTAGGGGAAGGGTTTTCGTACATCTATAAATGAGAGGAGTCTTATCATAGATTAGGGTTACACACTCTTGCATTAGATTGTGGAGAGTACTTACAATTTCTATAGAGATAGAAACTAGGGTTTTGCCAACACCCAACTTCTTGAATACCTATTCTTCCTTGGTGGATCACCTCTAGAGGACAAACACTTGGGTGGCTAACGTTGATCAAAGGAAGGAATCTCATCGGTGGAATTCGAGGAGAACACAAAGGACTAGGAGTTGAACTTGTATCCAAGAAAGCTTTGATCTACGAGGGTATAATTCTTATTCTCTTTCTCTTTCGTTTAATTGATAATTGAACACAAGGATAGATCACGGTGATGGTTTGTATTAAAATTTTAAAATCCGTTTTATCACACTTCTGCCGTATTTATATAATTTGATTGCATGCTTGCGTTATATACAAACCTAACAGTGGTATCAGAGCCTAATCCTTATGTTAATTATTGATTTTGATGATTTCATGTATAAATTGATATGCGATACGATCAGATTTTTGGGTAGAAATTTTTTTCCTGAATCTGCATCGCGGCGCGGCCGCGCCGCTTCCAGTTCATTCTGGAGCGCAGCCGCACTTGAACCCAAAAAACGTTTCTGGGGGTGCAACGCGGCCGCGCCGCTCCTAGTTCAATTTGGAGCGCGGTCGCGCCGGTCTGCAGGTTTTGAAAAATTGTTTTTTCCTTTAATTAAAATAAATGGTTTATTTAATTGATAAAAGTTTAAAATAAAGATGTTTATTTTATTTGGAATAGGATTTCAAGTTGCTAAAATTAAAGGAGTTTAATTTGAATTTGGTTTTTTGATTAAAATAAAAGAGTTTATTTTGTTTCAAAAACTAAATATTAGCAAAACTTTTGCCCATTAATTGATATCAATGCATATATATAATGGTTTTATTATTCATGAGATGAATATTATTAATTGATGCATATTGAGATATGTATGATAATAAATAAGGATTGATTATGGACTATTGACCAATGTGTGATTGGAATTATTTTAGAGGATGCTTAAATGAATGGGTTTTTATAAATGGGGTCTGCGTACCTCGTCTTCTCTAATTTTTCTTAATATAAATTCTATCTCCCTCTTATGTACTTCCCCTTGACTGCTGATCAAGGTTTCTATTTATTGTAAATAGTTTATGTAATAGGACTAGTTAAAATTAATTTTGAAGAATTGGAGACAAAGGTACAAGGAGCGCTTGGAGACCCGTTTGTATTGGAGCCCGGGTTTAAATGTAATAGTTATATTTAAATTTAATTCTTGCACCCTAGGTTTGACCTTTTGGTTCACTTGGTGGCTCTAGTGAACCAAACTAGAATAAAAGTCCATAATCAATCCGGGTAGAATATAGTATTCTATATGTGCATGATTACTATATATATATATATACTATATTATCCAACATGCTTCGCACGTCAAATAATATGACGCGTATTATATATATATATATATATATATGTGTGTGTGTGTGTGTGTGTGTGTGTGTGTGTGCATGCGCGCTAAACAAGATGAGACTTTTAATAATCCCCTCAAAAAAATTATATTAAGTCCTAAGCGTTCAAAGATATTCGGAATATCAAACGTCGCATTCTAGCATGGTAAAGCAATAGAGTATTAAATATTTAATGAGTTTGTTTTGTCACCACAAGGCAAGTATTAAATATTTAAGATGTTGCCTTGTCACATTTGATGCTTATTAAGGAATTGAACATTACTGTTTTGTTGTGTCACCACAAGGACGGTATATTTCTCTTCACATATATGGAAGTGCTAGGATGGTCTTAACTTAGATAATTTTGATTCGGATGTGTCACCACTTGATTAAAATAATCTAAGAGGCAAAATACAAGGAGTTACATAGTGATGTAATTGACAATAGTTGTCTACCTATTTATTTATATATCATTTGTTGTGTCACCACAAGGGTATATACATTTGAAATGGGAACCTTAGTCTCACTAGCAAATCTTTAATTAGAATTGCCGAACTATATAATGAGGGTAATATAGTTTGATGAAAAAGTGAGAGATACCAATTTAAAATAAAGACCTAATTTATTTTGATAATTAATTAAATGAATGTATGCTAAAATGTTGTCTATTTTACATGCAGAATTTAAAAATGTCAAACTCACTATCACTGCGTAGCATACTTGATGCTAACAAACTGACCGGATCGAATTACACAGACTGGTTAAGGAATCTGAGATTCTCACTGCTGAAAAGATTTCTTATGTCTTAAATTCGCCAGTCCCTGCAAATGTTGCAGAAACAGCCTCTGAGGAAGAGATTGCTACTTTTAGAAAGTGGCAAGATGATGCAATCTTGGCTCAATGCATCATGCTCGCATCCATAAGTAACGAGCTTCAGCGTCAGCATGAAACTATGGATGCTCCTTGTAGACACCCAAATTTTGCACTTCGTATACTAACCTTGACAGGAGGGCTAATTCGTCAAATGGATCGGCCTGCGAGAGCAAAAGATGGAAAAAATACGAACACTCGACGCCACCATGATAATTTGCAGCCGAAATCGACATGACAGCAGGGCTATCCGAATTTGGCATTCTCGGAAGGTGTGGCGCGCTTCCCGGAAATTCCCGGACTGCGGAATACGAGCCTGTCAGCGAAAACCGACATTGCGGCACGAAAATCGAGGCGTGGCACGAAAATCGAGAAAGTCAAGCCCGCCAGCCGCGGATAGATCTGCGGCCAAATGAGTGCGCCTTTCTGGAAAGTCAGATCCCGAAAACCGGGCTGAGTGGCGAGCCAGCTGGCCAGCCGTAGATCCATCTGCGGCCAGCCGCAGATAGATCTGCGGCTGGCTTTGGCCAGCCTATTTAAACTCAGCTTCGGACAGTATACAGAAGGTTGAGCAGTTTGGCGGAAGAAGAAGAAAATCAGCAGCAGTTTTAGCTCGGAAATAGAGAGAAATAGCACAAATTCTTGCAACAATTGAGAGAAAAAAGAGAGGAAGTTTCTTTGTTGTTAGATTATATCAATATATCTCATATTTCAATCAAATACACAAGTTTCTACACAATTTTGGTATCATTTGCAAGGTGAAAATCTCATTATTTTTGCAACTTCTATCATGTCATTTGGCTAAATTTAATTGCAATTTTCAAGAATATTGTTGAAAAAATCATGGATTAGGGATTATTGGTGAGGGTTCCATTGGAACGAGATTCTTCCCAATAATCCGATGATATCTAATTGACGAAATTTCTAGCTTATTTATGGATATATATTAGGCGTAGTTTGATTGATTGTATTTTTAGGATGTGTTAGGCAATCTACGTTGTTGTTATTGTAGTATTCATTTTGTGAGTATGTAGTAATCGTGGTTGTGAGCCTAGGAAAGCGACCCCGTGGTTCAAATCCGATGATGGACGTTTTGGTGTATGTAATAGATTCAAGATGGTTGTTTTGTAATATGTAACTGTCGGGCCTTAAAACGACGCTAAGGCGAGAATCGGGTTTAAGGCCCCGTATTAGTGGAATATGTGATTGTTGGCGTTCGGGGATATTTTGATGGCTTACATGCCCATGGATAGCCCCGACGCATGTTTATACTTGATTAGATTTTGAGGCGCCAAAAGGATTTCAAAAAGATTAAACGATAAGGATCTTTTCTAAAAATCAATCAAAGTAGGATATTAGCATCACGAGGCTAAAAAATTTGGGAAACGCTAACGAAGGTCGATTCCTATCCTACGGGAAAAGCTAAAAGAGGTTATTTTCAAATGTCACGCAAAAAATGGATCTTACGAAAGAACGAAACGTTTTATTAGACCGTTGTGCATAGGGTGAAAGAGATCCTAGAAGTTGCCCATCATTTGAGTTACGAAAGCAACGTATAGATCTTGATTCCTATTTTGATGAAGGTTTAAAACTCTTGTTTTGCCAAAACAACCCCTAATGAAAATTCCATGGCTTTTGACGATTAAAATCAAATCTTTCTCATAAAAAAATAAAGCTTTCTCGTATTAAAGGAAAAGACATCCTAAAGCACTCTTCAAAATAAAGCACGCCTCTTTCATAAAATACCCGAAAGAATTTCTTCCATACAGAACTCACCATAACATTCATTCAGGCACACAGACACACACACACACACGCACACATACACATTTTATGAGATAAAGGATAGGAAAGTATCAAGATTGCGGTAACCGTGTTTCACGGGAGTCGAGGGGTGCCTAACACCTTCCCCTCACTTAAAGCAAGCCCCCGAACTCTATGAATCTCGATTCGCAGACCAATTAATTCGGAGTCACATATGAGCCAGCGATTTATAAAAAAATAAAAAAAACTCGGATGAGTTGGTACATCCATTTCAAATATACCAACTGGCGACTCTGGTTAATCGGCTCATCATAAAAAAACGATCTTTCAAAACCCCGTCGATCTCAATGCCGACCTTTTCCAAAAATCATCTAAACCAAAAGGCTAAATTGGAAAAGACAAAAAAGGACAAGCGGATAAAACCGGCGTCGACAGCTGGCGACTCTGCTGGGGACATTTAGAGGGCTTAAGCCGCGTTTAAATCGTGATGCTATCCTATCCTTTAAAATTCATAAAATGTGTGTGCATGCGATATTTTGATTTTTTACTTTTGTTGTGCGAATGCGTGTTTTGTCGAATAGATGAATGATTTGAATGGAATTGCTTTACGTTTGAGTAATCATTTGCATACGGTGAGGACGATGAATGTGAATGTATGTTGAGAGAGTACCTCCTCCTGAGGCGAACCTGTCGGTTGCTTATTACTGGACTCGAAGGGGCTGCTCCCCGGAGATGGCTCAGGAAACGCACCACCCAAATCCGCTCCAATCGAAAGGGCTCAAACGAGTAGATTGCGAAGATTTGGGGACCTTCATGCCGAAAAGCCCGTGAGAGTAACCCTAGGATAGGTCAGCCTCAGATTAACCCTACGCAGGAAAAGTCTCTTCATGCCTTTTTACGTTTATATGTCTAAATGTCATGATCTCATTCAATATTCATATATCCCTTTTCTGTGTCAAAAGAGATTACTAACCTCTGTGAATTGCAGGGAATAGTTGGGGGAGCATAATAAAGCATGTTTAGCATTGGTTATTGCATTAAAGGACTACTAACTTTCTGTTTTACAGGGAAAGATTAAAAAAACACACACAAAAAAATTACAGTTTTAGCATGCATCCATTTTGCATTTCCCCAGGACTAAACTTCGAACCATTGTCTCTGTAGGATTGCTCCTCAAACCCGTTCGCAGTCTAAGAAAGCCCAGGTCTCTACCTCTGAAATGGCTGATCTTCCCAATCATAGTTCCATATCTCGGGAGGAGTTTGATGATTTTAAAAGACAGATGATGGAAATGGCCACAATGCTAAAGGAACAGTTCTTAATCAGGCAGGATCCGGCAAACCAGGGATCGCATAATATTCCACCACCAGGGGATGATCAGAATCCTCCTAAAAATGGTACAAACTTGCTTAAAGAGGACCAATCCCGACTCAAGGACGAGCCAGTCATCCCAAAGGCCGTTCCCATACCTAGCAGGACAGTGATTACTATCCCAGAAGAAGGGGACAATGACGACCTTCGGAGAAAAATGAAACACATGGAGGAGACCATCCAATCTCTAAGGGGCATAGGCTCCCTGGGCAGGGTTAATTATTCGGATCTATGTGTTTTCCCCGGAGCCAGATATCCAGAAAAGTTCAAGGTCCCCGAGTTTGAGAAATACAATGGAAAGGGAGACCCCTATACACACTTGAAAATATACATTGGAGAACTCGGGTCTTATACCGAAGACGAAGGGCTAAGAATGCAGCTGTTCCAGAAAAGCTTAACAGGGGAGGCAAGAATCTGGTATGCCCGCCTTGACAACGCCCGAATCCACAACTGGGAGGAATTGGCCCATACTTTCTTAACCCAATACAGTTTTCAGGCCCAGATGGCCCCTGACAGGTACCAAATGACAAAAGTCAAGAAGCAGCCTAGGGAATCCTTCAGGGAATATGCGCAACGATGGAGGGGCATGGCCGCACAGGTAACCCCCCCGATGAGCGAATCAGAGATGGTAATGACCTTTGTAGACATTCAGGAGGCACCGTATTATGAGCGGGTCATCTCGGGGATTGGAAGACCCTTTGCTGAAATGAGTAAACATGGAGAGATGGTTGACATGGGGTTGAAATCGGGTAAAATCCGGGATCTTACTGCTTTAGAAACTGCTGCCGAGCAAATACAGAATGGAAACTACGGCAGCACTTCCCGGAGGGTCCAAAAGAAAAAGGAGGAGGATGTCTCCCTCATCCTACAGGGGTCATCCAGAAAAACGGAAAGCCATCTTCCGGTACAGGTTCAAAGGGTTGGGCCATCCCGACAGCCAAACTTCACAGATCAAAGGGCAGAGGGGCGAAGAAGATACGAGGCCTCGCAAAATCGAGTATTCACCCCACTCGGGGAGCCTCTCGAGCGGAGTTTGGCGGTATTGATGGCCCAAAAGAAGATAATCAATTTGGCTCCCCCAAGTGACCCGAAAGGAAGGAGATTTGACCCAAGCAAACGGTGCGCCTACCACTCGGGTTCCCCGGGGCATGATACACAAGATTATTGGACATTGAAACATATAATTCAGAACATGATCGACAATGGGGAAATTGTGGTGGAACAACCAGACTCCCCGAATGTTAAAGCAAATCCCCTGCCAAGACATGATGGGGGGGGAGTCAATGTGACGGAGGCAAATGAGGCTGGTGGGCCACCAAGACTGAACTATGTGCAGAAAATTGAGGAAATGATCAACGTGATACATGATCATGGGAGTGCACGGGGAACGCCCATCAGGTTGATAGGGGTAAGTACGAACGGCACGGAGGGACCGGTCAAGTTGACAGTTCCGAGGTCCATCATCCTTACGGCAAGGCCGCAACTCCCCATCAGTAGTCTGAAGACTGTACCCTGGAATTATGGGGGAATGCCAGAGGAAACGGCCAGTTGTGCTTCCGTGACGACAAAAGGGAACCCCTTATATCTTCCCGGACGAGTCCTTGAAAGCCAAAAGAGGAAAAATGAGGAGGTTTCCGAGGAAAGGGCCGTCGAATTTTTGAAAAGGATGGATCATCCAGAAACAAGGGGGATCCAGATTTTAAATGAGGAGTCAACCCTAACATCAGTCATGGACTTGGTGTTGTCATCCAGTAAGCATTGTAGAACCCTGACAAAAGTTCTGGAAGAGGCATACGTGCCCAAAGAAATTAGTGAGGAGGGTTTCGGCCAGCTGGTGGGCCACCTGTTGGAAGGCGATGCAATATCCTTTACGGATGAGGACATTCCCAAGGAGGGAAGAGGGCACCGAAAACCGCTACACATTGCGGTAATCTCTTCAGGATATGTCATGAATGGGGTGCTGATCGATGGGGGATCGGCATTGAATATATGTCCTCTCAGTACGCTAAAGAAAATGAATATCAGTTCCAAGCGCCTACGGGCCAGTCATGTGGTGGTCCGGGCTTTTGACGGGTCCCGGAGGGATACCATTGGAGAAATAGAATTGTCGGTGGAGATATGGCCCTGTACTTTCGACATCTCTTTCCAAGTTCTTGACATCGCGGCCAGCTACAACCTGCTGTTAGGGAGGCCGTGGATACACATGGCCGGGGCAGTTCCTTCCACGCTCCACCAACAAATCAAGCTGATCATCGATGGGAATCTGGTAACAATCTCGGCCGAATGTGATGACCCTTCTCATCCCAGGAGTGGCCTACCAGTGATCAATGTGGATGAGTCAGCAGCACCTGCCAGCTTTCAAGCACTAGAGATTAGCACTCCCCATTATGGACGCCTGGAAGCTCCAGCTGTGAAACCTAGGATCTCTCCGGAACTTACCTTTGTGGCAAAGGAAATGATAAAAATGAACTTCCAGCCTGGACAGGGACTGGGGAAAAGCAATCAGGGAATCGTTGAGCCCATCCACCTACCACAGCAGATAGGCAAAGCAGGGTTGGGATACCATGGGGGCGCAGCACGGAGATACCGTCAGGATGCGACTCCGATTCGACTAGCTGGCAGTCCAGTGACTAAAGTCGGCAATGAGCAGGGGATCAGCGGGCCTGTGATTGGGGCAGGGAATGAAAAATTAACCCCCGCACGTAATAAGTCCGCCCGGAGGGAAAGTTTCCTGCAGGAGGTCGCAAAAGAGTTTGAAACCAAATGCTATCTCCCCGGACAATCAACAAACAGCAAGGAGGGGATGGATGTTGTCACGCCACCGGGGGCCCAGCGAGTTATGCCTATCATCAATTGGGCGGAGCTAATGATTCCCGATGAGGGTAAGAGAGGGGACTCAGGCGATATAGCCGTAGTCATCGGGGAAGTGTCCGATGTGAAGCCGCCTTTCATTCGGCGCATTTCGCCCGACCTAACAGTCGACAACTGGACCATGAAACCAGTGATATCCAAGCAAGGGTAAAACCCGACATCAGGGTGTTAGACCCCGGGGGACGGGAGAATGAAGAAGTTTATTTTGTTGTTATTTTGTTTTTGCATAAATTATGTCGCTTCTTCGTGTTATTTGAAAATGCGATCGTCGTGGAAGGCAACTTATATATGACAAGTATTTTGTTTTATGTCAGGTGTACCAATTTGAGTAATCCTTGCCTAACAAATGGTCTCTCAAATTCGAATGATGATTATGATTTTGACATTGAGCTGGATTTCGATTTAATGGGCATTGAACAAGACGAGACAGATTACGACGACGCGCCTGATGAGATCAAAGGATGGGTCGAGGATAAACCCAAACCCAATTTGGACCAAACCGTCACCATTGATATTGGAACCCCTGATAAGCCAAAAGAACTCAAGATAGGGACAGACCTTACCCCCAGCCAAAAGCCGAAATAATTGAGTTGCTAAGCCAATATGAGGATGTCTTTGCCTGGTCGCACGAGGATATGATCGGATTGTCCACCGACATTGTGGTGCACCGGTTACCCATCAAGGAGGGTTTCAGGCCTGTCAAGCAGAAACTAAGAAAGTTGAAACCTGAGTGGAGCTTAAAAGTGAAGGAAGAGATCATCAAGCAGTTCAGGGCGGGAATCATTATGGTGTCCACTTACCCAGAATGGCTGTCTAATGTAGTCCCAGTGGCTAAGCCTGGAGGAAAGGTGAGGGTATGTGTAGACTATAGAGATCTAAACAAGGCCAGTCTCAAGGATAATTTCCCGGTACCTTTCATACACATCCTGGTGGATAACACGGCCCAGTACGAGATGTACTCTTTTGTGGATTGCTTCGCGGGGTATCATCAGATAATGGTGGCAGAGGAAGATCGGGAAAAGACCGCATTCATCACCCCCTGGGGCACTTTCTGCTATAGACGACTGGCTTTCGGTCTCACAAATGCAGGGGCTACTTATCAGAGAGCCATGATGGCCTTGTTCCACGATATGATGCACAAGGAGATAGAGGTCTACGTGGATGACATTATTGTGAAATCGAAGGTAGAATCCGATCATATAACTCATCTCAAAAAGCTATTCGATCGGCTCAGAAAGTATAATTTGAAACTCAATCCAGCCAAGTGCGCTTTCGGAGTACAGTCGGGCAAGCTCTTGGGTTTCCTGGTTAGTGATCGGGGCATTGAGTTGGACCCAGCAAAGATTAAGGCCATTGTGGATATGCCAGCACCTCGCACAGAGAAGGAGATAAGGGGATTCCTAGGGAGAATAAACTTCATCAGCCGTTTTATATCCCACTTGACGACTACGTGTGAGCCGATTTTCAAATTGATAAGAAAGGGTGCTTCCCAAGAATGGAATGAGCAGTGTCAGAGGGCTTTTCAGATCATTAAGAAAAAGCTGACGGAGGCACCAGTGCTGGTACCCCCGAAGGGTGGGATCCCGTTGTTTATGTATATATCCGTCAACACCATCGCGATGGGATGTATGTTGGGACAAAAGAGTGAGGCAGGTAAAGAACAGGCCATCTATTACCTTAGCAAAAGATTTAGCCAATGTGAGCAGAATTACACTCCCATCGAGAAGACCTGTTGTGCTCTGGCCTGGGCTGCAGGGAGATTACAGCACTACCTCCATGGGCATACAACGTACCTGATATCAAGAATGGATCCCCTGAAATATATTTTCGAAAGGCCCATGCTGAATTGTCGACTATCAAGATGGCAGTTAATTTTACAACAGTTTGACATGGTGTACGTGACCCAGAAGGCCATGAAAGGGCAGGGAATTGCAGATCAGTTGGCAGAAGCCCCGGCAGGAGGGATGGAGCCGTTAGAAACTCCTCTCCCGGGCGAGGATATATTTTGGGTATCGCGCGAAAAATGTGATGACGAGGGACAATTTTGGAAGCTGTATTTTGATGGTGCCATGAATGCCGAGGGGGCAGGAGCCGGAGCGGTCCTAGTCTCTATCACCGGAGAACAATACCCCGTGGCCACTAAACTTCGTTTCAGCAATTCGAACAACACCGCTGAATACGAGGGGTGTATCTTGGGACTCCGATTGGCCCGTGACATGGGAGTAAAAAGACTAGCGGTGTTTAGGGATTCGGAATTGGTAATCAGACAGGCAATCGGGGTGTACAACACTAAGGAGCTTCGGTTACTTCCATACCATCGTTATGTTACCCAGTTGATGCAAGAGTTCGAAGATATCGCTTTTCGACATATTCCCCGGGGGCGGAATGATTTCGCAGATGCATTGGCAACCCTGGCTTCCTTAATCCATATAATCAAAAGGAAGGACATTCCACAGATCGAGATAGCCGTACAGAATGCCCCGGCATATGAGGAACATGTGGCAGTATTATCAGACGAGGTGGTGTTGCCAAAGCAGCCGTGGTATCACGACATAAGGGAATATCTGAGAGATAGGACCATTCCCGACCAGGCGAGTCGAACTGAGAGGATGAGAATTCAAAGGATGGCAATGAAATTTTACCTGAGTGGGGATTCACTCTACAAGAGGGATGCTGGGTTGGGACTGTTGCAGTGCGTAGATGAAACACAGGCCCGAAAGATTATGAATGAAATACATGGTGGAGTGTGTGGGCCCCATATGAGTGGACCGATGCTTGCCAAAAAGATTTTGAGGACAGGGCATTATTGGTTGACGCTGAAGGCTGATTGCGACGATCATGTCAAACGGTGTTATCAATGTCAGGCGCACGGTAATGTGATCCATACGCCTCCCAATGAACTGCACTGTATGACCTCCCCCGTGGCCATTTTCAATGTGGGGAATGGATGTAATCGGACCAATAGAGCCCAAGGCAAGCAACGGACACCGATTCATTTTCGTCATGATCGATTACTTCACCAAATGGGTAGAAGCAGCTTCTTTCCCCAAAGTAACTCAGGAGGTCATCGTCGGGTTCATCAGGAGTAATGTCATTTGTCGATACGGGCAGCCTGAGGTTTTGGTCTCTGACAATGCCAAGAATTTAAACAACGCCCTCATGAGGGGATTGTGTGACCAGTTCCAGATCAAGCACCTCAATTCCGTCATTTACCGTCCTAAGATGAATGGGGCAGTGGAGGCTGCAAACAAAAACATCAAGAAAATCATGGCCAAAATGTCTGCTAATCATCGGGGATGGCCGGATTTGTTACCCCTCACCCTGCTGGCATACCGGACGTCGACGCGTACGTCTACAGGGGCAACCCCTTACGCTTTGGTATATGGAATGGAGGCTGTTCTACCAGTTGAGGTTGAGATGGCATCCCTCAGAGTAATGATCGATGCTCAGATAAGTGAGGAGGATTGGATGCAAAATCGATACGACCAATTGGCCCTAATCGATGAAAGGAGGGTGGCTGCTGTTTGGCATGGCCAGTTATATCAACAAAGGATATCTCGATCGTATGACAAAAGGATGAGACCTCGGAAGTTCAAAGAAAATGATTTGGTGTTGAAGAGAGTCATGCCTTGTCAAGACGAGGCCAAGGGGAAGTTCGCCCCAAACTGGGAGGGGCCGTTTGTGATTAAGAAGGTGCTATCCGGAGGAGCCCTCATATTGCAAGAAATGGATGGTGAGGTATTTCCACAACCCCTCAATTCTGACTCGGTGAAGCGGTTCTATGCTTGAATCATCAGGTCCTTTTTCCTTGATAGCGAACTACGTAGGACCTGATCTCCCAACTTGTGGGGGTACGTAGGCAGCCATCATGGCGCGGTCCGATCCTTTAAAAATAATCCTTTCCCTAACCAAAACCAATTTTCGATAACCAGATAAAACCTTCCTACCCCCTCAAAACTTTCCCGAAACCAACTCCCTAACCAGTTTCACCCCAAAATACATACCCTGATCCAACCAAACAGTTATCCAAAATCTGAGATTCAATCCGATGAAATCAAAAGGTGTGCGGCAATATCTGTCAAATCTCCATCAAGTCTTGAGAAAAGAAAGAAGGCGAAATGTCAAAATCATGGTCAATTGGATAAAATGATGATCCAATGGAAGACAATGATACGACAAAAGGGGAAAAATGACTAAATTTTAATGCATGTCTATATATATAAGTCGTTTTATTACAAGATTTCTCTTTCAATAACTGATGAAACCAACATAGTCTATGCAGGAAATAAAATAATCTACAAATCTGAAACTAGCTGAAGCAGGATGGACAGGGCGGTGGACAGATCTGAAGCATCAGCATCTCTTGCAATCTGCTGCCCCATCATATCAATACGATCCAGTAAAGCAGTAGCTCGGCTGACAGCCCCAAAATGAGCATCTACCACTGCCCTGGTCTGAAATACAATGGCCTCTCTGTCGGCAATGGCAGCGTCTCTAGCCGAATGGCCTCATCTCTCTCGACAAGGGCGACATCCCTCTCGGCTTCAGTAGCAATCAGGGCCAGGCGGAGTTGGGAATCCTCAGTAACCCGACTCGGGGCAGAATCGGCTGAGATAGGGTGGTCTGTGGTATCTTCTGGGAAAATCACTCCAGAATCATCGAAGGCCCAAGTCCGAGTCAAACTAGCCGACTCCAAGTCTCCGCGCAACCACTGTACGTAAGCAAACGTCTGGATGTGACGGCTCTCACTATATTCGGCAAGGGTCCTGCAATCCCAAAGCTCGTATACCTGCAATCGATCCCTCTCCGTACAGGATGATATAAGGAATCGGTATGCGGCTGCACCCGCGAAGGGGTGTAAATCCTGCGTCTGATCAAACTGCCCCATAACCGCCAGGGGATGATAGGTCGTCACGCCCCTCAACCCAGCAATGGGGATGAAATCCAGGTCGGGCACATGAGTCAAGAAGCTCATGAAGGAGCAATAGCCCGAGTAGACCAATAGGTGAAAGGGATCCTCAATGACAGACAAAAATGATGTCCAGGAGGCCACATCAGTACAACTCACGGGACGAAGCGAAAACTGCGTGGTTATGTCATGGCTGAAGCAAAACCCTCGGCGACGGAAGTGGCCGATGGGACTAAGATGACTCATGAACCACACGTATAACAAAGCCGAGCTCCCTCTGAAGGCTCTGCCTCGAAAAGACTGGCAATATGTGGCTGACATATAGGTATCCGCCAATATCATAGGAAGAATGGTGTGATCCTCCTGAAGGGCTCTAACGGCCGCCACCATCCGCATGTCCAAATGATCGGGTCCTGCAGGTAAATACAAAACTGAGATGACACAGGCCATCAGGACATCCACTCTCAAGGCGCCCCAGCGCTCCTCGGACACGGAAAAATCACCGAAGAAAAGTCGAAAACCGTCAGGTGAGCCAAATCGGTCAATAAAGAACTGAAGGGGAACCATATGGTCTGATGTGATCACCGGCAACAGGACAGCCCTTCGCAAACCAGTGAAAGTCAAGAGTTGACGGCGCATGGAACCAACTGTGACCCTAGCACAAGGTCTATCCAGGGGCAGGCCGGTGAAGCGAGCATACTCCTCGAGGGTGGGGGTCAGCTCTACTGTCCCTAACCTAAACACCTGACGGGCAGGGGCCCAATAGCTCAGAAGACCATCCACGAAGCCCGCTGGCACCTGAAGGGTCAATAAGGACCAAGAATGACCCAAAAGACTATCTGCGGTAATCCTTTCTGCCGGCAGTAAACTGTCCAACCAGCGGAGGAGGCTGCCCACCAACCCTGTGGGAGGAGTGGAATCCAAACGAACCACAGCATCTGAGGACGACATCTGGGAAAAAATAGTATCAAAAAAGACTGTACAGGGGTCATTTCTCTACCCATAAATAAAAAGCATGCATCTACAGTTAATAATGAAGCAGGTGAATCCCATAAAGATGAAAAAGAACTGTGCATAAATAAATAAATGAGTTCAGTACATAGTGCGTAAATGAAAAAGAAATATAAACAGGTACAGGTACAAAAGACCCTATCCTATCCTGATCTAAATAAAATCGGTATCATCTATGAAGGAAGGATCCTCGAACTGATCCCCTGGGGTCGTCGAGCTCGGAGGATCAAAGTTCATGTCAGGAATGTAGGGATGCGCTGTGGCATCAGATGAACTCGGGCCTGCATCATAACCCGCACCGTCTGGATCATAGACGTAAACCTCCTCCGGGGTCCGGCCCAACGACCGAACAAACAGCGACAACTGATCTACCTGACGGGTCAATGTGGCGATCTGCTCAGCGTGGGTAGGGGTCCGAACACAGGCAGCCCAATCGGTCATCGTCACCGAGCCTGGAACCATGTCTCCAAGAAAGAAAGTGGCCCGAGTCTGAGGACCGATGGTACGGGGCACCCACCAGGTACGGAAGGCATCACTCGTGCTGGGACCCGTCGAAAGCATCCGGCCGTCATCCCCCGCAATCATGATCTCTGAAGGCGGATAATCTAGTGGCCAGGATTGGGTAGCGAAAGGAGGGGAGTACGGGATGCGGATCTCTCCAGTAACGCATCTGAAGGCGCGCTCCCCCAGGTACATAACCCATCCTCCAACACTCTGCAAAGTGAGGCGACGGGTGGAAAGTGCAAACTCCGGGCCGGTAGGATATCCATCTATAAACCCCACATCTAGATGCTCAGAAAGATAAGGCCTCCAGACGACCCCGGCAGCCGTGATCAGCTCCAGCTGGATGCGGCAGTGTGCAAAGCTGCCTGATATCGGGACCTCCTCTAGAGTGCTGTGATGCCATCGTCGGCCCCGGGGATAAGTATCAAGGCCGAGAGTAGTGACAGGCCTCAGGCATGGAAGACGCTCGTAGGCCCAGAACTGCGAACAGAAACAGTGAAAAGCATGAGAAACCGACAGACGCAGAAAGAAAAGAAATGAATTGACGGGAAATACATTAAGAAAAAAGAAAGAAGTCTCACCAGCAGAAAATGATAGAATCCAAGCCAAGCGTCTGTCTGGCCCTCCGAGCGTAGACGCATACCATGGAGGAAATAGGCAAAGGTGAATGACCCCCAGTCATAGTCACTGATGCGATCCACGTCTCTGACCGCTCCCACGACGCTGAAATGAATGGTGGAGGAATTGTTCCCTAGGAAACAACCCCTCATGATCGTCAGGAACAAGCGTCGGAGCAAGATGTCCCGGGTACCCTGATCCGCTGGAATGGGCAGCGCGTAGAGACCCCCGACTGCATCGACGGCCAAGGCACCGGATCGAATACTGCGGGCCTTAAAGACCCGGTCCTCAGCGGTAAAGCCCAATAGAGCCCGGACCTCCGCCGGAGTGATGTCGAGATCTAGAGGAACGCGGGACCCGGTAAACTCTATGCCCGTAATGTACCTCCAGTCCCATGGGGTCAGCACAACCTCGCAGTGAAGAAGGTGAAGAGACTGCGTCTGGTGGAACCAGCGCTCGGATAAGGCCCTCATGTAACCCCAGGGACACTGCCGGGGGATGATAGTGAAGAAATGACGGAGGCCCCAAGAATCCACCATAGCCCGGTAGTCGCTGTGCAGAGCCGTGTAGAGGGAGTAGATGTTGAACCAGTTGCCCCTCGGCTGGGTAAACTCGGGTACCTGGGGCAATCACCAAGGGGTCAGTCCGGATAAAAGGAGAATTGAGAAATTGAGAATAAAATCAGAATAGAACTGAATATACCTCGTTAGCCACGAGAGATGCTGAAGGGTGACGACTGAGATCCCGACCCAAAAGATCGGATATCTGCACAGAGGCGCCAGAAGAAGCCTGATGAGTAGATGGAGCCGGTATGCTGGAGGATGGCCCCTCTGCCGCGACCTCCGGAGGAGCAGCCTCCTCAACGTCCGGAGGACCAGGGCGAATGACAGCCTCTGCCAAACGACGAGCCTGACGGGTCCGAGGAGGAACAGGAGCGGGTGCAGCCCTACGACGGCGAACACCCGAGGTCCGTGACACGGAGGAACTACTATGAGCATCGGGATCCATGACTGGAATGGAACGGGCGAGAAAGAAGCGTGTAGATCAATCCTACCGGAGCAGTTTTTGCAGGAAAGTTGAAAAATCGACAAAAAGCCCTTGCGAACAAGCAAAAATCGCGAGAAATAGGTGTGAATTGGAAGTTGAAAGTGACAGATCCGGAAGCGGAGAACCGCTTAAACATGCCGATCTTGGCCGCAGATGTATCTGCGGCTGGCCGCAGATCCATCCGCGGCTGGCCCTGGTGGGTCCCACCTTGCTCCCTTGCAGCCAATTGACGTGCTGAGTAAAAAAGGATTACGAGATGGGTGACCGGCGACGATACCCGGCCCCGACGAGACGATCGACCGGCGACGATAACCGGCGATCATGAGATGGATGTCCGGCGACGATAACCGGCTCCGACAAGATAACCAACCGGCGACGATAACCGGGGGTTACGAGATGGGTGACCGGCGACGATACCCGGCCCCGACGAGACGATCGACCGGCGACGATAACCGGCGATCATGAGATGGATGTCCGGCGACGATAACCGGCTCCGACAAGATAACCAACCGACGACGATAACCGGGGGTTACGAGATGGGTGACCGGCGACGATACCCGGCCCCGACGAGACGATCGACCGGCGACGATAACCGGCGATTATGAGATGGATGTCCGGCGACGATAACCGGCTCCGACAAGATAACCAACCGGCGACGATAACCGGGGGTTACGAGATGGGTGACCGGCGACGATACCCGGCCCCGACGAGACGATCGACCGGCGACGATAACCGGCGATCATGAGATGGATGTCCGGCGACGATAACCGGCTCCGACAAGATAACCAACCGGCGACGATAACCGGGGGTTACGAGATGGGTGACCGGCGACGATACCCGGCCCCGACGAGACGATCGACCGGCGACGATAACCGGCGATCATGAGATGGATGTCCGGCGACGATAATCGGCTCCGACAAGATAACCAACCGGCGACGATAACCGGGGGTTACGAGATGGGTGACCGGCAACGATACCCGGCCCCGACGAGACGATCGACCGGTGACGATAACCGGCGATTATGAGATGGATGTCCGGCGACGATAACCGGCGCCGACAAGATAACCAACCGGCGACGATAACCGGGGGTTACGAGATGGGTGACCGGCGATGATACCCGGCCCCGACGAGACGATCGACCGGCGACGATAACCGGCGATCATGAGATGGATGTCCGGCGACGATAACCGGCTCCGACAAGATAACCAACCGGCGACGATAACCGGGGGTTACGAGATGGGTGACCGGCGACGATACCCGGCCCCGACGAGACGATCGACCGACAACGATAACCGGCGATCATGAGATGGATGTCCGGCGACGATAACCGGCTCCGACAAGATAACCAACCGGCGACGATAACCGGGGGTTACGAGATGGGTGACCGACGACGATACCCGGCCCGATCGAGACGATAGATTGAAAGAATGAACCCAACGACTAACAAACACGGTCAGAGGGTTAAAGCATCGACACTCTTGCGGATAGTTTGCATGCGTTACATCTTGTGTTGCATCATAAATCAGATGTGTTGCATTATATATGTATTGTCAATTCTTATACACTGCCATTCATGCATCGGGTGTCTGTTTCTTTATCCTGTTCATTTCATTTAACATTTCATAAACATGATAAAGAGGGGCAGCTGTAGACACCCAAATTTTGCACTTCGTATACTAACCTTGACAGGAGGGCTAATTCGTCAAATGGATCGGCCTGCGAGAGCAAAAGATGGAAAAAATACGAACACTCGACGCCACCATGATAATTTGCAGCCGAAATCGACATGACAGCAGGGCTATCCGAATTTGGCATTCTCGGAAGGTGTGGCGCGCTTCCCGGAAATTCCCGGACTGCGGAATACGAGCCTGTCAGCGAAAACCGACATTGCGGCACGAAAATCGAGGCGTGGCACGAAAATCGAGAAAGTCAAGCCCGCCAGCCGCGGATAGATCTGCGGCCAAATGAGTGCGCCTTTCTGGAAAGTCAGATCCCGAAAACCGGGCTGAGTGGCGAGCCAGCTGGCCAGCCGCAGATCCATCTGCGGCCAGCCGCAGATAGATCTGCGGCTGGCTTTGGCCAGCCTATTTAAACTCAGCTTCGGACAGTATACAGAAGGTTGAGCAGTTTGGCGGAAGAAGAAGAAAATCAGCAGCAGTTTTAGCTCGGAAATAGAGAGAAATAGCACAAATTCTTGCAACAATTGAGAGAAAAAAGAGAGGAAGTTTCTTTGTTGTTAGATTATATCAATATATCTCATATTTCAATCAAATACACAAGTTTCTACACAATTTTGGTATCATTTGCAAGGTGAAAATCTCATTATTTTTGCAACTTCTATCATGTCATTTGGCTAAATTTAATTGCAATTTTCAAGAATATTGTTGAAAAAATCATGGATTAGGGATTATTGGTGAGGGTTCCATTGGAACGAGATTCTTCCCAATAATCCGATGATATCTAATTGACGAAATTTCTAGCTTATTTATGGATATATATTAGGCGTAGTTTGATTGATTGTATTTTTAGGATGTGTTAGGCAATCTACGTTGTTGTTATTGTAGTATTCATTTTGTGAGTATGTAGTAATCGTGGTTGTGAGCCTAGGAAAGCGACCCCGTGGTTCAAATCCGATGATGGACGTTTTGGTGTATGTAATAGATTCAAGATGCTTGTTTTGTAATATGTAACTGTCGGGCCTTAAAACGACGCTAAGGCGAGAATCGGGTTTAAGGCCCCGTATTAGTGGAATATGTGATTGTTGGCGTTCGGGGATATTTTGATGGCTTACATGCCCATGGATAGCCCCGACGCATGTTTATACTTGATTAGATTTTGAGGCGCCAAAAGGATTTCAAAAAGATTAAACGATAAGGATCTTTTCTAAAAATCAATCAAAGTAGGATATTAGCATCACGAGGCTAAAAAATTTGGGAAACGCTAACGAAGGTCGATTCCTATCCTACGGGAAAAGCTAAAAGAGGTTATTTTCAAATGTCACGCAAAAAATGGATCTTACGAAAGAACGAAACGTTTTATTAGACCGTTGTGCATAGGGTGAAAGAGATCCTAGAAGTTGCCCATCATTTGAGTTACGAAAGCAACGTATAGATCTTGATTCCTATTTTGATGAAGGTTTAAAACTCTTGTTTTGCCAAAACAACCCCTAATGAAAATTCCATGGCTTTTGACGATTAAAATCAAATCTTTCTCATAAAAAAATAAAGCTTTCTCGTATTAAAGGAAAAGACATCCTAAAGCACTCTTCAAAATAAAGCACGCCTCTTTCATAAAATACCCGAAAGAATTTCTTCCATACAGAACTCACCATAACATTCATTCAGGCACACAGACACACACACACACACGCACACATACACATTTTATGAGATAAAGGATAGGAAAGTATCAAGATTGCGGTAACCGTGTTTCACGGGAGTCGAGGGGTGCCTAACACCTTCCCCTCACTTAAAGCAAGCCCCCGAACTCTATGAATCTCGATTCGCAGACCAATTAATTCGGAGTCACATATGAGCCAGCGATTTATAAAAAAATAAAAAAACTCGGATGAGTTGGTACATCCATTTCAAATATACCAACTGGCGACTCTGGTTAATCGGCTCATCATAAAAAAAAGAGAAAAAAACGATCTTTCAAAATCCCGTCGATCTCAATGCCGACCTTTTCCAAAAATCATCTAAACCAAAAGGCTAAATTGGAAAAGACAAAAAAGGACAAGCGGATAAAACCGGCGTCGACACTCCTAGTATATTGCTACACCTTAAAGAGTTGTATAGTGAGCAAAGTAGGACTGCTAGATATCAGATATCTAAGGAGCTCTTCCGATATCGTATGACCGAGGGCACTGCCGTTGAGACTCATGTCCTTAAGATGATCAATCTGATTGAACAACTTGGACAGCTTGGGTTCGTGATGGATGGGGAGTTAATTCAAGATTTGATCTTGCAGTCACTCCCAGACACCTTCTCACAATTTGTTGTGAATTTTCACATGAATAAGTTGGACATCAGCTTGCCTGAGTTACTTAACATGCTGAAAACTGCTGAAGGTCACTTCTCATCTAACAAGAACCAAGTCTTACTAGTGGATGATTCTTCCAAGAAAAGGAAGAGGCCCAAGGTATCTTCTGAAAAGAAGAAAAACAAGAAGGCTAAGGGCAAGATGAAAGGAAAGGATAAAAAGAAACCTGATCCAGATAGAAAAGGAATTTGCTACTATTGCAATAAGCCGGGACACTGGAAGAGGAACTACAAGGAGTATTTTGCGGACCAAAAGAAACTTGGAGAAGCTTCGACTTCCGATCTAGGTTTGTTCATAATTGAAATTAATTTTTCTGAAAGTCAAAATTTTACTTGGGTATTGGATACCGGCTGTAGTTCTCATATATGTAATAATATGCAGGGACTAAGCAGAAGTAGAACGTTGAACAAGAATGAAGTCGTCCTACGAGTGGGAAATGGAGCAAAGGTTGCTGCATTAGCTGTAGGAACTTATTGTTTAGCACTGCCTACAGGCAAGTCCATTAGTTTAAATAATTGTTATTATATTCCAACACTCATTAGAAACATTATTTCAATTTATGTATTGTATATGGATGGTTTTGATATTATAATAAAGAACAACAGTTGTTCTATTTATAATAAAAATGTTTTATATGGTGTTGGCAATTTATTGAATGGACTTTACATACTTGACTTGCATGAAAATATACTTCAAATTGAATAAACTAAGAAAAGAAAAAGAGATGATGTTAATTATACCTTTATGTGGCACTGTAGACTCAGTCATATCAATGAAACAAGATTAACCAAGTTACATAAAGATGGGTTTTTAGAGCTATCTGATTACGAATCATATCTAACTTGTGAATCTTGTCTCATGGGTAAGATGACTAAATTCCCTTTTAGTGAAAAAGGAGAAAGAGTTACAGAGTTGTTAGCATTGGTACCCACAGACGTATGTGGACCTATGACAACGAATGCACGAGGAGGGTATTCTTATTTTATTACTTTTACTGATGATCATTCTAGATTTGGATATGTGTATTTAATGAAATACAAATCTGAATCGTTTGAAAAGTTCAAAGAATTCAGAAGTGAAGTAGAGAAGCAAACTGGTAAGAGTATTAAGATTCTTCGATCGGATTGAGGAGGGGAATACTTAACCAATGAGTTTCTCAATTATCTCAAAGAAAATGGTATAATCTCACAATGGACTCTACCAGGGACGCCACAATTAAATGGTGTATCTGAAAGGAGAAATCGAACATTGTTAGACATGGTTCGTTCCATGATAAGTTTTACCGACCTTCTAGTATCTTTCTAGGGTTATGCCCTAGAATCGGCTGCATACCTACTTAACAAGTACCTACCAAATCCATCCCAAAGACTCCATATGAGTTATGGACAAGGAGGAAACCAAATCTTAAGCATGTTAAGACTTGGGGTTATCCAGCTTATGTCAAAAGGTTTGAGCATGACAAGCTGAAGACTAGATCTGACAAATGTAGATTCGTGGGATACCCTGAAGAAACATCAGGGTATTATTTCTATCATCTTACTGATCAAAAGGTGTTTGTTGCGAAACACGCTGCCTTCTTGGAAAAGAAGTTTATCCTTGAAGGGGTCAGTGGGAGTAAGATATATCTTGAAGAAGTTTAAGAACCACAAAATACTACGGATCAAAGTTAGGTACCTGACCAAGTAGAAGAACCTACTGTACCACTACCTATCTGTAAATCTGGAAGAGTACCGAAGATACCTAATAGGTATGGATTCATCATAGAGGATGATGATGAGGTACACATCAAAGATGATGATGATCCATTGACTTACGAAGAGACTATGAGTAGTAAAGACTCAGAGAAATGGCTAGAAGCCATGAAATTCGAGATGGACTCCATGTATGAAAACCAAGTATGGACTTTGGTTTCACCACCTGAGGGCATTAAGCCTATTGGGTGTAAATGGGTCTTTAAGAGAAAAACTGGAGCGGATGGCAAGGTAGAGACCTATAAGGCTCGACTGGTTGCAAAAGATTTCAAACAAATACAAGGAGTTGACTATGATGAAACCTTCTCACCAGTAGCTATGCTCAAGTCCATTCGGATTTTGCTTGTAATTGCAGCTTATTATGACTACGAAATCTGGCAAATGGATGTGAAAACGGCCTTCCTCAATGGAGAGCTTGAGGAGAATGTATATATGATACAACCAGAGGGTTTTGTTTCAACGGTTGGAACAAACTAAGTCTGTAAGCTACAACGATCTATTTATGGATTGAAGCAAGCTTCTCGAAGATGGAACATCCGTTTTGATGAGATAATCAAAATTTTTGATTTTATCAAAAATGAGGATGAATCTTGCATGTACAAGAAGGTTAGTGGGAGCGCTGTTTCATTCCTTGTATTATATGTTGATGATATATTACTGATAGGGAATGATGTTCCTATGCTATAGTCGATCAAAATTTGGTTATCTAAACACTTCTCCCTGAAGGACTTGGGTGAGGCATCCTATATTTTGGGGATAAAAATCTATAGAGATAAATCTAAAAGGATGCTGGGCTTGACCCAAAGAAAGTACATTGACTCGATGCTAAAGAAGTTTAGCATGGAAGATTCTAAGATAGGTCTCATGTCGATGAGCCATGGAATACATCTCTCCAAGAAACAGGCCCTAAAGACCCTGAGGAGAGAAATCGTATGAGTAAGATTCCTTATGCTTCAGCAATAGGATCTATCATGTATAGTATGATATGTACTAGACCAGATGTCGCTCATGCACTTAGTGTAACAAGCAGATATCAGTCGAATCTAGGAGAAGAGCACTGGAAGGCAGTGAAATACATCCTAAAGTACTTGAGAAGAACTAAGGATGTATTTCTTGTCTACGGTGGGTCTGAATTAAAACTAGAGGACTATACAGACTCATTTTTTCAAACGGACCAAGATGACAGTAAATCCTATTCAGGGTATGTGTTTACCTTAAACGGTGGCGCAGTGAGTTGGAAAAGTTCCAAGCAGCAAACAGTTGCTGATTCAGTGACAGAGGCAGAGTACATAGCTGCAAGTGAAGCTACAAAGGAAGCTGTTTAGATGAAGAAGTTCATAACTGAACTTGGAGTGATTCCTAGCATTAGAGGAGCTGTACCTTTATTCTGTGACAACATCGGAGCTGTTACGCAGGCTAAGGAACCTAGGTCTCATCAGAAATCTAAACATGTGTTACGACAGTTTCATTTGATTAGAGAGATCATTGAAAGAGGAGATGTCACCCTGGAGCATGTGGACTCTCAAGACAACATTGCAGATCCATTTACTAAGGCTTTAACACAACATTAGTTTGATCGTCACTTAGAGAAGATGGGTATTAGATACCATGACGATTGGCTTTAGTGCAAGTGGGAGATTGAAAGTAGTATGCACACAAGCCAATCATATTTGATATGATGTAGCATATACTTTGTAATCTTATTCATTTATTAATAAAAGAATTGATTTTCTTAAAAGACATTTTACATTATCTACATAGTGCTGTTATATTAAATGTGATAAACCCATAGTTTTAAGCAATGCTTTTAGAATTATGATGGTGATCATGATAATGAGATCTAAATTCTAGATAACTCACAAACTAAAATCGTTCCTAATCGTTGGATTACTAAAAAGGGGATTAGTGAATCCGGATAGATTAGTACATACGTTGCTTGCTCTTAGGAAGAGGATGATTGATCTCATAATCATTTATGTGGAGACACTAAAACAAGTATGTAGGTGCTTATTAGAGAATAAGTACACTGAACGTGACTCGCTAAGGAATACCTAATGGAGTTTTACTCGTTTGTCAATAGGAATTCCTCTAGTGATAGTAGTACAAGTGATCCTTGGACTTGAGATCATCATAGTATCTTGTGTATGATGAGTTATGCTTTGACATGTCCCTTAAAACCTTTAGGGTATATCAAAGGGTATGATGGGTATAATAAGTGTACATGGAGATATATGAATGATCAACAAAGAATCTACCACGTCTAGTAAAAGATGTGAATGTCCTATGTGATTCGATAAATGATAATTCGTAGTCCTTGGTCAAGGCAGAATGAAGTTAGAAAGGAGTTTCTAATTTGCATTATTTAGAGTTGTGCATTTGGGAATCGAAATACATATAATTAAATATAATAAGACTTGACAGTAAATCCATGTCTTATATTTAATTGAGACATTGTATGGTAGAAGGATTGAATTGTACGGTAACTATAGACTGAAAGGTTTTTTTGTGATTAATGTTAAAATCTATATTATCTGGAAAGTCGTTGATCGCTAAGGGGGCTTACCCTTATTGTAGAATAAATATTATTTATTTAAATGAATTAATTGGTTTAATTTATTTATTTAAATATAATTAGAATTGTTCTAATTGATTTATTCACAACCGGTTTAATATGAAAAACCTAAAGGGTCACACAGCAAAAGAAAAAATATTTATTTAAGAAGTAAATGACATAATTGTAATAATAAGTTAATTTAATTTAATCTATGTAGATAGAATAAAATAGCTTAATATTTATTATTTAATATTTTGGAAATATTAAATATAAATTAGTAAAAGGTGTCTTATTATTATTATTACTATTACTATTATTTAATTCCTAATAGGGATTGAGAATTAATTAATAGAAGTACTCTCTCATGAATTCCTAATTGGATTAGGAGCATAATTAATTAAAGGAGTTTAATTATAATAGAAACCCTAATCCTAAATAGTTTAGGGGAAGGGTTTTCATACATCTATAAATAAGAGGAGTCTTATCATAGATTAGGGTTACACATTATTGTATTAGATTGTGGAGAGTACTTACAATTTTTATAGAGATAGAAACTAAGGTTTTACCAACACCTAACTTCTTGAATACCTATTCTTCCTTGGTGGATCACCTCTAGAGGCTAAACACTTGGGTGACTAACGTTGATCAAAGGAAGGAATCTCATCGGTGGAATTCGAGGAGAACACAAAGGACTAGGAGTTGAACTTGTACCCGAGGAAGCTTTGATCTACGAGGGTATAATTCTTATTCTCTTTCTCTTTCGTTTAATTGATAATTGAATACAAGGATAAATCATGGTGATGGTTTGTATTAAAATTTTAAAATCACTGTTCATGGGACACATTTACCGAGGCACTATTCACGCCATAATATTTTCGCGTCTTTTCGACCTTAATAAATTTTAGTAATACACGTGTGCGAAAAGATAATTTTTCCAAGTGTCGGATTTTCATTTTGAGCGCATTCGTGTTTCATTCGATATCCGAAATGTATTATATGGGTGTTCCGAATATTTGGATAAATCCCGTAATAATTATTTTATGCGTCCCAATAATTTATGGGAGTACCCATTTTAATTTTGGGTAGAGTATTTACCAAATTGGGTACAAAAGTAGGAGTATTCAGATATATTTTTGTGTATTTGAGTATTTATTTTGGCTTGTCACACCAAGTGGGAAACAGCCAAACCATTTTGGCCTAATCAAATGAGAGCATGAAGGGAGCGGTCGGGCAAGCCTATTTTTTTTTGGGAGAGAAATTGCATTGAGCAACCAACCCACTACCCCATAGCCGCTCCTTCCACTTCTCCTCTTCCATTTCCTTCTCTCCCATTCCTCAGCAGATTTTAAACTTCTTCCATCCATCATCCTTTCCTTATTGCTGCAAATAGAGAGAGAGAGAGTAAGAGTAAGAGAGAGTGCTGAAGATTCAATGGGTGGAGAAGAAGAGCTACAAGGGAGAGGAGAAGGAGCTTACCCTTATTGTAGAATAAATATTATTTATTTAAATGAATTAAATAGTTTAATTTATTTATTTAAATAAGATTAGAATTGTTCTAATTGATTTATTCACAACCGGTTTAATATGGAGAACCTAAAGGGTCACACCGCAAAAGGAAAATATTTATTTAAGAAGTAAATGACATAATTGTAATAATAAGTTAAGTATATTTAATTTAATCTACGGAGATAGAATAAATTAAATAGCTTAGTATTTATTATTTAATATTTTGAAAATATTAAATATAAATTAATAAGAGGAGTCTTATTATTATTATTATTACTATTACTATTATTTAATTCCTAATAGGGATTGAGAATTAATTAATAGAAGTACTCTCCCATGAATTCCTAATTGGATTAGGAGCATAATTAATTAAAGGAGTTTAATTATAATAGAAATCCTAATCCTAAATAGTTTAGGGAAGGGTTATTCCTACATCTATAAATAAGAGGAGTCTTATCATAGATTAGGGTTACACACTCTTGCATTAGATTGTGGAGAGTACTTGCAATTTCTATAGAGATAGAAACTAGGGTTTTGCCAACACCCGGTCTTTCCTTATTTTGTCCCTCGCGGCGGTGTCAGATGTAAGGCTTATGAATGACGCTGTGGCGTCATTCATCAGTAGCCGAATTCTGGGTTTAATCCCAGTTCGTGATTCCGACCTCCGGTCACTCCAACCTCCATAACTCCTTCAATACACAAGCAAATTGGTCCATTTTGGACTCAGCGGACTCGTAATTCATAGGGTTACAACATATAAAAAATGCAGAGTTACCCATTAACATTAACATGGCCAAATCTTAAGCCAAAGTACAAAGTTATGCTCTGTTTTTTGAGTTCTTGACAAGTTTTACAAAAATCATTATTACGAACTCGTTTTAACTCCTTTTTACTCCATTCCAACTAGGTTAGTTTCGTAACCCATGGAACTACTATACCATAACAACAAATAAAATTAACAAATAAGAAATCATAGCTTTACAGTCCTCTAAATTGGTCCAAACGTCCAAAGTCCATGTTTTGTCTATTGTTCTTGCTCCATTAAGCCAAGGTAAGGATTTCTTGCATTTTTGTTCCACTTTGATGTTATTAATGGCTTACATAGTCTCTTAACAATATTTACAAACATCTAGAACAAATAAAAACATCAAGAATCGCCAGAAAATCAACCCACAAGCTCAAGAGCTCAAAAACTAAGAAAACTCGAAAACCTTAACAAAATAGAATGGAAAGGATTTGGTTTAATGGTTTACCTCTGTAAATCCTTCCTAGGTGATTAAGAAGATTGGCTAGGGCTTGCTTGAGTTCTTGTTCTTTGCTTTGGCTTCCTTCTCTTCTTCACCCGTGCACCACTTCTCTCCCTCTCTCTAGAACTTCTTCTTCTTCCTTCTTCCTTCTTCCTTCTCTCTTTCTGCAATAACTCTCTCCTTCTATCTCCACTAACTAGTAGCTGGACTTAGAATGAAGAAGAAAGGAAATGGCATGGGAGAGTATATGGGGGCTTCGGGAGAATGAAATGGAATGGGGAAGGAGAATGTTTGCTATGTTTGGAACTCAATGTAATTTGTCTCCCAAAAATTAGGCTTGCCCAACCACTCCCTCCATGCTCTCATTTGATTGGTCTAAAATGGTTAGGTGGTTCCCTCTTAGAGTAACAAGCCAAAATAAATACCCAAATACACAAAAATATATCCAAAAACTCTCATTTTTGTGCCAAATCTGGTAAATAACTCCACTCAAAATTAAAATGGGTACTCCCATAAATTATTGGGATGCATAAAAATAATTATTATGGGATTTGTCCAAATATTCAGAACACCCATATAATACATTTCGGATATAAATTAAATCGCTAACAAGCTCAAATAAATATTCCAGCGCTTAGAAAAATTATCACTTCGCTCGCACCTATTAATGAAATTTATTAGAATCGAAAAAGACACAAAAATATTATGGCGTGAATAGTGCCTCGGGAAACGCATGAATAGTGATTTAGCGACGCTACGCGAAATCAATTATTCACTTAAACAAAACTATAACGCATAAAATTTCATGCATTCACATAATCCAGGTTATCACACAACCTTTAAAAATGCAACACAAAAATAATATTAATAAAATATAATATATTCATTAATATTCAAAAATTCGAATTACAAGGTAAATCCAGAATTCCCGGTTGTTACTGTGACAAACGAGAATTTTGTAACTTAATTTAAATATTTATTGATTGAATAAATATTTTTTGATGATTTGATTGTTGAATTAATTAATTAATTGATGAAATTGTGGTAGATTAATTTAATTATATGTGTTACATTAATTAAATTAATGTGGAGAATTTTTATATTTAAAGTATGTGTTTAATTGAATTTATTTGATTAAATACATTATTTAAATAAGTATAATGTTATTTCTAATTAATTTAATAATTAATTAGAGATTTAATAATTTGTCATTATTAATAAATGAGAATTTTATTTATATGACTATGTGATTTAATGTAGAATTATTCTATTTTATTTACTTAATTTTAGTAAGATTATTTAATTAATTTAAATATGTGACATGAACTATATAATAAGTAGTTTATTAAAATAAATTAGAAGGGATGAATAAAGGAGAAAAGCCAAACATGGCCTTAGTAGGAGTTGATGCCAGTTATTAACTGACACTATGTACAGTCAGTTTAATCTCACGTAGTTTCATTACGTGCATTCCATTATCAGCAATTCTCTGAGCATACAGAGAGAAAAAGAGAGAGTTTGAGAGAATTGAAGAAGAAAATTCATTCATCTTTATTGCATTAACTAACATCTTATCAAAGGTAATTCTTCTAACTAAGTTTAATTTATGTTTTAAATTCTTCCATGAAAGTAGTCTGTAAGTTTTTCTGATAATGGAGTTTCATGTGTAATTGATTATAAATTATTTATAATTATTTAAATGCATGTATAAATTGCTGTATGATGTTTATAAATTGTTTAATTGGATTAATTTATGAGATTACGCCTTTAATTAGAAGTTTTGAAAGTTACAGAGTAGTTGTGTACGAACATGGTTTGAATGTAGAAATTTATATTTGTTTTGCGTATTAATCGGTTAAATTGATGACTAATTATGTTTATGCATGTAAAAACGAAGAAAACAAGAGTTTAACGGATTAATTTGGTTAATAAACGAATTCACAGTGAGTAATTGTGTTAACTGTATCAATATGTAAATACAGAACATGAACAGTTAAATTTTAGCCTTTAATTGGGTTATTTAGGTTGTCTGTAATGTTAAAACCACTGTTTATGGAATGAGTTTGATTTCATACCATATGTGATGAATGGGTAGTAATTTAATCGGTTAATTATGAAAACTTTGGCCAAATTTGGTATTTTTCTGTGTTCTTCGCGAACTGCAGGAAGTGAGTTTCAGGTCCACCGCCTCGGTGGTAGAAATGAACTACATTCCTCGCCCTGGCGGTAAGCTCGCCCCGGCGAGGATTTTGTGAAGAAACCCACCGCCTCGGCGGTAGAACAAAAAAAAGAGTAAAAGAAGAGAGTAAAAATTTTATTCTTTCTTTGTGATCATGTTATGTTATCGTAGACATATCTAAAGCTTAGGCTAACATATTAATTGAAGTATTAAATAAAATTAGATGAGAATGAGTCTTGAAGTGTTTATAATACTGTAACTAATTATTGTTACTGCTTTATAAACCGAATGTATATGTTGATTAAAGAAACGTGAATTTTATTTTAGTCCACGCACGAGGCAAGTATCTTATCCTTACTTTTACGTTTACGTAAGTTTCTATCTTGATCTATTATCTCGTTGAAAGTAAGCTACCTAATACTACCTTGATTTCAATTACGCAAGTTCCTAAATTTCATTATCTTAGAATGCAAGTTTCATAATGCTATTACTTACTTGAGCAAGTTATTATTCCTATTACATTCAATTTCATGGATTCAATGAGAAGTTCTAAATTCCTTTTTGTAATACTTCGGTTATACAGAATTTACCCAATTGTACCTTTTGCGAGATTTAGTCCTTGATTCTTGAATATTAATTACATTTTATTGAACCTTGATTAACTAGCGAACCCTTATTGATTCGACTAGTCCATAGTTGATGAGCGTTCTAAATTCTAGAAACGTTATTGAAGTAAATCCAAACCAAACTTCCTTTGGTGCGGACTCCGATGTCAAACTGAGATGAACAACCCTTATACAGGAGATTTTATTACGCGTTAGCGTTAAGATGTTGTGCACATACATGGTACAAAGGGCTGATGTAATAGCCAGAACTTTAAGTCGTATTGTAAACGAATATATTAATTAAATATTAATGTTATTGAAAATTTTGTGGCATATAAGGAATGATCTATGTGACTAATTATTAGTTAAAGGAGATCCCACTAATAGTTTTTCAATTTAGTGGACTAACCTAAGAATTTTATTATCAAGCAATTGATAAGACAATGAGTTAATTAAATATTTAATTCAATTGAATATAGCAAGTAAATAGAATTGTAAATTAATTAATATGAGTATTAATTAATGAGGATTATGTGAAATATGAATAATAAACTTTAATGGTCCAATTAGTAAGAAAATACTAATGGGCTAGCCTAATGGATTAATTAACCAAGCCCACTCATTTAAATTGAACATGAACTTGGATAATTAGTGTGTGGACTAACTATATTAGCCCAACAACTAATTAAAGTAGTAGCTAAGCATGAGTTAAAAACCTTGGCAACTAGTAGCCCAAATTAATTAAAACAAAACCCAAATTGCTAGCCCCACATGGAAGATATTTTGAGCCCCTTGTTAATTTCATTAAAGTAATAAAAAAATAAAAAAAGAAAATAGGACATATAGGGAAGGGGGCTGCCGAATATAGAGAGGGGGAAGAGCCCACTTGAGTGCAAAATATTGATGTAATTAATTAGTATCTTGTCTTGGTTGTGGTGAGTACTTGAAATGATAGCCTAGACACTAAGAAGTCATATTAGCCACCCTATAAACAAGCCTACTAAGACTAGCTTCATGATGTTAAAATATATAGATATATTTAGTATATCTAAATGTAAGATCTAGTATACTTGCAAGTCTTAATTCATTTTATTTCCATTCTTGCAAGTTAGAGAGAGAAAATATACTTTGAGAGAGAGAATTCTTGTGGAAAAAAAGAAAGAGAGAGAGAGAGAAGGGTTGCCGCCATCTATAAGGGAAGGAAGAGAGCTTGTGAATGCCATCAAGTTTCATCTTATACTTTGGAAAGCAAAGGAAGAGAGCCATCAAGCAAAGAAGGTATAAAAACTAACCTAAAAACCCTAAAAACCCTAATTTTGGGTTGTGGGTGAAATATTATGTTAGAAGTTTGAAGTTTATATTTTAAATATTTAGGATCATGCTAAATATGTTTATGTTTGATAATATATGGTTGTGGTATGAAATGGGATGGGTTTGTGTAGAAAAGATAGGCTAAAACCTTGAAAATATTTTTACCGACGCACAAACCGTAACTTGTTGGAATAAATTATGTATTTCCAAATCCATACATGCTATTGTTGATTTTCTTTTTTCTGCGTTTTAAGGGGTAAGTTAGAAAAAGAACCTCATTGGAATCATTAAAAAAGAAGTTAAAATGAGAGAGTTAGGTAATTTTAAACAAAACACGTAACTGTCATAGGGCTGTGCAGAACAGTCCACTTCCGGGCCACTTTTAATGGTCAAAATTTGTCCAAATTTGGTATTTGATGATGGAAAATTATAGTTCGGAAAGATACGAATCTAACAGTACTGACTAAACCCTTATACAAGTTGTAAATTTCATTTTATGAGCGTGTCCGTAAGGGACCTCAAAACTAGAAACGGGATAAAACCCGCTGACCCCTAGTTCCCATGCATCCAGTTTGCTGGATTTGAAATCCAGTTTGCTGGATTGGGTAATTAACCTACTGGATCGTAAAGATAGACTTATATAAGGAAAGATTAAGTAGTGAAGTGATTAAAAGATTATCCAAGGATTAATTATAACACTAAGACTTTAATGTAATGTCTAATACTAAACTATGTGACTGACTATTAGACAATGTAATGTAAAGCAATGATATTATTAGTGAAATATGTGATGCTAATTAAAAGACCAATCTTATAAATGATAGGTCTTTCAAAAGAAGTCATATTAAATTACGTAGCAGTAGTCAGCGATCAAGGCAAGTTCCCTAACCTTACTCAAATTTATATTGAGCAAGTTCTTAACTTACACAACTTCGTACATTGTGTAAGATTCTGATTATTGGTACGAACCTTTATATACTGCAAGTTCTTTAATTCAACCTTGAATTATTATTTCAGCACCTGTTAGTGGATAATTACTTTTGATTATTCCACATCCTTGATAATTATTGTTATTCGCACTTGGTGCAATTTAATTCCTATTCTGTTATTGTTGAACTGTGAATCAGTTAAAGTTCTTTCATTCATGAGCTATTTATGAGATAGATCTATGCTAGTTGTATCAGCTAGATCAAACATGTTTAAATTTGTTAAATCAAATCGATTTTAAAAGCTGTTCCTAACCAATTAATTTGGTAAGGATTCCAGACTGAGAAAAGAATAACTTTTAAAGCATTATATTGGAAAATAATTATCTGCCCGTCTTATTAAGTGATTATGCATATTCGCCGGGTATGAGAGGTTGATCCCCTCGATTACCAAAACTTATTTAGAGGACCAGTTTAAATACTGACAACCTCCGTATACGTTCATGGTCTTTGTTGACCACTTAGCTTAATCTTCCAATTATGGAAACTTGAATTCTTATTCTTTCACAATTAATATTTATTGTTGAAAGTTTCAAAGGTTAAATTCCTTTCTAATCATGATATATCTCCTTTGTGATTAAACTTGCTAAGCAAACTAGTTGCTTACCCTTGCTATATCATGATGTTTATTTCAGCTAGACCAGAAAGTTCCAAAAAGGATAAAGGGAAAGGCAAAGCTCAGGAATAGACTTATGTGAATATTTAATTATCGTATTATCTGATGTAATAATTTTAGATAAACCTTTTGTAATATTAAGGGTATGTTTAAGTTAAGGTTATTAGACCATGGGATTTGATGCAGAACCTTATTTAAATGAACAATGTATGTTTATTATTCCGCAATAACTCATAGAATGTGTATGATGTTGATGGATCGTGAGCACCGAATCCGAGGTTAGAGAACCCGGATTTGGGGACGTCACAGGTTGGTATCAGAGCTGTAAGTTATAAACATTAGGATGCGAAACCTAGGTTATAACCTTAGAAGAAAAACTCATATAGAGTATGCCAAGAGATGGATTGTGGAAATTCATCAAGTATAGATTGTACATAATAAAATATCATTTTATTTTATCAATGAATATATTTTATTGTGATACTAATGTTGTTTATTGTTGTTTTGGTATTGTGATTATAGGATGCCTGAAGAACAGCAAGGTAGTCATACCGTGGACCAAGAACAGGTAGATCTGGTGGAAGAACCGGTAGAGCAGGAAGTGATGCTAGATACCCCCAAGGATGAATTGATCGGCGACCTAATGGCCAAGAACCATGAGTTAGAAGAGAGAATTTCCCAATTGGAGGAAGAAAACCAGACCCATCAGCTTATGGAGCAACAGTATAGAGATGCAGCTCATCAGGCTCAGGGGCAGTCGGTTGAGTTGAGTGGAAGGCTGGAGCTAGCAGAGTTACAGCTAGGAATAATGCAGGTAGAGAATCAAGCTCTGAGGTTCGAGTTTGATTTAGAGATAGCCGATAAGATAAGGGTGGAGGATGCGTGGGTCGACGCAGCTAGGAAAGTTGACCAGCTAAAGAAGGAATTAGAAGCCAAAGAGGTCAGGATTGAGTCCTTGGGGCGGGCATTAGATGCAGCGTATGCGAGTCCCAGGATTGGAGATAGGAGGCAGCATTTTGAGGTCGGTGAGTCGAGTCGTTCTGTTCGACGCCGAGTGGATGAAGATGCACTTCAGGAGCAGAAGCAGGAGCATGTCCATGCCGAGGTGGCTCAGCCAGATAGTCAGTGATGTGTTGGTTTAGTTGTTATGTATATAGATGTATTAGTACCCTTTTTGTTTATTAGGGTTATGTATAATGTAAACCTCAGGTAGTGAGAGGTAGTATGTAATTAGGATGTATCCCCAACTTATGTGTATAAGGGAGTATATCTTTTAGTAGACCCCTCTTTTGATGTTAAAAATGGGGTAATGAGCATTTATAAAAATATGCCAGACATGTAAGTGTGTAACACTAAGATTTGGTATATGAATATAAATGCAGTATTATAGTTACATGTTTGATTAAGTAAATAAGATTTGAGAATTTATTTAGTAAGCTATCTATCTGAAAAATGTTAATACAGCAAACCATATTGGTTAATATAGCAAACCATATTGGTCAATACAACAAACCATATTGGTTAATACAGCAAACCATATTGATTAATACAGTAAACCGTATTGGTAAATTCAGTAAGCTGAATTTTAAAAATCGAACGTTATGGTTCTATAAGTTTAAATTATGTATTACATTTTAAATTCTAGCACTAATAAGTTATTGCATAACATAAAACTCAAGGAGTAACTTAAGGTTTTGTTTATTCAGATAATGCCGCCGAGACGACAAACTCAAAACCAAAGGGAGGGAAGATCTGTTAATGACGAAGGGGGTCAAGCGAACCCAATGCAAGACTTTGTTAACATGTTAGCACAAGCAATGCATAATCAAGTACCACCAGCAGGAAATCCGTCAGTGAACTAATTGGCGAATTTGAAGGACAAAAGCAGTAGGTCCGCCAGAGTTTAAGGGGACAACAGATCCTATTGAAGCTCAAACATGGATAAAGGAGATGGAGAAGGCTTTTATTATTGCAAGAGTTGTAGAAGAGCAAAAGACAGCTTTTACTACCTATTTTAAATGAACAATGTATGTTTATTATTCCGCAATAATTCATAGAATGTGTATGATGTTGATGGATCGTGAGCACCGAATCCGAGGTTAGAGAACCCGGATTTGGGGACGTCACAGGTTGGTATCAGAGCTGTAAGTTATAAACATTAGGATGCGAAACCTAGGTTATAACCTTAGAAGAAAAACTCATATAGAGTATGCCAGGAGATGGATTGTGGAAATTCATCAAGTATAGATTGTACATAATAAAATATCATTTCATTTTATCAATGAATATATTTTATTATGATACTAATGTTGTTTATTGTTGTTTTGGTATTGTGATTATAGGATACCTGAAGAACAACAAGGTAGTCATACCGTGGACCAAGAACAGGTAGATCCGGTGGAAGAACCGGTAGAGCAGGAAGTGATGCTAGATACCCCCAAGGATGAATTGATCGGCGACCTAATGGACAGGAACCATGAGTTAGAAGAGAGAATTTCCCAATTGGAGGAAGAAAACCAGACCCATCAGCTTATGGAGCAACAGTATAGAGATGCAGCTCATCAGGCTCAAGGGCAGTCGGTTGAGTTGAGTGGAAGGCTGGAGCTAGCAGAGTTACAACTAGGAATAATGCAGGTAGAGAATCAAGCTCTGAGGTTCGAGTTTGATTTAGAGATAGCCGATAAGATAAGGGTGGAGGATGTGTGGGTCGACGCAGCTAGGAAAGTTGACCAGTGATGAGCGGGATTCATACCTGCAAAATCGGGTTCTTTATCACTTATGAAATTGCTTGTTTATATCATCTTCTAGCGCAAATTTATGTTTTATCTGTTATCTTTTGCTTTATTGCTTTTCAGGTGTAAGGTGTGTTCATTTGGTGTTAATAGGGTAAAAGAACAGCAAGATGGCTGAAGGACACGATGCCCGCGCCTAAGCACCATAACCAAGACACGGAGCTCACGCTGCAGCGAGAGGTCCTTGGCCAAATACACGGAGCTCACGCTGCAGCGACCCCATTCCTTCATGGGCTGGCGCTGCAGCTAGCCTTCCCTTCCAAATTACACGGAGTTCATGCTGCAACGGGGCCAATCCCTCATGGGTTGGCGCTGCAGCGAGCCTTCCTTGGCTAGGACACGGAGCCCACACCGCAGCGCCAAAACAAGGCGTTAGGCCCTCGCCACAGCGTGAGGCCCGGTTCCCAGCCACCTGGCTTGCTTATTTTGACCTAGCTTTTGCTACATAAGCAATGCTATGAGGCAACTTGGAGTGCACCTAGAAAACTTAGAACCAAGAAAGGGAGGCAGCAACACATTTGGAGAAGCTTAAGCTTGAAACACTTCCGCGCAGGAGTTTTCTCTCTTTAAATTCTGTTATCCATTTGTGTAATTTTGATTATGTTGAACAGAATGAATGTATTAATTAGTTCTATAGTTATGAACTAATTACATTTCTAGGATTGCAATGTAACCTAATAATTAGCTTAATATGAATTACTCTCATATTTATATAATGAATCATGTTTTGAATGGATTATTGTATTTCATGCTTATTCATCAATTGCTTGAGATAGGAATTGATTTAGGTGTTAACTGATATTGGAAAATTGATGTTATACCTTTTCTTAAGTGCAACAACACTTGTTATGACCATTGCCCTAGGGAATGAGTGCACAAATTGCATGATAGAATAGGAATATGTCTATTTGCCCTATGTAACCATTGAGATTAATGTTAATGACCCTTAGTCTAGTTATTTTCACCATAGGAATATTGTGATTTATTTAGCTAAGGGGTATGCATTTGACCATCGGAAGAGGCTTATGTGTACCTTGTGTTCTCGGTTAACCATTCTTGTGATTTGTTAGTTAAATGGAGAGTTAGGATTATGAGGCGAGGCATTAGGGGAGTTGTAATCCTAGCTTGTCATCTTTGATATAACTTGCCTTTTTATTTATCTGTTTCTGCCAAATTGATTACAACACACAACTCTTATTCACTTGTTTAAATAAGACCGTTGAGATACTTTTTAATACTTGATCTACTACCTAGTATTTTATCCTCGTGGGTTCGACACTCAACTTTATCTATACTACTTGTTAGACCGCGTATATTTGCGTGAGTTTATAGGTTGTGAAAACATCCAACAAGTTTTTGGCGCCGTTGCCGGGGACTCAGTATTATTTGTTTTTCAATATTAATACTTCTTCAAAACGATCTTAATTTAGACTGATTTATCTGTTTAATCTTTCTCTCAGGTACTCTATACTGTGTATGCCACCTCGCAGGAATCAGGATTTAATACCTCTTGACCCTGAGGTGGACAGAACTTTTAGACGAAGGAGAAGAGAGAGAGCTAGGGAAATACCTACTCCTCCTAGAATGGCCGAGGAAATTCAGAAAACTCTGCAGGAGTATGCAATGCTGAGTGTCACAACTCTACATGCCAGTATCCAACGACCCGCTATTGAAGCTAATAGCTTTGAAATTAAGCCAGGCACGATTCAAATGATCCAAAACAATTTACAGTTTGGGGGGTTGCCGCATGATAACCCTAATGATCATGTGGTCAACTTTGTGGAGATATGTGACACCTTTAAATACCAAGGAGTGAGCGAAGATGCAATCAGGCTCAGGCTGTTCCCTTTTACCCTACGGGATAAGGCTAAAAGTTGGTTGAACTCGCTTCCCTCGGGCTCAATTACTACATGGGCTGATTTAGCCCAGAAATTCGTGGCAAAGTTCTTCCCGCCAGCGAAAACCGCCATGCTCAGAAATAACATTATGTCTTTCTCACAATTAGATGCTGAGACAATGTATGAAGCATGGGAAAGATTCAAGGACCTGTTAAGGAAATGCCCTTACCACACCTTGCCAAATTGGTTATTGGTGGAGACTTTCTATAACGGGGTATCAGGGCAGACCAGAGCAAGTATTGATGCTGCATCTAGAGGAGCATTTATGGGGAGGACATATGATCAGGCTTATGCGCTACTGGAAACTATGTCAGCAAATAACTATCAATGGCCAACGGAAAGGAAAATGCCGAGTAAAATGGCCGGGATATATGAGATTGACACAGTAACTGCACTATCTGCACAGGTCGACGGCCTTGCCAAGCAAATTCAGGCCATGGGAAAGCAGCCGGTGCACAGTGTCATTGTGCCATGTGATTTGTGTGCGGGAAGTCACCCGACTGAACAATGTCCCATTAGCTCGGAATCAGTTCAGTATGTCTCTAACTACGGGCGACAACAGAATACCAATCTCCCCACACACTACCATCCTGGACTGAGGAATCACCCAAATTTCTCATGGAGTAATAACAACAATGCCCAAGCCCAACCCTCTACCACCAGGCCACCTTTTGCACAGCCTCCTGGATTTCAATCTCAGAATCAGCAACATTCTCAAGGATCTTACCCACCTCCACAGGAAAGGAAACCTAGTGTGGAAGATCTCCTTTCGAGATATATTGCTCAGAATGAAACAAGGAGCCTCAGTCAAGAGGCAGCGATCCGGAATTTGGAAGTCCAATTGGGACAGTTGGCAACTGCCTTGAATAACCGTCCTGCAGGCACATTACCAAGTGACACGGATGTCAACCCAAAACGGGAGGGCAAAGAGCAATGTAAGGCAGTCACCCTTCGAAGTGGCACCAAATTGAATGAGACTGGAGGAGAACCCTCAACAGCGCAACATGAAGTTGTAGAAAAGGAACGCCTTGTGGTGCTTGATTTTAACAAGTCTGGGGGAGAGGAGAGTGAAAAGGAGAAATCCACAATACCGACCCCAACTGTTAGCAAGCCAAGTCCTTTGGCTCAACACCTACCATTTCCCCAGCGCCTTCAGAAGCAAAAGCTTGAAAAACAATTCTCAAAGTTCTTAGAAATTTTCAAGAAACTTCACATCAACATTCCTTTTGCTGAGGCATTGGAACAAATGCCCAGCTATGTGAAATTCATGAAGGATATCTTGTCCAAGAAGAGGAAAATGGGGGACTATGAGACAGTGGCACTTACTGAGGAATGCAGTGCAATCCTCCAAAGCAAGCTTCCAACCAAGTTGAAAGACCCCGGGAGTTTCACTATCCCATGCACAATTGGGGATCAATTTATCGGAAAAGCCTTATGTGACTTAGGAGCTAGTATTAATTTGATGCCCCTTTCTATCTACAAGAAGTTGGGGCTTAATGAGGTAAAGCCTACCAGTGTGACTCTGCAGCTGGCCGATAGATCCATTACTCATCCTAAGGGTATTGTGGAAGATGTGCTCGTCAAAGTGGACAAGTTCATATTCCCTGCCGATTTCATTATTCTGGATTGCGAGGAGGATAGGGAAGTCCCTATCATTTTGGGCAGACCATTCTTTGCAACAGGCAGAACATTGGTAGATGTATAGAAGGGGGAACTCACCATGAGAGTACAAGACCAGGAAGTAACGTTCAATGTCTTTAAGTCCATGAAGTATCCCAGTGCCTCTGATGATTGTTTCCGTGTCGATGTTGTTGACGAAGCTGTGCGAGAAGTATTCTATGAAAATTGTTTTCCTGACTCGCTTGAGTCCACTTTGATTGGAGCATGTAATATTGACGATCCCTCTCATCTTGAGCATGTTCAGTGGTTGGAATCAGCCCCGAGATCAAATATGTTCAAGCGACAATTTGAACCTTTGAATGAGAATGAAGCACCCACATCCCAGTCACACCCATCAGTTATAGAACCACCCGAGCTTGATCTTAAGCCATTACCGAGCCACTTGCGATACGCCTATCTAGGTGAGGCGTCTACCTTGCTAGTTATTGTTTCTGCATCACTAGATGAGGTACAGGAGGAAAAGCTCCTCGCAGTCCTAAAGGCGCATAAAACAACTTTGGGGTGGTCTATCTCAGATATTAAGGGCATCAGTCCCTCTGTATGTATGCACAAAATCCTCCTGGAGGAGGGGGCTAAACCTTCTATTGAGCATCAGAGACGGTTGAACCCCATCATGAAAGAGGTTGTCAGATCTGAAATTATTAAGTTACTGGATGCGGGCATTATCTACCCCATATCTGACAGTCCATGGGTGAGTCCAATTCAGTGTGTACCAAAAAAGGGCGGCATGACAGTGGTGTCTAATGAAAATAACGAGCTGATCCCAACACGAACAGTCACTGGATGGAGAGTATGTATGGACTACAGGAAACTGAACAAGTCCACTTGCAAGGATCACTTTCCTCTGCCATTCATTGACCAAATGCTTGATAGACTCGCTGGGCATGAATTCTACTGTCTTCTGGATGGATACTCGGGGTACAATCAAATTGCTATAACACCCGATGATCAGGAGAAAACAACATTTACATGTCCATATGGGACCTTTGCCTTCCGAAAAATGTCCTTCGGGTTATGTAACGCTCCTGCCACATTTCAGCGTTGCATGATGTCTATCTTTTCTGACATGGTGGAGCAGACACTTGAAGTGTTTATGGATGATTTCTCTATTTTCGGGAGTTCTTTTGACGCGTGTCTGCAAAATTTGACCGCAGTTCTGAAAAGATGTGTTGAGACGAACCTGGTTCTGAATTGGGAGAAATGTCACTTCATGGTTAGAGAAGGGATTATTCTGGGACACAGAGTGTCTGTTAGTGGGATTGAAGTAGACAGAGCAAAGGTTGATATTATTGATAACCTACCCCCGCCTTCATCAGTGAAAGGAGTTAGGAGTTTTCTGGGGCACGCAGGGTTTTACAGGTGGTTCATCAAGGACTTCTCGAAAATCACCAAGCCGTTGTGTAGCCTATTGGAAAAGGACATGCCTTTTAAGATTGATGAGGCCTGCCTACAAGCTTTTAATTTGTTGAAGGAGAGACTCGTCTCAGCTCCTATTGTCGTGGTGCCTGACTGGACATTGCCTTTTGAGCTCATGTGCGACGCCAGCGATTATGCCATAGGGGCATTTTTGGGACAACGAAGAGACAAGGTGTTTCACACCGTTTACTACGCCAGTAAAACCTTGACTGATGCTCAGCTAAATTACTAAACCACTGAGAAAGAGCTTCTGGCAGTAGTATATGCCTTTGACAAGTTCCGTCCATACCTCATCGGAACTAAAGTCATTGTGTATACGGACCATTCGGCGATCAAATATCTAATCTCAAAGAAAGATGCAAAGCCGAGGTTGATTCGTTGGGTTCTTCTCTTCCAAGAATTCGATTTGGAGATTCGTGATAAAAAGGGAACTGAAAACCAAGTGGCGGATCAGCTATCGAGATTGGAAAATCCAAATAACTCGAAAGAGAATGAGCTTGATATCGATGATTTCTTCCCGGATGAACAGTTATATGAGGTCAAGGGTGTGGCACCATGGTTTGCAGATTTTGCTAATTATGTTGCTTGTGATGTGCTACCGCCTGACATGAACTATCACCAGAGGAAGAAATTCCTGCATGATGCTTGGCAGTATCTCTGGGACGAGCCATTCTTGTTCAAACTATGTGCAGACCAGATTTTAAGACGATGTCTGCCTGAAGGAGAGATTGAGGGTGTGCTCCACCATTATCATTCATCTAATTATGGAGGGCATTTTGGGGGGCAACGAACTGCAGCAAAGGTGCTTCAATCTGGTTTCTACTGGCCAACCCTGTTTAAGGACGTTCATTCCTATGTAGCGCGATGCGATAATTGCCAAAGAGTAGGAACCATTTCGAGGAGGAATGAAATGCCACTGCAAAACATCCTTGAGGTTGAGTTATTTGATGTCTGGGGAATAGACTTTATGGGTCCGTTTCCCTCCTCCTACAATAACCTTTACATCCTAGTCGCTGTGGACTATGTCTCCAAGTGGGTGGAAGCTGTTGCTCTTCCCACTAACGACGCTAAGGTTGTGTTGAACTTTATGAGAAAGAACATTTTCACTCGGTTTGGCACCCCTCGGGCCATCATTAGTGACGAGGGCACGCACTTCTGTAACAAGTACTTTGAAGCCCTTCTTGCAAAATATGGGGTTTCCCATAAGATAGCCACCGCTTACCACCCACAAACTAGTGGTCAAGCGGAGGTGTCTAACCGGGAGGTTAAACGGATCTTGGAAAAGATAGTGAACCCTAACCGCAAGGACTGGTCCAAAAAGCTAGATGATGCATTATGGGCATACCGCACTGCCTATAAAATGCCTATCGGAATGTCTCCGTATAGGCTAGTATATGGAAAAGCATGTCATCTCCCCGTCGAGTTGGAGCACAACGCCTATTGGGCAATTCGCGAGCTAAACTTTGATATGGATGCAGCTGGTGAGAAAAGGCTGCTACAACTGAATGAGTCAGACGAGTTCCGTCTCTAAGCGTATGAAAATGCTAAGTTATATAAGGAAAAGACAAAGCGGTGGCATGACAAGAAGATTGTTGTGAGAGAATTTGAGCCGGGGCAGAAAGTGCTCCTCTTTAACTCCCGTCTGAAGTTATTTCCTGGGAAATTGAAGTCCCGTTGGTCAGGACCTTTCACAATAGCTAAGGTATATCCTCACGGAGCAATTGAGGTGGAGGACCCGGGCTCTGATAGAATGTTCAAGGTGAACGGTCAGCGGTTGAAGCATTACTGGGGCGGCGAAGTTGACCGCCAAATGACTTCAATCACCCTTGGTGACCCGGTATGAACCGGCCGGATAGTCAAGCCGACGACTATAAAACAAGCGCTTGGTGGGGAGGCAACCCCACCCGAGTATCAATTTCTATCTTTTGTTTTTACGCTTTCTGTTTACTTTCAATAGTTTTATTGTTTATAATTTCAAGTTCGTATAGCTACGAGTCGTGTTTGCATTAGCGTAAGTCTGACTTCAGTTTCTATAGGATCTAGATTTAATTCTGTGATCTGCAGTCTCGCATGTGTTAGTGCTGCGGTTGTACAGTCGGAAATTTTTAGCCGTCGTGGCATATCGCGAGTGTAAATAGTATGATAGTTCAGTTCTTATGGAACCAAAAAAATAATAATAATAATAAATAAAATTTTGGTCAAAATTGCTAACAGGGTTCTTGTGTTAATGCAGGAGCTGCATCAAAATTTTTTGCAAAACTGGTATTCACGCTGCAGCGTGACTCTTTGCTCTGCTCTCCACGCTGCAGCGGCATACCCTTAGAACAGCTACTAGAGAATTGCGCTTGCAGCGTGGCCAAATTTGCCTATGGCTCACGCTGCAGCGAGAAGGCCATTTCATGCATAAGGAACTCACGCTGCAGCGTGAATTTGCAAAGCACTATCCGCGCCGTAGCGCGAGCCCCGTTATTTTCCAAGACCAGGAGTTCACGCTGCAGCGGCAACTACCCACGCTGCAGCGCCAGTACCCTATTGTAGCTACTGGAGAGTTGCGCTGTAGCGTGACCAATTTGCCTATGGCTCACGCTGCAGCGAGGATCTAGAATCAGGCATAAAGAGCTCACGCCGCAGCGTGAGTTCTCGTTTACCAGCCCACGCCGCAGCGCGAGAAGCGTGTTTTTGTTTTTAAAACACCTGGAAGGCCGGCATTTGCAGCCATCCCAGCCACAACCGCCGACACAAGCCCTAGCCATTGCCATACCTCTCTCTCAACTCAAAATCGTTCCAAGCATAGTCACAGTCGGATCCTTGGTCTCTTCGCACACAACATTGTTGTGGGTTTAATTGGGGATTCTTCACATCACATCTTGCAATCTTCTCCGATTTTTGCAAGGTAAGTTTTAAATTTCTAAAGTGAAATTGTGGGGTTTGATTTCGTTCTTTCTGTGAGTGTATTGCTTGGGTGATTATTGTTGTGCTTGAGTGGGATTTCATCTTGGGCTAATTCATCTACTGTAACCAACAAGTTCGGGTTTTCATCTCTGGCTAAGGTTGCTTTCAGTTAGGTTATATGCCACGCACGCCTTGTGTTTGATAAATTTCCTGAGTAACACCTTGGTTTAGTTTGTGCTTAAGTTTGCTTCTGAATTGCTTAAACCTTTGGTTTTGTTCGGCATTGACACTGTGTTTGGCTTGCTTTGGGGTTGAGTTCTGCATTGGTTTTTGTTGTTGGACTTTGGATTTCACTTGGGTTATTGTTGCTTGAATTTTGCCATGGCACCAAAACGTCAGCGCCTTAGCATAGGGGGTTCCTCATCCTCATCGACCCCACAATGGGACCAATCAAAATTTGTGAGTGTTGAGGCGTGGAATCGCTACAACAAGTCCTTTGCTAAGCGAAACCTTCTACCTGAGCGTGGATTTAGGACGGACCTCAATAAGGATGGAAAATTGGCTGACATGATTATGAAGAGGAGGTGGATCCATTTCACTAAGCCACCCGAATCTGCAGTTATTTTAGTGGTTCGAGAGTTTTATGCCAACGCCAGTGCTGAGGGACCAGCCGAGGTCACTGTCAGGGGCAAATTGGTGAAGTTTGACAGCAAGACCATTAATGCTGTGTTTGACATGCCCAACTTTGGAGGCAAGGATTTCCAGGAGCGGGGCTACCGCAGCTATAGCCAGGATGAGATCATTACACGGCTCTATCAGCCTGGCACAGCTTGGAAGGTGAATGAGTTCCAGGGGGAAAAGACGAGTTTCCCACAGCCAGCCCTCAGCCGCTATGGAAAGGCTTGGTATGCCTTTATCTGCTCCAGCATCATGCCCACTCGTCACCTCAGCGATGTCACCCGTGAGCGGGCTGTGCTGCTATTTGCCATCATCACTGGGCTTGACGTCGATATTGGGGTGATCATTCAGGAGTCCATCAGGAAGGCCATAAAGAGTAACATTGATTCAGGCCTCCCGCACCCTTCTCTCATCACCCGTCTCTGCAAGCGGGCCAAAGTTCAGTGGGGACCGGATGACCCAACGCAGGCACCCATGTCAGTCATCGATCACCATGTCATTCAGCGATTTACTGTTTGGCCAGGGGGCATTTCTCATGAGTGTGGCGAGGGATACCTACCAGATCCTAATCAGCCCCTTACTATTGAGGGTGAGACTTCTACCTAGACTCCAGATCTTGGACCCACCTCTGCAGGTCCACTTGCTGCGTTGATGGCATCAATGGACCTCATGCACCAAAAGATAGACACAATCAACAGCAGGATGGGCTCCTTCGGCCGCAGACAGGACACTATTGCTCAGAGGCAGAATATTTTTGCACAGTATCATGCTGAGTTCGCCAACACGGTCGCCAGCATCTATGCAGCCTCAGGCGGTGATGACATAGACTCCATGCCGTACCAGTTTCCTGAGCCTCCTGTCTTTCCACCGTACCCGCCGCCATCACCATCAGAGGGCAATCAGGCCGACGACGAGGAGGGTGATGAGGGTGATGCTGAGGGCGATACTGCGGAGGACGCACCACTAGCACCACCAGCACCACCAGCACATTCCAGCCATTGAGGACATTGGCCGGTTCAAGTTTGGGTGAGTTTTTAGCTGATTTCTATTTAGTTATTTATCTTTTTATGAGTTATGGTTTATGTTTGAACTGCGGTAGTTAGGATGGTTTATCTTGGATATTTTAATGTAGGAACTGCATAGTTTGGTTTATTTAGAACTCATGGATGCTTTATTCATTATTATCTATGGATGCCTAATTCTGGTTGTATCTGCATGAGTAGCCTATGGGTGTCTTATCTGCATGAGTAGCCTATGGGTGTCTTCCAGTTTTGATTTTTACCCATCTTTTGGGGCTTTCACAGGTTTTCATTACCCTATTTTGTGTTATAGTTATCTTGGGGTAAATGAATTAAAATTTCTGATTGTGGTCGTTGATATGATTGAAGTATTGCTTTATCAATGTTGTTAAACATTTAGTGATAGAGTCTTAGATCATTTTGTTTAGTAAGCACTGCTGTTGATCCTATCTATTCTATCGCGCACATACCAAATGTTAGAACTGTTATTATTTCAACCGAGCCTAAGTGGTTTTTGCTAAGGAAATTGTTGCTATCATCTCGTTCTTTCGTATGTGATTTAATGATTGTAAGAAACAGACAGATACGTTGGCATATTCTTATGTAAAAAAAAAAAAATAACGCGAATCCCCAGTTGACCACGCCTATTTACGTGGCCTTTGTTACTTGAGTTAGTAGATCCGTTGGGGTGTTTTCACACCCATTGCCCTAAAGTCACCTGACTTGGGAGTCCTTGATCAAACACTCGTTACACGGGTAACTTTGAAGAGCCAAAGGTATTCAGGCACTGCACGGTCATTCTTGAGATTAGGGTAAGGCGTTGGCAATAAATAAACTATAGTTTGACTCATGTCTAATTACGTGGCCTTTGTTACTCGAGTTAGTAAATTCTTGGGGGTGTTCTACACCTAATGCCCTAAAGCCTTCAATCTTGGGAGTCATTGTTCTAAAGCTCGTTACAGGAGTAACTCTGCATAGCCTAATGTAATTAAACTTTTACACATGTCTCACTGAGTTTTGTTGCTCACATTTTAATGCCTGTTGGTCTGTTCTTACGCTTGATATCTTGTTATGAATGCTTGATTTAGCATGAGTGATTATGTCAACAATTTCATCTTTGCAATCGAGTTTGTGTTTGAGATGTATACGGGTATAACAGTTGGTATTCACACACACACACAGATTTGGATCACTAGCAGTCTACGCTAGAATTTTGAGCTAGATTTTATTAATGAGTTTGTTTCTACCTTGAAATTGTAATTCTGACCCTTGAGTCCACAATGCAGGTATATAGTAGTTTAGATCACTCTCAGCCTAAGCTTAAGGCTGGAGTTTTAATATTATTTAAATATTTTTGTTTGCTTAGGGACAAGCAAATGCTTAAGTTTGGGGGTATTTGATGAGCGGGATTCATACCTGCAAAATCGGGTTCTTTATCACTTAAGAAATTGCTTGTTTATATCATCTTCTAGCGCAAATTTATGTTTTATCTGTTATCTTTTGCTTTATTACTTTTCAGGTGTAAGGTGTGTTCATTTGGTGTTAATAGGGTAAAAGAACAACAAGATGGCTGAAGGACACGATGCCCGTGCCGCAGCACCATAACCAAGACACGGAGCTCACGCTGCAGCGAGAGGTCCTTGGCCAAATACACGGAGCTCACGCTGCAGCGACCCCATTCCTTCATGGGCTGGCGCTGCAGCTAGCCTTCCCTTCTAAATACACGGAGTTCACGCTGCAGCGGGGCCAATCCCTCATGGGTTGGCGCTGCAGCGAGCCTTCCTTAGCTAGGACACGGAGCCCACGCCGCAGCGCCAAAGCAAGGCGTTAGGCCCTCGCCGCAGCGTGAGGCCCGGTTCCAAGCCACCTGGCTTGCCTATTTTGACCTAGCTTTTGCTACATAAGCAATGCTATGAGGCAACTTGGAGTGCACCTAGAAAACTTAGAACCAAGAAAGGGAGGCAGCAACACATTTGGAGAAGCTTAAGCTTGAAACACTTCCGCGCAGGAGTTTTCTCTCTTTAAATTCTGTTATCCATTTGTGTAATTTTGATTATGTTGAACAGAATGAATGTATTAATTAGTTTTATAGTTATGAACTAATTACATTTCTAGGATTGCAATGTAACCTAATGATTAGCTTAATATGAATTACTCTCATATTTATATAATGAATCATGTTTTGAATGGATTGTTGTATTTCATGCTTATTCATCAATTGCTTGAGATAGGAATTGATTTAGGTGTTAACTGATATTGGAAAATTGATGTTATACCTTTTCTTAAGTGCAACAACACTTGTTATGAGCATTGCCCTAGGGAATGAGTGCACAAATTGCATGATAGAATAGGAATATGTCTATTTGCCCTGTATAACCATTGAGATTAATGTTAATGACCCTTAGTCTAGTTATTTTCACCATAGGAATATTGTGATTTATTTAGCTAAGGGATATGCATTTGACCATCGGAAGAGGCTTATGTGTACCTTGTGTTCTCGGTTAACCATTCTTGTGATTTGTTAGTTAAATGGAGAGTTAGGATTATGAGGCGAGGCATTAGGGGAGTTGTAATCCTAGCTTGTCATCTTTGATATAACTTGCCTTTTTATTTATCTGTTTCTGACAAATTGATTACAACACACAACTCTTATTCACTTGTTTAAATAAGACCGTTGAGATACTTTTTAATACTTGATCTACTACCTAGTATTTTTTCCTCGTGGGTTCGACACTCAACTTTATCTATACTACTTGTTAGACTGCGTATACTTGCGTGAGTTTATAGATTGTGAAAACATCCAACAACCAGCTAAAGAAGGAATTAGAAGCCAAAGAGGTCAGGATCGAGTCCTTGGGGCGGGCATTAGATGCAGCATATGCGAGTCCCAGGATTGGAGATAGGAGGCAGCATTTTGAGGTCGGTGAGTCGAGTCGTTCTGTTCGACGCCGAGTGGATGAAGATGCACTTCAGGAGCAGAAGCAGGAGCATGTCCATGCCGAGGTGGCTCAGCCGGATAGTCAGTGATGTGTTGGTTTAGTTGTTATGTATATAGATGCATTAGTACCCCTTTTGTTTATTAAGGTTATGTATAATGTAAACCTCAGGTAGTGAGAGGTAGTATGTAATTAGGATGTATCCCCAACTTATGTGTATAAGGGAGTATATCTTTTAGTAGACCCCTCTTTTGATGTTAAAAATAGGGTAATGAGCATTTATAAAAATATGTCAGGCATGTAAGTGTGTAACACTAAGATTTGGTATATGAATATAAATGCAGTATTATGGTTACATGTTTGATTAAGTAAATAAGATTTGAGAATTTATTTAGTAAGCTATCTATCTGAAAAATGTTAATACAGCAAACCATATTGGTTAATACAGCAAACCATATGATGTATATGGATAGTGAACACCAAATACTGAGGAAACGAAGTACCCAGATTTGGGGGTGTCACAAGTCGGTATCAAAGCTGTAGGTTATGAACCTTAGGTGGGGGAAACCTTAGGGTAATAGCCTTTTAAGAGTCAGAAAATATAGTGGTGATAAACTCTCATCGAGTTCTAAGGAATGAATTAAGGAAATTCATTAAAGATTATAAAAGACTTTATGTGCTATGTGCTTATGTGTTAACAACCTATATGCTGCGACTAGTACCGAGTATTAATTAAAATTTAAACTTTGTTGTCAGGATGTCAGATGTTGGAGGATTCAGTCAGCCTAGGGATGTTGAGCCCCGAGTGGCTGGAGAGGAGGAGCCCCGTGATATCCATGTTATCCGGGAGCAGTTGATACACAAAGAGCCATCTCCATTGATCACGGTTGTGGGTCAGAAGTATGAGCCTGAGTCTAATCCAGAGGAGGATCCTGAGGAGACAGAGGCTGAGGAGGATGATGAGAATTCCGAGGAGATACCCATTTCCTCTGTTGATGTTGAGATGTACGATGCCTTGTATGATCGTACCATAGAGTTGCAGGACAGAGTCAGAGATTGGGAGAGACTGGCAAATATACGCCAGACTTTTATAGAACAGAAGGATGAGAAGATTGAGGATCTTGAGATACGTCTTGGAGACGTAGAATGGAAGTTAGTTCAGGCAGAGAGTCAAAAAGAAGACTTGCTGGCTGAAAATGAAAAGATAAAACTTGAGATTCAGAAATTAAAAGATGATTTGAGTGAGGAGTCAGCAGAACGTGCTAGAGCAGAGGATGCTTGGATGAATAACGCTCGACGTGTAGAAATTTCCGAAGAAGGTGAACGGGCAAAGAAGGCTAAGATTGAGGAGACAGACTATACTTTCCAGACAGTGATTGATAGGGCCCAGGATCGAGTTCTCCACTATCCAGTTCAGTTCGAGGACTTACCATGGTACATGTTGGATCGCAGGACGATGTGCCGTATCATGGAGGAAGAACGTAGACAGGCAGTTCGACGCCTTAGTAGGCCGTGATAGGAGAAATGTTTGAATTATGTGTAAATATTTATGGTAGTTAATGATGTAAATTCTAGCGTGATTATACACAATGGAATATGACTATTTAATCCTAAAGATTGTTTGATCTTGGGATAGTTGATGTAAATAGCAGTAATGCTATCTTTCTATGTTTAAGACTTTTGAATGAATGAAATATCAGTTTTATTTGAAGAAGTTATGTGTTAAATGTTTAAACTGAATTGTTTGAATTAAATGTTGAACACTTAAGAAATTGAGTGATGAACTAATAAGCTCATATTCTTGAACAGAAAATGCCGCCGAGACGCCAACCACGTCAACAAGCTCAGGAGAGCTCTACTAATAACAACGACGCCAATGCTAATCCTGTTCAGCAGTTGGTGAACCTTTTGGCTTGAGCACTTGCGAATCAGCCGCAAGCTCCACCAGTGACATCATTTAAGGATTTCAAAGCGGTAGGACCGCCAGAATTTAGGGGTTCCCTGAACCTGATCGAAGCCCAAACTTGGGTGATGGAGATGGAGAAAGTATTTGACGTTGCTAGGGTTTGTGATGACCAAAAGACTATCTTTGCAACGTTCATGCTTAAATCGGAGGCCAGTTATTGGTGGCAGGCGAATAAGGTTGGACGAGGTCAGGGTATAATTGTGACAACCCGGATTTTCGAGAATAATTATAATAAGAATTTAATATAGAATAATTCTTATTATGATTCGAGTTTGAATATATATGTTTTATATATATCTATGTGATTTTTGGTGAGCTTAATATGTATATATATGAATGTGAAATATATATATAGATTCAGAATGAATGAGTTAATAGTTAATTATTGTAACGATCGCGAGTCGTGGATAGCTGGATAATCCGAGCTTATGAATATTATTGAATAAAATAGACTTTTATTAATAATATTATGTGTTAAGCGTTTAAAGGTTATATTATGACCTAGATTATGTGTAGACGATGATTAGTATGTATGAAAGTTTTCGTATAAGCTAATTTGGCAGTTTCGAGCATTATCGCTAGAGTACTATTTATTGGATTAAATAAATAGTTGAAGGATAATATTATTGAACAAGTTATTTGTTGTAAAGACGCTAACCCAAGTTATGGGCGAGATTTATGTGCGATGATGTATATGATTATAGGGAGTTAATCGTGAAGAGCAGTGATCGCGAATCGTGAATACCCTTGTAATTTGGGTATATTAATATTATTAAGTGGATTAAATATTATATTTTTAGGTGACGTGTTTTAAGGTTATTTTATAACCTGGATGATGTCAATGTATGAAGTTTTATGCGTTGTTGAACCGTAGGAGTGAATAATTGATTTTGCGAAAGATCGCAAAATCACTATTCACGGGGCACGTTTCTTGAGGCATTATTCCCGCCAAATATTTTTACGCCTTTTTCGATTTCTATTAATTTCGTTAAGAAGCGTACGCGAAGGAATAATTTTTCCAAGTGTCAGAAATTTTATTTGGGCTGATACGTGATTTTATCCGTATATGATATGTATTATATGGGTATTCCGAATATTTGGGCAAATCCCATAATAATTATTTTTATGTGTCCCAATCATTATGGGAGTACTCATTTTAATTTTGGGTGGAGTTATTTACCAGTTTTGGTACAAAAGTGGGAGTTTTCGGATATAATTCTGGTGTATTTGGTATTTATTTTGACTTGTTACTCCAAGAGGGAACCAATTCCCCAATTTAGACTAATGAAATGAGAGCATGGGGGAGTATTGCCAGCAAGTGGAATTTTTGGCCACCTTGAGCCTCACACCCATTTTCTCCCTAAATCACTCCCTCCACTTCTCCCAAATAATTCATTTCCTCCCATTCCCTTCCTTGGCTAAGTTCAGCAAATATAGAGAGAGAGAGAGAGATGGAAAATCTGCAGCCAAGATGAAGAAGAAAGAAGGAGAAGGTCACCGGAAAAGTCGCCGGAAAAGGAAGAAAGTCGCCGGAAAAAGGAAGGAGGAGGAAGAAGAGAGCGTGGGTGGGAAAAGAAGAAGAAGAGGAGGAGCTTCAAGAAACTCTAATAAACCCTAGCTAGCTTCTCTATCATCTATAAGAGATTTACAGAGGTAACATCTCATTAAATCCATTTCGTTTGAGTTTTGTAAAAGATTTCCCAAAGGTTTTAGTTTTAGCGCTTTTATGCTCATGGGTTGGTTTTCTTGCGATTCTTGTTGGTTTTGTTTGTGTTGGATGTTTGTAAATGTTGTTAAGAGGTTATATAAGCCATTAATAACATCAAAGTGGAACAAAAACGCAATAAATCCGTACCTATGCTTAAGGAGGATGAAGAACATGAAGAACAATGAACTTTGGACATGAACTTGGACATTTGGTCGATTTAGAGGACTTTGTAGCTATAATTTCGTATTTGTTTAATTTATTTGTTGTTATGATGTTGTACTTCCATGGGTTACGAAGTTAACCCAGTTGGAACAGAGTAAAAAGAAGTTAAAACAAAGATTTGGTGAAGATTTTTGTGAAGAACACCAAGAACACGAAAATATAGCATGAGTTGATAATTTGGCCTAAGATTTGGCCATGTTAATGTTAATGGATAGCTCTAAATTTTTGATATGTTGTAGCCCTATGTCTTAGGAGTCCATAGAGTCCAGAACGGACTAATTTGAACGTGTATTGAGGGAGTTATGGTGGTTGGAAGCAAGATAGGTCTAGAACACCAAAACAGAGCATTCCGGGAAGCAAAACAGGTTGGAGACTCAGGCCGAGCGCCTACGGCGCTGGCCACTAGTCCAGCTACTGCAATAGATCGCTTTAGGCGCTGGTCATAGGCCATTTTGAGCGCCTACGGTGCTGGACAAGAGACTGTGCAAACAGCTTCGACGTCCTTTAGTAAAATGGGCATAACTTTCTCATACGAACTTGGATTGAGGTGATTCAAGATGATTCGGAAAGAGAACGAGTATACCTACAACATTTGTTCTTTAAGTTTTTCGATTTGAGGTCGGGATAAATTCCTAAATTGACCATTTGTATGACTGATGTGTTTTTGGAGATAATCGGAGGGTGTCGGGCATGCGCGTAAGCACATGTAATACTCCCGACAATATAAAATGTTGTTCTAAGTTCTAAAACATGAATATTATGATTTATAATGATACTTAACTTAACCAATGAGTATTAGATAAATTGAATGGGCATGTTAGGCGTACGCAAATGCATGTCGCCTGGGCGTTCGAATAATCAAGTTTGGCGTATAGACGTGCAAGCGTCGTAACGCTGTAACTAGTGTATATAATCTTGTTTAATATTATGTTTCTAATAATAATAAAACATGATAGTGTGTTATAAACCAATGTATGAGCATGCTAAGCACATGCAAAGGAGGCGAATTAGGTGTGTGACGTGTAAACGTCGAAACGCCGCGTAAAGTGTTAAAGAACTTAAATAGTGTTTCAATTTAAACAAAATGAACATTATAAGATATGAAGTGGGTTTATAATATAAACCATTATATGAAGCCTTTTTAGTGGCTAATTGGTATTTTATTGTTAAATAAATTGTGTAGGATATTTGAAGGACGAGCCATCATAATTTGGCAAGGAACGCTTAAAGGCAAGTTCTTTCAGTAACTTGTTAACTTGTTTAAATGTATTGATGTACATGACTTGATTACTAAATCTTTCACTATTATGTGGATTATATGAGAGCATGATTAAACTGTGCATAATGTGCAATTATGTGACTATATTGTTCTATGTGGAACTTGAATTATTGTAAATATAAAATGTGAGATGCATGAAGTATGCTATGAGATACATGATGCATATATATGGATGAATTGCATAAGATTTATAATGCATGAGTAAGATGCATAGTATGAGAATCATGATGCATGGATAAAATGCAAACTTATGTGTTACGTGAAGCATGAAATGTGAAAACTGTCAGTTCTTGCTAAGTCGTCGTGCTCATTCTTGCAAAAATAAAACTTTTGCAGATTTACGATGCAATGCAATTATCTTGATATCGTGATGATAAGGATTAGAGGCGCATGGAAACAGGAAGGTTGCTAAATATCCCTTTACTGTAATTATTTAGCTATGATGACGGTATATGATGTACGTGAATTTGACTATGTAAACCCTGAGTTAGAAATGAAGGTTATCCATTATAATATTTATGATGTGATTATGTTAGTTACTTGTTATAGTAAACTACAAGGATGTCGATGTTGTATAAAGGACATTTTTATAACGAATGTATTGGTTATTGAATAACCTTGCGAATATTCAGGGATTGGATAAAGTCAGAATCTGAACCTTGCGTTCACACATGAGATATTGTAAAGGATCATGGTATTTATTCAACCTTGGTCATAAGTGTTTTATTTAAGGTCTTCGTGCCTGGGATTAGATGAGGATATGTTGTTATATTATTGTAATTATATATTTTTAGTAAACCTATGTTGTATGGGTAGTACCGTGACGCGTCGGAATCGGGTTCAAGGTAAGACCCGAGTTTTGGGGGCCTTACAATAATCGCATAGGATAGATTTAAGGAGATGTTCTTTGAGATGTACTTTCCGACGAGCTCGCGTAACCAGATGGAGATTCAATTTCTAGAGCTGAAACAAGGTACCATGACTATACCGGAGTACGCAGCAAAGTTTAATGAGTTGGCTAGGTTCGCAACTTACCAAGTAAATATGGATGAGAGGGAGGCGAGGAGATTTGAACAAGGATTGAAGCCGTGGTTGTACAACAAGGTGTCAATGTTCTAATTGAACACTTTTACCGGAGTTTTAGAAAAAGCGATTATCGCAGAAGGAGGGAGTGATGCTCTGACTAAGTATAACCAGGAGCAGAAGAAGAAGAAGGTGAAAATGAGAATAATAAGGCATGTGGTAGCAGCAGTGGTGGTCATAACCAGAAGAGGAAGTGGAATGATAATGGATCTGCTGGAAATCAATAGGGAGGTCAGAAGAAGAAGGTAGACGCGTGTGTTACGTGTGGGAACAATCACATAGGGATTTGCCTGAAGGGGAAGAGGGTGTGCTACAATTGCAACCAGGAGGGCCACATAGCACCGAATTATCCGAATCCAAAGAAGGGCGCTTGTTTCACATGTGGATCGAAGGATTATCTGGCTAGGGATTGCCCCAAGAAAGCAGCAGCAGGAACAGGATCAGGAGGAAATAAAGGAAACAGTGGTGGTAGTACGTTAATTATAACCGGATCAACACCAACAAACCGACCTACTGCCAGAACTTTCAACATGACCGTGCAAGATGCCGTGCAGTCTCGCGATGTGGTGTCAGGTATCATTCCGATCAATAATATAGATGCTTATGTATTGTTTGATTCGGGTGCTACTTGTTCATTTATATCCGATGACTTTGCTAAGAACTTAGATTTGCCTAAGGAGGAATTAAATTACCCTTTGAACATAGAAATTGCGAATAAGGAGGTAATTCCTGTTAGGTATGTACACAAGAACTGTAGAGTGAATATTAAGGGAAATGTAATGACAGTAGATCTGATCCCAATCAAACTTGGGGAATTTGACGTTATTTTGGGTATGGATTGGCTATTCAATTATGGAGCGATAATTGATTGCCAGAAGAAACGTATTAACCTTATGACTCTGTCAAAGGTAGTATTTTACGGCAGTAAATCGCCTAGACAAGCGAGTTGTCTGACGATGATGCAGGCCAGGAAGTTGTTAAAACAAGGCTGTGTGGGATACTTAGCCTACATAGTAGATACTCGAAAAGATAGTCCGAAACTAGAAGCGGTACCTGTCGTAAGGGACTTTGTAGACGTCTTTCCTGACGATTTGCCAGGACTTCCGCCAAACAGGGAAGTTGAGTTTGTAATCGATTTGGCGCCAGGAACTGCCCCGATATCAAAAGCTCCGTACCGTATGGCCCCAGTAGAGATGAAAGAATTGATGGTGCAGCTACAAGAACTTTTAGATAAGAAGTATATTCAGCCGAGCGTATCGCCGTGGGGAGCGCCGATGTTGTTTGTTAAAAAGAAGGATGGATCAATGCGACTTTGCATTGATTACAGAGAGTTGAACAAGGTCGCGATTAAGAATAAATATCCATTGCCAAGAATCGACGACTTGTTTGATCAGTTGAAAGGAGCTAAATATTTCTCAAAGATAGATTTGAGGAGTGGGTATCATTAGTTGAAGGTGAGGAAAGAAGATGTACCGAAGACAGCGTTCAGAACTCGTTATGGTCATTACGAGTTTCTGGTGATGTCATTTGGTCTAACGAATGCTCCCGCAGCATTCATGGACCTAATGAACAGGGTGTTTAAGCCGTTTTTGGATAAGTTCGTAGTAGTATTCATTGACGATATTCTAATTTATTCCAAAACCAAGGAAGAGCATACAGAACATTTGAAGTTGACATTGGAAGCATTAAGAAGAGAGAAGTTGTACGCTAAGTTTTCAAAGTGTGAATTCTGGATAGAGCGGGTGCAATTTCTTGGACATGTGATTGACAAGGATGGAATTTCGGTGGATCCGTCAAAGGTCGAAGCAGTGCTTAACTAGGATCAGTCAAAAACGCCATCAGAAGTAAGGAGCTTCCTCGGATTAGCAGGTTACTACAGAAGATTTATTCAAGATTTTTCCAAAATCGCCACTCCGTTGACGAATTTGACTAGAAAGACGGTGAAGTTCGTCTGGACGGAGTGATGAGTGTGTTTTATATACACAAATTGGGTACTTTTAGCTTTAATAATTTGTAAGTGTTTAGCTATTTCTTTTGGTTTTATGTGTTTTCATCTTATTGTTGTGTAATGTAGTTTTGTATTACTTTTATATGTATTTGTGTGCTTTTATGTGTTTTTACGTTGTTTTGTAGGTATTGAAATAAAAGCCCTTGGGATCAATGCGTTTTCGGCGTGAATTTGGCATTTCAGCTGCTTGTTTCTCAATTTCACCCATGTTCCAATCCGAATCTCTCAAAACTCAAAGAACGAAAATTGTAGATTTTGATATTAGCTTTCCAGAACATCTTGAATCATCCAATTTGAAGTTCGTATGAGAGAGTTATGGTCATTTTACCGTGGATTTGACATGGATTTTACGCAGCAGTTGCTTTGGGCTCAATTTGAGCCTTGCTACGACCGGTATCTCGTCAAGCTCCAATTATGAAAGTTGTAGATTTACTTCTCAGCGTTCCGTAGCCTCTTGAATTGCCTAAATCCGAGTTCGGACGAAGAAGTTATGGCCATTTTACCTGAGCTCGCTTGGGCGGGAATTTCCTACACAAATTCCTCGCCGCAGTGAGTTCGCGCTGGGGCGAGAAAACTTAGGCCAAAATCCTCGCCGGGGCGAGCTCGCCTATAGCAGAAAGCTAAAATGTGCGGGATTTTAGTCTATTTTGGTGTGCTAAGCTAGGTTAGGCATCTAGGGACTTATATCAGCTCTTGGAGGCACGAAATAAGGATGGATCGAAGATAGAAATCAGTAACTCTAGGGAGAGGAGGCTACACAATACATCAAATTAGAGGGCCAAAGTGCTAAAATCAAGCTAAATCAAGCAAGGCCAAGGAGCTAAAGGATCAAGGATTGCAAAACCATGGAGGAAAAGCTAGGGTTCATCATCAATCCATCAAACATCATATGAAAATCTACAAAAGTGGCTTTATCTCTAGTTTTCCCTTCTATTTTGTAATCCAACATGATGTATAAATTGAATATGATGTTATTTGTAGTTACCATGACCTAGAACTTATTTTCTAAGATTTCAATGGAACCCAATACATAGTTTGAATTGAATGTTCTCTCTTTGATGTTGGTTAATTATTTGTGATTGGATATCATAATTTGTGCTTTATATATTAATTACCTAGCTAGTAATTACCTTGGGAACTTATATGGAATTGAGAGAGGAAGTATAGGTTGAGACCTTGTTATGATATTATGTGAAAATTAGATATTCCTATGGGTAATTTATGAAATTAAGTGACGTGTGTTTTATTTATTACCCTCATGAATGGATAATTTGATTGTATTTAGGATAGACATATACCTAAATACCACATGTATCCATTGGAGAATCTATGATTAATGATTTCTATTGCGAAAGTTGGTAATTGATGGAGTAGTTAATGAGGTTTTGTGACATACACCTTACTAATTGTTCTTGATATGAGAATCTTGCTAGTGTGTAAAATAGAGAAATATCTATACACCGTAATGGGGAATACGTATTTAACCATCAAGAGAGGCTTAGACATACTTGTGATTTCTCAGGTAACAATCCTTGTGATTTAACTAGTTGAAAAGAGAGATTTAGGATATTCAAGTGAAGTGTTGGGGGAAATTGTGATCTTAGACTTGTTAATATTTGATTTCATTATCTTAATGCTTTCCATAATTCTTTGATTATTTGTTATCTTCGTTATTGCAAAATAACAAAAACAATTATCGTTTATTTAAATAAGATTAAGATGATAAAAGGTTAGTACTTGAAAAAGACTAGTAACAATTCCTCGTGGGAACGATACTCTACTTACTCTTTATTACTTGTTGATCGCGTATACTTGCGCGTAAATTATCGTTATATTAATCAGACAACACGGAGAAGTGTGAGGAAAGTTTTTAAGAATTAAAGAATAGATTGAGGCGGTGCCTGTGTTGTCTCTACCGGATAGCACAGGTAATTGTAGGGTTTTAGACACATAAACGCAGCGGAATTTAAAATTTTAAAACAATTTTCTGAAACCCTAAAATAGGATCCATGCGAAAAGAACAAATTAATTCAGAGGTTTAGATTTGTTTTACTGATTATCCGAGCTTGAATGGAACGATGAAATTCTGAACGGCTTCGAATCTCCAACGCAATCCAACGGAACTGCGTCTCTACGGTATCCACACGAACGTCCCACAAATCGTCACACGATCTGCAGCAAAGAGAACTCCGGTACTAGCCGCCAAGATCTGGATTTTCTCAAGTGTTGCTCTCAACTCTCTTTTCTAAAACGTCTAGGGTTTTTGTTTTCCTTTGGTTTCACGTACGTCAGACTGCTAATATATCAGATATATATAGCGTCCAAAAAGTAATTAAACAAAACCCTAATCCTATTAGAAAAGTAAAATCCGAATTTATATATATATTATATTTTAATTAAGTCTTACTTAATTAATATACATATATACAAATTATCCTGTTAATTTAAATTCGTAATTTAAATACTATCAATCATATTGATATATTTAAATCTTTACAATTTAAATTAATTCTCTTTTAATTACGTTCTAAGTGTGTGACCCTATAGGTTATTATTATATTGGCAATAATTTTAAAATCATATAATAAAATTATAAACAGTGAGTGGCATCTAGTAATGCATCACTGCTACCCAAATAATAATAAGATCGGTGACTCGATGCAACCTTTTCGTGACCAATGTTTCAATGTAATTTAATCCTTTTAACCTTGACATTCTAGATTAAACTCGAGCCATGGAATGTGTCATACTCTTCATAATTTAATCTGAGTTTTCTTGATCAATGAGTAGACTATATGAAACAAATCACTATTTGAGCATGGCCATGTATTTCATAGTCCTACTCAATCAAGAGGCCTATGGATATCACCCCTAATATATAGGAGGGTTAAATTCCATCTAGATCACTCATATTCCTCACACGATTCATGATGTACCCAATAATCACATTTATTGTCCACCCTATTAAAGGTGACCTTTGATGATATCAAAGTACATAAATTCGCGTATAGTAATATAGTGATTCCAGGTCGGAGGACCATTACATCATTGTCACTATGAGAATTGCTTATGACACTTTGCATAATGCTCCACGTAAAATTCTCATGATGGGTCTGTCCAGTACATTGTTCTCTAACATGTACCTATGCATTGACTTAATATCTCATATATTAATGACCAATGAGATTTGGTCATCAGTCAATCCACATACTAGTTGTTTGCCTAAATCTTTACTAGCAAAATACGCAAGTATACGCAGTCCACAAGTAATATAATGAAAGTAGAGTATCGTCCCACAGAGAAAAATTGAGTCTTTAATGATAATTTCCAATTTTAAATCAAATCAATTTTAGTAAACAAATAATTGATAATTTTTGAAGTTTTGAATTTAACTAATTAATTCTAAATTAAATTACTACCACTAGTTTAAAAACAGATTTTTAAAGACTTAAGACTATAACTTCACTTAATGCTTTATCTTGCTCAACACACTTCCCTTCGAATTATGCTAGTTGTTTTGCATTGTTAATCAGGAACTCATCACTATTTATAACCATCTCTCAATGTTTTATAAATAACTCAACTCAAATCCACAATTGTTAGACTCAAGTTAATCACCCTAGATAACTAATTCACTATATTTCTATGTGAATTACAATTAAAAAGGATTTAAAGTCCAGGTTCCCTATTTTGAGTACATGCGGTGAATAGGTTTATCTCTATCCTAAACACAAACTATGAATTCCATCGACAACAGAATACACAATCACATGCTATTATGGTCAGATCCAACTCTATACTTCATCTCTCGAGTTCATACAGAATATCCCAGTAATTATTGGCCAGATAATTAAGCAATTCAGCACAAACCATAATAGACAATCCAAAAATAACTAATCATAATGTTCCGGGAAGCATGCTATTCAAAACTACGCATTAAGATCCATTAAAGCCTTAAAAGAAATTTAGTTCATGATTAAACTAGAATTCATCATCCACAAGTTTAATAACATTCAAAGGTTTAGAGTAAAAGGAAGAGAAAAGAAGAAACACTGTAAAGTAATCCTCGAATCTCTATCCTACTCCTCCTTGCTTTCGGTCTGCTAATAGCTTGCTTTAAGTCCTCTCCAATTGCTCAAAACTAGGATTTGCTAATAATAAGTTCAACAACCTGAAAGTAACTTAAAAACAACTATTTATAGTATCTGATAAAAACCCTAATTAATTACAGAATTTCAAATCCAAGTTCAAATCAAATCTGCTTAAAACTGCTGAAAAGTCAAAATTACCCTCTCTCGAACCGGCACGGCCGCGCTTGAATTAAGCTTGAATGGCGCGAGGCCGCGCTACCCTGGCAGCAAAAATTTTTAAGTCCTGGAGACAGGCGTGGCCGCGCTGCACCCTAGTTCATTTTTGGGCGCGGCCGCGCTGCACCAACTTCACAGCATCTCAGCATCTGCAGCAGCACAGTCCCACCAATTCTTGCTAAACTTATTCCCAACACGTGCAACCTATAAAAACACATAAAATGCATGAAAAGTAACTACAAACCATGGAAATAAACGATAATTCGCTTTCATTGGCATCCGATTCGTAGGTATAAAACCTACTCATCACTAGTCTCAATGTATCATTATTGTCCCATTCTCAATGATACTCGACTAGGGACATTTAAGAGTAATGATACTAATTGTAATTATATAATCTCATGTTCAAGTCACATACTTGAAGCTATATAATTTGTATCATTATTCTAAGGACTTTTATTATGCGAACATTTATATAACACAGTAAATGAAACCATAATAAAATAATTCATTTATTCAATCAAATATCAAAAGAAATGTTAAGCAATTACATTAAATAATTGGCCTCTAGGGCATAAACTCTAACAATCTCCCACTTGCACTAGAGCCAATCACTCATGTATCTAATACCCATGGAACTAGTGTGACCTTCATGCTTCTGCTGTGACAAAGCCTTAGTCAGTGGATCTGCAATATTATCATTTGTTGGTACTCTACATATGTGTACATCTCCTCTACCAATGATTTCACGGATGAGATGGTACCGCCTAAATATATGCTTGGATCGTTGGTGAGATCTAGGTTCCTTAGCCTGTGCAATGGCTCCATCATTATCACAGTATAGCTCAACTGGATCAACAATGGTTGGAACAACACCAAGTTCAGTGACGAACTTTTTAATCCATACAGCCTCCTTGGCCGCACTAGAAGCAGCAATATACTCAGCCTCTGTTGTAGAATCGGCTACTGTCTCTTGCTTCGAACTTTTCCAGCTAACAGCACCACCGTTAAGACAAAACATAAAACCTGATTGAGACTTATAGTCATCCATATCAGTCTGGAAACTAGCATCTGTGTAACCTTTTACTGACAGTTCGTCTTCACCTCCATATACCAAGAATGAATCCTTAGTCCTTTTCAGGTACTTGAGGATATTCTTGACTGCTGTCCAGTGACCTTCGCCTGGATTCGACTGGTATCTGCTCATCATGCTCAAAGCATACGATACATCTAGACGAGTACATATCATTGCATACATGATAGATCCAATTGCCGAAGCATAAGGGATCTTTCTCATACGCTCCTCATCATCTTGTGATTTAGGACATTGGGCCTTAGAGATCTTTACACCATGAGACATGGGTAAGTATCCTCTTTTTGCCTCTTGCATGCTGAACCGTTTCAGCACTTTATCAATATATGTACTTTGACTTAGGCCGAGCATTTTTCTCGATCTATCACGATAGATCTTGATACCTAAAATGTAGGTTGCATCGCCCAAATCTTTCGTGGAGAAACATTTTCCTAGCCATATTTTTACAGCCTGTAAGGAAGGAATGTCATTCCCAATAATTAATATGTCGTCAACATATAATACGAGGAATACAATGTGACTCCCACTAACCTTCTTATATACACAAGGTTCATCTTCATTTTTTATAAAGCCAAACTTTTTGACTGCTTCATCAAAATGAAGATTCCAACTCCGAGAGGCTTGCTTCAATCCATAAATGGATCGTTGTAGCTTACATACCTTTCCAGCATCCTTTGGAGTGACAAAACCCTCAGGTTGTGTCATATACACATCCTCAAGGAGATTTCCGTTAAGGAAAGCAGTTTTGACATCCATCTGCCAGATTTCGTAATCATAAAAGGCTGCAATAGCAAGTAAGATCCGGATGGATTTAACCATTGCCACTGGAGAGAAGGTTTCATCATAGTCAACACCTTGAACTTGTTTGAAACCTTTTACTACCAGTCGGCCTTTATAGGTTTGTACATTACCATCCATGTCGGTTTTCTTCTTGAAAACCCATTTGCACCCGATTGGTTTTACCCCTTCAGGTGGATCAACCAAAGTCCATACTTGGTTTATATACATGGAGTCCATCTCAGATTTCATGGCTTCAAGCCATCTCTCAGAATCTGGTCCATTCATAGCTTCTTGGTAGGAAGCAGGCTCATCCTGATCTATGAGCATCACATCGCTGTTTTGAGTCACAAGAAATCCATAATATCTCTCGGGCTCTTGGCTTGTCCTACCAGATCTACGAATGCCTTGTGTAATTTGAGCAGGTTCACTTTCCACAACATCTTGTGGTCCCTGCTCATGTTCCAACTCAGGTTCAATGATATTTTGTGGTTCTCGAATTTCTTCGAGTTCTACTTTCCTCCCACTGTTTCCTTTAGAGACAAATTCTCTTTCTAGAAAAATACCAGTTCGAGCAACAACCACTTTGTTCTCAGAAGGTTTGTAGAAATAATACCCTTTTGTTTCCTTAGGGTATCCCACAAAATTACATTTCTCAGATTTGGGTCCGAGCTTGTCAGAAGCCAGGCGTTTCACAAACGCCTCGCAACCCCAAATCTTCATGAAAGACAAACTAGGACGTTTTCTAGTCCACATCTCATATGGTGTCTTTTGAACCGTCTTTGTAGGAACACGGTTAAGTGTGAATGCAGTTGTCTCTAGGGCATGACCCCAAAAGCTTATTGGAAGATCTGCATGACTCATCATTGATCGTACCATGTCCAACAAGGTGCGATTTCTCCTCTTAGACACACCATTCCATTGTGGTGTTCCAGGTGGAGTGAGCTGTGATATAATACCACACTCCTTTAGAAGGTCATCAAAGTCTTGGTTTAAGTATTCACCTCCTCGATCGGATCGAAGGGCTTTTATGCTTTTGCCAAATTGGTTTTGAACTTCATTCTTGAATTCCTTGAACTTTTCAAAGGATTCGGATTTGTGTCTCATAAGATACACATATCCATATCTACTGAAGTCGTCAGTAAATGTAATGAAGTAATAGAACCTACCTCTTACTAACGAACTCATGGGTCCACATACATCACTATGTATAAGTCCCAATACATCGCTAGCCCGTTCACTATGACCAGTGAAAGGGGCTTTAGTCATCTTGCCTAATAAACAAGACTCACATTTCTCATATGATTCAAAATCAAATGAATCCAAAAACCCATCTTTATGGAGTTCGGATATGCGTTTCTCATTTATATGACCTAAACGACAGTGCCAGAGATATGTCGGATTTGAATCATTTGATTTAAATCGTTATGTATTTATGTTATAGATAGGCATTTCAAAATCAAGAATATAAAGACCATTAAACAATTGTGCAACACCATAACATATTTCATTTAAGTAAAACGAACAACTGTTGTTCTTTATTAAAAATGAAAAACCTTTCTTGTCCAAACAAGAAACAGAAATAATGTTTTTGCTCATAGCAGGCACATAATAACAATCCTCTAATTCTAATACTAGCCCAGTGGGCAATGATAAATGATAAGTCCCTACGGCTAGTGCAACAACTTTTGCTCCATTCCTAACTCGTTGGTCAACTTCTCCTTTCGCTAAAGTCCTACTCCTTCAGAGTTCCTGCACATTAACACAAATGTGAGAACCACATCCAGTATCCAATACCTATGATGTAGAAGTAGACAAATTGACTTCTATAACATATATACCTGAATCAGAAGTCACACTTCCTTTCTTTTTCTTCAGCTCTTCCAAATAAGCATGACAATTCCTCTTCTAGTGTCCAGGTTTTCCACAGAAGTGACAATCACCTTCTTTAGCCACCCCACCTGTAGGTTTTAAAGCCCGTTTGTTTTTGAAATTGGGTTTGGCACCAGATTTAGATCTTATCTTTTTCTTGCCTTTCCCTTTTCCCTTAGCATTCCCCTTTTGCACTATCATTATGGGATCATGTCCTGCCTTTTTCATGTTGTTCTCGGCAATTCTTAACATGCTCAACAACTCAGTAAGTGGTTTCTCAATTTCATTCATGAGATAATTCATAACAAATTGAGAGTAGTTGTTGTTCAAAGATTGCAAAACAAGATCAGTTTGGGCTTCCTGAGTAATTAGAAAACCCAACCTATCAAGGTACTCAATATACCCAACCTATCATTTTCAGAACATGTGGACCAACTGGATCACGATCACCCATCTTGCAGTGATACAATGCTTTGCTTGTATCATACCTCTCCTGTCGAGCATGCCCTTCGAACAATTTCTTGAGATGCTCGATCATCTCATAAGCATCCATTAACTTATGTTGCTTCTGAAGCTCAGAGTTCATAGTTGCTAGCATGAGACAACTCATGTCCAGAGCATCATCTTGATGCTTCTTGTAAGCATTATGCTCTGCACGTGGTGCAGTGTTAGCTGGTGCTGCAGGAATGGGCCCATCAAGGACATATAGCTTGCGCTCTTGTTTGAGGACAATCCTCAAGTTCCTATGCCAGTCTAGGAAATTAATTCCACTCAGTTTTTCCTTCTTAAGGACTGATCGTAGTGAAAGACTATTTGTGTTGTTGTTTGCCATTGATATCTACAATTTATAAGTGCAAAAATAATAAGTCAAATTGCAGAGTTTTTGATATTATGAAATTGATAATAGTACATTCAAAATATACCTCACTATTTTATTCAAATTAATAGCCCTCGCCATTAATTCGAAAAGCATTTTTATTTAAATCTTTCTAGTGAGCCAAGATCCATATTTCATTATGCCTTAAGTTAGCTTTGGATATTCTCTCAAAACATAATTATTTAAGTAGACAACCCTTTGTCAATTATATCGTATATAACTCTTAGATAGTTTGGTGAACAACATTTGTTCTAAGTCCATCTAATGGTACCTACCAAACTTTATGCCTCTAAGTCCACAATCATATTGAGATAACTTAGTTAAGTCAGGCCCAATGGTTTTAACAATTTGGATATCGCAATTATCCTATCGCATCTTACCAAAATAAATAGGGTACTTTGCTTTGGCAAACCTACATCCATCGATCAAGGTCTTGATGCGTGTTATTTATTGGAAGGCATCTGATTTAGACTTAATAATTTTATGAGGGATTTTATTAATTAATTTAGATCTCACCAATTTTTAATCTCATTAAGCATGCACATTATTTATCATATCATATCGTATACAAGCATAAATAAAGTGCAAAATTAAATGTGTCACAGTTATGGCCCAACCCTATGTCAATCTTTTCAAGATAATGAAAAGATTGAAGGTCAGTCTAAGGTGATAAAAAAAAACTTCAAAATAGTAGCTTCCTCGGGCCTTCCTCGTGTATGTGTCTCCTCTCCATCATCATCTTGTCATCTTGATAGGTTACATTTGTACATTACATGTGATAAAGAAACCTCGAGTTACATTCGAGGGGATTTAGATGAGAAAAGAATATTACATTAGACTTTATAGAGAGGCACGACATGCAAGTCGTATTTCAAAAACAAAAAAACCACTAACCTATGGGTCAAAAGCGCCATAACTGTGCACCATGCATATCACAATAAGCACATAACACAATTTTATATAATAAAAATATCGAATATTAGGGTTACGACCATCGTGCGCTACGACGGGGGGTCCTAGGGGGTTTCCCCCCTGGCGGGGTCGGGGGCAGCGCCCCGGGAAAAATTTTTCGAACTACAATCTGTATTGTAGAATTTTTCCACACGAATTTATGAAACAATTCCAAATTCGTATACAAACCCCAAAACACACATAATAACAATACACTCAGAACATATCATATATGTCCAGTTTAAGTTAATCATATTAAACCGAATCATGTTTCTAATCCAATTAGAACAGTAGTTGTATTGTTATTCCACCTTCTAGGATACGATTAATAAAACATCTTATACATGCATATATATTACTATTTTTCCAGAACTCGCATACATGCAGAATAAGGTATATTCAATTTTCAAATCGGTTAACATGCATCATCAAATATCATATTTATATCGAATATAATTAAAACATGTAATCTGAATTAATCTTTTCGCAAGTAGCTCTGATACCACTGTAGGGTTTTAGACACATAAACGCAGCGGAATTTAAAATTTTAAAACAATTTTCTGAAACCCTAAAACAGGATCCATGCGAAAAGAACAAATTAATTCAGAGGTTTAGATTTGTTTTACCGATTATCCGAGCTTGAATGGAACGATGAAATTCTGAACGGCTTCGAATCTCCAACGCAATCCAACGGAACTGCGTCTCTACGGTATCCACATGAACGTCCCACAAATCGTCACACGATCTGCAGCAAAGAGAACTCCGGTACTAGCCGCCAAGATCTGGATTTTCTCAAGTGTTGCTCTCAACTCTCTTTTCTAAAATGGCTAGGGTTTTTTGTTTTCCTTTGGTTTCACGTACGTCAGACTGCTGATATATCAAATATATATAGCGTCCAAAAAGTAATTAAACAAAACCATAATCCTATTAGAAAAGTAAAATCCGAATTTATATATATTATATTTTAATTAAGTCTTACTTAATTAATATACATATATACAAATTATCCTGTTAATTTAAATTCGTAATTTAAATACTATCAATCATATTGATATATTTAAATCTTTACAATTTAAATTAATTCTCTTTTAATTACGTTCTAAGTGTGTGACCCTATAGGGTATTATTATATTGGCAATAATTTTAAAATCATATTATAAAATTATAAATAGTGAGTGGCATCTAGTAATGCATCACTGCTACTCAAATAATAATAAGATCGGTGACTCGATGCAACCTTTTCGTGACCAATGTTTCAATGTAATTTAATCCTTTTAACCTTGACATCCTAGATTAAACTCGAGCCATGGAATGTGTCATACTCTTCATAATTTAATCTGAGTTTTCTTGATCAATGAGTAGACTATATGAAACAAATCACTATTTGAGCATGGCCATGCATTTCATAGTCCTACTCAATCAAGAGGCCTATGGATATCACCCCTAATATATAGGAGGGTTAAATTCCATCTAGATCACTCATATTCCTCACACGATTCATGATGTACCCAATAATCACATTTATTGTCCACCCTATTAAAGGTGACATTTGATGATATCAAAGTACATAAATTCTCGTATAGTAATATAGTGATTTCAGGTCGGAGGACCATTACATCATTGTCACTATGAGAATTGCTTATGACACTTTGCATAATGCTCCACGTAGAATTCTTATGATGGGTCTGTCCAGTACATTGTTCTCTAACATGTACCTATGCATTGACTTAATATCTCATATATTAATGACCAATGAGATTTGGTCATCAGTCAATCCACATACTAATCTCAATGTATCATTGTTGTCCCATTCTCAATAATACTCGACTAGGGACATTTAAGAGTAATGATACTAATTGTAATTATATAAGCTCATGTTCAAGTCACAAACTTGAAGCTATATAATTTGTATCATTATTCTAAGAACTTTTATTATGCGAACATTTATATAACACAGTAAATGAAACCATAATAAAATAATTCATTTATTCAATCAAATATCAAAAGAAATGTTAAGCAATTACATTAAATAATTGGCCTCTAGGGCATAAACTCTAACAGTAATTTTGTGGTGTATTCTGATGTGTCGCATAAGGGACTAGGCTGTGTGCTTATGCAAAATGGTAAGGTCATTGCGTATGCGTCACGACAATTAAAGGACTATGAGAAGGGGTATCCTACCCATGATTTGGAGTTGGCCGCGGTGGTGTTTGCTTTGAAGATATGGAGGCACTATCTTTACGGGGAGAAGTGTGAAATATATACAGACCACAAAAGTCTGAAATATATTTTTACACAGAAGGATCTGAACATGCGACAGAGGAGATGGTTAGAATTGATAAAGGATTACGACTGCGAAATTTTATACCATCCGGGTAAAGCGAACGTGGTGGCCGATGCCTTAAGCAGAAAGGGACGGGAGAAATTGTTCATGATTACCGCTCAAGAGGAACTAATTACAGCAATGGCGAAACTGGAGTTGGAGGTGAAATTTCCAGAGGAGTGTGACGAAAAATTATTTCAGTTGAGAATCGGTTCAACTTTGGTGGATAAGGTTAAGGAAACACAAAATCAGGACGAAGAATGTGAGAAAATCATGAAAAGAATATCTGGAGGTGATGAAGTGAAATTCAAAGTGGATAACAAGGGAGTATTAAGATTTGAGGGAAGAATTTGGGTTCCGCCAGTACAAGAAGTTAAGGAGGAAATTTTGAGCGAGGCTCATAATTCGAGATATTCGATTCATCCGGGTAGTACGAAGATGTACCAAGATCTCCGACAGCATTTTTGGTGGCCAAATATGAAGAGAGACATTGCCGATTGTGTAGCCAAGTGTTTGACATGTCAGAAAGTTAAAGCAAAACATCAGAGGCCAAGCGGGCTATTACAACCGTTAGAAATCCCAGAATGGAAATGGGAACACATCACCATGGATTTCGTAGTGGGTCTTCCGACGATTCAGAAAGGTTTCGACGCAGTATGGGTTATCGTGGACCGACTGACGAAATCAGCACACTTCTTACTGATCAAAATCAGATTCAACTTAGATCAGTTGGCAAAGTTGTACGTCAAAGAGATTGTTTCGAGGCACGGTGTTCAAATATCTATTGTCTCAGATAGGGATCCGTGCTTCACATCGAACTTTTGGAAATGACTACAGGAATGCATGGGAACACAATTACGTATAAGTACGGCATATCATCCACAGACCGATGGGCAGAGTGAAAGGACGATTCAAATATTGGAAGATATGTTACGAGCTTGCATCATGGACTTCAAAGGAAATTGGGACGATCATCTACCGTTGGTAGAATTTGCTTACAATAACAGTTACCACGCAAGTATTGGCATGCCGCCTTACGAAGCATTGTACGGCAGAAAGTGTAGAACTCCATTATGTTGGGATGAAGTTGGCGAACGGCAATTGCTAGGACCAGAACTGGTACAACAAACCACAGAAATCGTCAAAGTGATTAGAGAAAGATTGATAGCAGCTCAGGATAGACAGAAGAAATATGCCGATCAACATCGTAAAGATCGAGAATTTGAGTCTGGTAGCTACGTTTTTCTGAAAGTATCTCCCTGGAAAGGGAAGTTTCATTTTGGTAAGAAGGGAAAACTAAGCCCGAGGTTCATTGGACCCTTCGAAGTGTTAAGAAGAGTTGGTGAGGTCGCATATAAGGTAGCTTTACCTCCAGCATTGGAACACATCCACAATGTCTTTCATGTCTCGGTATTACGACCATACAAACCCAACTATAAGCATGTTATAGAGTATGAACCCCTGCAAGTTGAAAAATATTTGTCTTACGAAGAAGAGCCTGTTCAGATAGTTGACAGGAAAGAGCAAGTGCTGAGAAATAAAATTATACCTTCTGTCAAGGTGATCTGGAGGAACCACAACACTGAAGAAGCAACGTGGGAACTCGAAGATCAGATGATGAGATATTATCCTCAGTTATTTACTTAATCTATGTGTAGCGATTTTGGGGACAGAATATTTGTAAGGGGGGAGAATGTAATGGGACGAGTTAATTGAGTCGTGATTCTGGGGACAGAATCCTTTTAAGGGGGGAAAGATGTGACAAACGAGAATTTTATAACTTAATTTAAATATTTATTGATTGAATAAATATTTTTTAATGATTTGATTGTTGAATTAATTGATTAATTGATGAAATTGTGGTAGATTAATTTAATTATATGTGTTACATTAATTAAATTAATGTGGAGAATTTTTATATTTAAAGTATGTGTTTAATTGAATTTATTTGATTAAATACATTATTTAAATAAGTATAATGTTATTTCTAATTAATTTAATAATTAATTAGAGATTTAATAATTTGTCATTATTAATAAATGAGAATTTTATTTATATGACTATGTGATTTAATGTAGAATTATTCTATTTTATTTAATTGATTTTAGTAAGATTATTTAATTAATTTAAATATGTGACATGAACTATATAATAAGTAGTTTATTAAAATAAATTAGAAGGGAGGAATAAAGGAGAAAAGCCAAACATGGCCTTAGTAGGATTTGGTGCCAGTTATTAACTGACACCATGTACAGTCAGTTTAATCTCACGTAGTTTCATTACGTGCATTCCATTATCAACAATTCTAAACCTGAGCATACAGAGAGAAAAAGAGAGAGTTTAAGAGAATTGAAGATGAAAATTCATTCATCTTTATTGCATTAACTAGCATCTTATCAAAGGTAATTCTTCTAACTAAGTTTAATTTATGTTTTAAATTCTTCCATGAAAGTAGTCTGTAAGTTTTTCTGATAATGGAGTTTCATGTGTAATTGATTATAAATTGTTTATAATTGTTTAAATGCATGTATAAATTTTTGTATGATGTTTATAAATTATTTAATTGGATTAATTTATGAGATTACGCCTTTAATTAGAAATTTTGAAAGTTACAGAGTAGTTGTGTACGAACATGGTTTGAGTGTAGGAAATTGATATTTGTTTTACGTATTAATTGGTTAAATTGATGACTAATTATGTTTATGCATGTAAAAGCGAAGAAAACAAGAGTTTAACGGATTAATTTGATTAATAAACGAATTCACAGTGAGTAATTGTGTTAACTGTATCAATATGTAAATACAGAACATGAACAGTTAAATTTTAGCCTTTAATTGGGTTGTTTAGGTTGTCTGTAATGTTAAAACCACTGTTTATGGAATGGGTTTTGATTTCATACCATATGTGATGAATGGGTAGTAATTTAATCGGTTAATTATGAAAACTTTGGCCAAATTTGGTATTTTTCTGTGTTCTTCGCGAACTGCAGGAAGTGAGTTTCAGGTCCACCGCCCCGGCGGTAGAAATGAACTACATTTCTCGCCCCGGCGGTAGGCTCACCCCGGCGGTAGAAATGAACTACATTCCTCGCCCCGGCGGTAAGCTCGCCCCGGCGAGGATTTTGTGAAGAAACCCACCGCCCCGGCGGTAGAACAAGAAAAAAGAGTAAAAGAAGAGAGTAAAAATTTTATTCTTTCTTTGTGATCATGTTATGTTATCGTAGACATATCTAAAGCTTAGGCTAACATATTAATTGAAGTATTAAATAAAATTGGATGAGAATGAGTCCTGAAGTGTTTATAATACTGTAACTAATTGTTGTTACTGCTTTATAAACCGAATGTATAGGTTGATTAAAGAAACGTGAATTTTATTTATAGTCCACGCACGAGGCAAGTATCTTATCCTTACTTTTACATTTACGCAAGTTTCTATCTTGATCTATTATTTCGTTGAAAGCAAGCTACCTAATACTACCATGATTTCAATTACGCAAGTTCCTAAATTTCATTATCTTAGAATGCAAGTTTCATAATGCTATTACTTACTTGAGCAAGTTATTATTCCTATTCCATTTAATTTCATGGATTCAATGAGAAGTTCTAAATTCCTTTTTATAATACTTCAGTTATACAGAATTTACCCAATTGTACCTTTTGCGAGATTTAGTCCTTGATTCTTGAATATTAATTACATTTTATTGAACCTTGATTGACTAGCGAACCCTTATTGATTTGACTAGTCCATAGTTGATGAGCGTTCTAAATTCTAGAAACGTTATTGAAGTAAATCCAAACCAAACTTCCTTTGGTGCGGACTCCGATGTCAAACTGAGATGAACAACCCTTATACATGGGATTTTATTACGCGTTAGCATTAAGATATTGTGCACATACATGGTACAAAGGGTTGATCCCCCTGAGTACGAGAAGTAAGGTCCATATAGTCTTACGATTGTTAAAGGTTTAAAGTAGAAATACTTGATAACCTGGGACATAGTTCGTGGTCTTAAGACCCTCAGACGTTCTTTTGAATCTTATCTTATATTCTTGACTCAAAAGCTGAATCTTCGATTATTCAATATCTGTTGATTGTTTCGCATGTTATTATTATTGTTGTTGTACTTGCTGGGCAATCATTGCTCACCCTTGCATAATAACATTGCAGCTAAAGTTGAAAGAGTTGATGAGCCATCCACTAGTAAGGGCAAAGGAAAGGCAAACAAGTGATGAAGACTTGTTTTATTTGTTTAAACAATGTTTATGTAATAGACTTGATTACTTTTTCCGCATTGATGTTATGTTAAGGTTAGATGACCTGGGATTTGTTTATTAATGATGTTGTAATCCTTAATGGGAGATTCCTATTTTTATTAAGAATTTCCATTGTGATTGAATGGGTAGTTAGATGTGATGTGATGTATATGGATAGTGAACACCAAATCCTGAGGAAACGAAGTACCCGGATTTGGGGGTGTCACAGTTACAGTAACCGTGTTTTCACGGAAGTCGTGGGGTGCCTAACACCTTCCCCTCACTTAAGCAAGCCCCCGAACTCTATGAATCTCGGTTTTGAAACCAAATTTACGGAGTCACATATTGGGCCATATTGCGAAAATCCTAAAATTCGGATGAGTTGGTATATCCATTTAAATCTTTACCAACTGGCGGCTCTCTGTCTAATTAGCCCATCATTAAAATCAACCTTTTCAAAACTCCCTCGACATTTATGTCGAATTTTTCTTAAAAAAATCACCCTTTAAGCGAAATGAATAAATTGATATCATAAAAAGGGTAGAAACACCTAAAATTAGGAAAAATAAATTTTTTCCAGCGTCGACAGCTGGCTACTCTGCTGGGGACGTTAAAGGGCTTAATGTTAGGTTTGTATATAATGCAAGCATGCAATCAAATTACATAAATAGAGCGGAAGCGTGATAAAACGGTTTTGAAAATTTTTCATACAAACCATCTCCATGATCTTTCCTTGTGTTCAACTATTAATTAACGAAAGAGATAGAGATAGAGAATTAGACCCTCGTGAATCAAAGCTTCCGCGGGTACAAGTTCACCTCCAATTCCTTCGCATTCTCCTTGAATTCCACCGACTAAATTCCTTCGCTTGATCAACGTTAGCCACCCAAGTATTTGGCCTCTAGAGGTGATCCACCAAGGAAGAATAGTTGTTCAAGAAGATGGGTGTTGGCAAAACCCTAGTTTTTATCTCTATATAAATTGCAAGTACTCTCCACACTCTAATGCAAGAGTTTGTAACTCTAATCTATGATAAGACTTCTCTTATTAATAGATGTAGGAAAACCCTTTCCTAAACTATTTAGGATTAGGGTTTCTATTATAATTAAACTCCTTTAATTAATTATGCTCCTAATCCAATTAGGAATTCATGAGAGAGTACTTCTATTAATTAATTTCCAATCCCTATTAGGAATTAAATAATAGTAATAGTAATAATAATAATAAGACTCTTCTTATTAATTTATATTTAATATTTTTAGAATATTAAATAATAAATATTAAGCTATTTAATTTATTCTATCTCCATAGACTAAATTAAATACATTTAACTTATTATTACAATTATGTCATTTACTTCTTAAATAAATATTTTTCCTTTTGCGGTGTGACCCTTTACGTTCTCCATATTAAACCTGTTGTGAATAAATCAATTAGAACAATTCTAATTATATCTAAATAAATAAATTAAACTATTTAACTCATTTAAATAAATAATATTTATTCTGCAATAAGGGTAAGCCCCCTTAGCGATCAACGACTTTCCAGATAATATAGATTTCAACATTAATCACAAAAAAACCTTTCAGTGCATAGTTACCGTACAATTCAATCCTTCTACCATACAATGTCCCAATTAAATATAAGACATGGATTTACTGTCAAGTCTTTTTTATTTAATTATTTGTATTTCGATTCCCAAATGCACAACTCTAAATAATGCAAATTAGAAACTCTTTTATAATTTCATTCTGCCTTGGCCAAGGACTACTAAGTTGTCATTTATCGAATCACATAGGACATTCACATCTTTTACTAGACGTGGTAGATTCTTTGTTGATCATTCACCTATCTCCATATATAACTTATTATACCCAACCATACCCTTTGATATACCCTAAAGGACATGTCAAAGTATAACTCATCATACACAAGATACTATGATGATCTCAAGTCCAAGGATCACTTGTACTACTATCACTAGAGGAATTCCTATTGACAGGCGAGTAAAACTCCATTAGTTATTCCTTAGCGAGCCACGTTCAGTGTATTTATTCTCCAATAAGCACCTACATACTTGCTTTAGTGTCTCCACACAAATGATTATGAGATCAATCATCCTCTTCCTAAGAGCAAGCAACGTATGTACTAATCTATCCGGATTCACTAATCCCCAATTTAGTAATCCAACGATTAGGAACAATTTTAGTTTGTGAGCTATCTTGAATTTAGATCTCATTAGCATGATCACCATCATGATTCTAAAAGCATTGCTCAAAACTATGGGTTTATCACATTTAATATAACAGCACCATGTAGATAATATAAAATGTCTTTTGAGAAAATCAATTCCTTTATTAATAAATGAATAAGATTACAAAGTATATGCTACATCATATCAAATACGATTGGCTTGTGTGCATACTACTTTCAATCTCCCACTTGCACTAAAGTCAATCGCCATGGTATCTAATACTCATCTTCTCTAAGTGACGATCAAACTGCTGTTGAGTTAAAGCTTTAGTAAATGGATCTGCAATGTTGTCTTGAGAGTCCACACGCTCCAGGGTGACATCTCCTCTTTCAATGATCTCTCTAATCAAATGAAACCGCCGCAACACGTGTTTGGATTTCTGATGAGACTTGGGTTCCTTAGCCTGCGCAACAGCTCCATTGTTGTCACAGAATAAAGGTACTACTCCTCTAATGCTAGGAACCACTCCAAGTTCAGTTATGAACTTCTTCATCCAAACAGCTTCCTTTGCAGCTTCACTTGCAGCTATGTACTCTGCCTCTGTCACTGAATCAGCAACTGTTTGCTGCTTGGAACTTTTCCAACTCACTGTGCCACCGTTTAAGGTAAACACGTACCCTGAAACGGATTTACTGTCATCTTGGTCCGTTTGAAAACTTGAGTCTGTATAGCCCTCTAGTTTCAATTCAGACCCACCGTAGACAAGAAATACATCCTTAGTTCTTCTCAAGTACTTTAGGATATTTTTCACAGCCTTCCAGTGCTCTTCTCCTGGATTCGACTGATATCTGCTTGTTACACTAAGTACATGAGCGACATCTGGTCTAGTACATATCATACCATACATGATAGATCCTATTGCTGAAGTATAAGGAATCTTACTCATACGGTCTCTCTCCTCATGTGTCTTTGGGGCCTGTTTCTTGGAGAGATGTATTCCATGGCTCATCGGCATGAGACATCTCTTGGAATCTTCCATGCTAAACGTCTTTAGCATCGAGTCAATGTACTTTCCTTGGGTCAAGCCAAGCATCCTTTTAGATCTATCTCTATAGATTTTTATCCCCAAAATATAGGATGCCTCACCCAAGTCCTTCATGAAGAAGTGTTTAGATAACCAAATTTTGATCGACTATAGCATAGGAACATCATTACCTATCAGTAATATATCATCAACATATAATACAAGGAATGAAACAGTGCTCCCACTAACCTTCTTGTACACACAAGGTTCATCCTCATTTTTAATAAAATCAAACTTTTTGATTATCTCATCAAAACGGATGTTTCATCTTCGAGAAGCTTGCTTCAATCCATAAATGGATCGTTGTAGCTTATAGAGTTACAGACTTGATTTGTTCCAACCGTTGAAACAAAACCCTCTAACTGTATCATATATACATTTTCCTCAAGCTCTCCATTGAGGAAGGCCTTTTTCACGTCCATTTGCCAGATTTCGTAGTCATAATAAGTTGCAATTGCAAGCAAAATCCGAATAGACTTGAGCATAGCTACTGGTGAGAAGGTTTCATCATAGTCAACTCCTTGTCTTTGTTTGAAACCTTTTGTAACTAGTCGGGCCTTATAGGTCTCTACCTAGCCATCCACTTCAGTCTTTCTCTTAAAGACCCATTTACACCCAATCGACTTAATGCCCTCAGGTGGTGAAACTAAAGTCCATACTTGGTTTTTATACATGGAGTCCATCTCGGATTTCATGGCTTCTAGCCATTTCTCTGAGTCTTTTCTACTTATAGCCTCTTCATAAGTCAATGGATCATCATCCTCTATGATGTGTACCTCATCATCATCCTCTATGATGAATCCATACCTATCAGGTATCTTCAGTACTCTTCCAGATTTATGAATAGGTTATGATACAGTAGGTTCTTCCACTTGGTCAGGTACCTAACTTTGATCTGTAGTATTTTGTGGTTCTTGAATTTCTTCAATATATATCTTACTCCCATTGACCCCTTCAAGGATAAACTCCTTTTCCAAGAAGGTAGCGTGTTTTGCAATAAACACCTTTTGATCAGTAGGATGATAAAAATAATACCCTGATGTTTCTTTAGGGTATCCCACGAATCTACATTTGTCAGATCTAGTCTTCAGCTTATCTGTTAGGTTTGTATATAGCGCGAACATGCAATCAAATTACATAAATAGTGCGGAAGCGCGATAAAACGGATTTTAAAATTTTATACAAACCATCACCATGATCGATCAATGTGCTCAATTAACGATATAACAAAAGAGAAAGAGAATAAGAATTATACCCTCGTTGAACAAAGCTTCCTCGGGTACAAGTTCAACTCCTAGTCCTTCGTGTTCTCCTCGAATGCTACAGTGTGATTCCTTCCTTTGATCAACGTTACCCACCCAAGTGTTCGGCCTCTAGAGGTGATCCACCAAGGAAGAACAAGTATTCAAGAAGTTGGGTATTTGGCAAAAACCATAGTTTCTATCTCTATAGAAATTGTAAGTACTCTCCACAATCTAATGCAAGAGTGTGTAACCCTAATCTATGATAAGACTCCTCTTATTTATAGATGTAGGAATAACCCTTCCCTAAACTATTTAGGATTAGAGTTTCTATTATAATTAAACTCCTTTAATTAATTATGCTCCTAATCCAATTAGAAATTTATGGGAGAGTACTTCTATTAATTAATTCTCAATCCCTATTAGGAATTAAATAATAGTAATAGTAATAATAATAAGACTCCTCTTATTAATTTATATTTAATATTTCCAAAATATTAAATAATAAATATTAAGCTATTTAATTTATTCTATCTCCATAGATTAAATTAAATACACTTAACTTATTATTACAATTATGCCATTTACTTCTTAAATAAATATTTTTCTTTTGCGGTGTGACCCTTTAGGTTCTCCATATTAAACCGGTTGTGAATAAAACAATTAGAACAATTCTAATCTTATTTAAATAAATAAATTAAACTATTTAATTCATTTAAATAAATAATATTTATTCTACAATAAGGGTAAGCCCCCTTAGCGATCAACGACTTTTCAGATAATATAAATTTCAACATTAATCACAAAAGAACCTTTGAGTAAATAGTTACCGTATAATTCAATCCTTCTACCATACAATGTCCCAATTAAATATAAGACATGGATTTACTGTCAAGTCTTAGTTTATTTAATTATATGTATTTCGATTCCCAAATGCACAACTCTGATTAATGCAAATTAGAAACTCCTTTCTAATTTCATTCTGCCTTGGCCAAGGACTACTACGTTGTCATTTATCGAATCACATAGGACATTCACATCTTTTACTAGACGTGGTAGATTCTTTGTTGATCATTCACCTATATTCATGTACAACTTATTATACTCAATCATACCCTTTGATATACCCTAAAGGTCTTAAGGGACATGTCAAAGTATAACTCACCATACACAAGATACTATGATGATCTCAAGTCCAAGGATCACTTGTATTACTATCACTAAAATAATTCCTATTGACAAGCGAGTAAAACTCCATTAGGTATTCCTTAGCGAGTCACGTTCAGTGAACTTATTCTCTAATAAGCACCTACATACTTGCTTTAGTGTCTCCACACAAATGATTATGAGATCAATCATCCCCTTCCTAAGAGCAAGCAACGTATGTACTAATCTATCCGGATTCACTAATCCCCAATTTAGTAATCCAACGATTAGGAACAATTTTAGTTTGTGAGCTATCTTGAATTTAGATCTCATTAGCATGATCACCATCATGATTCTAAAAGCATTGCTTAAAACTATGAGTTTATCACATTTAATATAACAGCACCATGTAGATAATATAAAATGCCTTTTGAGAAAATCAATTCCTTTATTAATAAATGAATAAGATTACGAAGTATATGCTACATCATATCAAATATGATTGGCTTGTGTGCATACTACTTTCAATCTCCCACTTGCACTAAAGCCAATCGCCATGGTATCTAATACCCATCTTCTCTAAGTGACGATCAAACTGCTGTTGAGTTAAAGCTTTAGTAAATGGATCTGCAATGTTGTCTTGAGAGTCCACACGCTCCAGGGTGACATCTCCTCTTTCAATGATCTCTCTAATCAAATGAAACCGCCGCAACACGTGTTTGGATTTCTGATGAGACTTGGGTTCCTTAGCCTGCGCAACAGCTCCATTGTTGTCACAGAATAAAGGTACTACTCCTCTAATGCTAGGAACCACTCCAAGTTCAGTTATGAACTTCTTCATCCAAACAGCTTCCTTTGCAGCTTCCTTTGCAGCTATGTACTCTGCCTCTGTCACTGAATCAGCAATTGTTTGCTGCTTGGAACTTTTCCAACTCACTGTGCCACCGTTTAAGGTAAACACGTACCCTGAAACGGATTTACTGTCATCTTGGTCCGTTTGAAAACTTGAGTCTGTATAGCCCTCTAGTTTCAATTCAGACCCACCGTAGACAAGAAATACATCCTTAGTTCTTCTCAAGTACTTTAGGATGTTTTTCACAGCCTTCCAGTGCTCTTCTCCTAGATTCGACTGATATCTGCTTGTTACACTAAGTGCATGAGCGACATCTGGTCTAGTACATATCATACCGTACATGATAGATCCTATTGCAGAAGCATAAGGAATCTTACTCATCCGGTCTCTCTCCTCAGGTGTCTTTGGGGCCTGTTTCTTGGAGAGATGTATTCCATGGCTCATCGGCATGAGACCTCTCTTGGAATCTTCCATGCTAAACTTCTTTAGCATCGAGTCAATGTACTTTCCTTGGGTCAAGCCTCTATCTCTATAAATCTTTATCCCCAAAATATAGGATGCCTCACCCAAGTCCTTCATGGAGAAGTGTTTAGATAACCAGATTTTGATCGACTGTAGCATAGGAACATCATTACCTATCAGTAATATGTCATCAACATATAATACAAGGAATGAAACAGCGCTCCCACTAACCTTCTTGTACACACAAGGTTCATCCTTATTTTTGATAAAATCAAACCTTTTGATTATCTCATCAAAACGGATGTTCCATCTTCGAGAAGCTTGCTTCAATCCATAAATGGATCGTTGCAGCTTACAGACTTGGTTTGTTCCAACCGTTGAAACAAAACCCTCTGGCTGTATCATATATACATTCTCCTCAAGCTCTCCATTGAGGAAGGCCGTTTTCACGTCCATTTGCCAGATCTCATAGTCATAATAAGCTGCAATTGCAAGCAAAATCCGAATGGACTTGAGCATAGCTACTGGTGAGAAGGTTTCATCATAGTCAACTCCTTGTCTTTGTTTGAAACCTTTTGCAACCAGTCGGGCCTTATAGGTCTCTACCTTGCCATCTGCTCCAGTCTTTCTCTTAATGACCCATTTACACCCAATAGGCTTAATGCCCTCAAGTGGTGAAACCAAAGTCCATACTTGGTTTTTATACATGGAGTCCATCTCGGATTTCACAGCTTCTAGCCATTTCTCTGAGTCTTCACTACTCATAGCCTCTTCGTAAGTCAATGGATCATCATCATCTATGATGCGTACCTCATCATCATCCTCTATGTTGAATCCATACCTTTCAGGTATCTTCGGTACTCTTCCAGATTTACGAATAGGTAGTGGTACAGTAGGTTCTTCTACTTGGTTAGGTACCTGACTTTGATCCGTAGTATTTTGTGGTTCTTGAACTTCTTCAAGATATATCTTACTCCCACTAACCCCTTCAAGGATAAACTCCTTTTCCAAGAAGGCAGCGTGTTTCGCAACAAACACCTTTTGATCAGTAGGATGATAGAAATAATATCCTAAACTTTTTTTAGGATATCCCACAAATCTACACTTATCGGATCTAGTCTTCAGCTTGTCATGCTCAAACCTTTTGACATAAGCTGGACAACCCCAAGTCTTAACATGCTTAAGACTAGGTTTCCTCCCTGTCCATATCTCATATGGGGTCTTTGGGACGGATTTGGTAGGTACCTTGTTAAGTAGGTATGCAGCCGTTTTCAGGGCATAACCCCAGAAGGATATTGGAAGGTCGGTAAAACTCATCATGGAACGAACCATGTCCAACAATGTTCGATTTCTCCTTTCAGATACACCATTCAACTGTGGTGTCCCTGGTGGAGTCCATTGTGAGATTATACCATTTTCTTTGAGACAATTGAGAAACTCATTGCTCAAGTATTCCCCTCCTCGATCCGATCGAAGAATCTTAATACTCTTACCAGTTTGCTTCTCTACTTCACTTCTGAATTCTTTGAACTTTTCAAACGATTCAGATTTGTATTTCATTAAATACACATATCCAAATCTAGAATGATCATCAGTGAAAGTAATAAAATAAGAATACCCTCCTCGTGCATTCGTTGTCATAGGTCCACAAACGTCTGTGTGTACCAATGCTAACAACTCTGTAACTCTTTCTCCTTTTCCACTAAAAGGAGATTTAGTCATCTTACCCATAAGACAAGATTCACAAGTTGGATATGATTCGTAATCAGATAGCTCTAAAAGCCTATCTTTATGCAACTTGGATAATCTTGTTTCATTGATATGACCGAGTCTACAGTGCCACATAAAGGTATAATTAACATCATCTCTTTTTCTTTTCTTAGTTTGTTCAATTTGAAATATTTTCATGCAAGTCAAGTATGTAAAGTCCATTCAGTAAATTGCCAACACCATATAAAACATTGTTATTATAAATTGAACAACTGTTGTTCTTTATTATAATATCAAAACCATCCATATCCAATACAGAAATTGAAATAATGTTTTTAATGAGTGTTAGAACATAATAATAATTATTTAAACTAATGAACTTGCCCGAAGGCAGTGCTAAACAATAAGTTCCTACAGCCAATGCAGCAACCTTTGCTCCATTTCCCACTCGTAGGACGACTTCATCCTTGTTCAGCTTCCTACTTCTGCTTAGTCCCTGCATATTATTACATATGTGAGAACTACAGCCGGTATCCAATACCCAAGTAGAATTTTGACTTGCAGAAAAATTAATTTCAATCATGAACAAACCTAGATCGGAAGTCGAAGCTTCTCCAAGCTTCTTTTGGTCCGCAAGATATTCCTTACAGTTCCTCTTCCAGTGTCCCGGCTTATTGCAATGGTAGCAAATTCCTTTGCTATCTGGATCAGGTTTCTTTTTATCCTTTCCCTTCGCCTTGCCTTTAGCCTTCTTGTTTTTCTTCTTTTCAGAAGATACCTTGGGCCTCTTCCTTTTCTTGGAAGAATCATCCACTAGTAAGACTTGGTTCTTGTTGGATGAGAAGTGACCTTCAGTAGTTTTCAGCATGTTAAGTAGCTCAGGCAAGCTGACATCCAACTTATTCATGTGAAAATTCACAACAAATTGTGAGAAGGTGTCCGGGAGTGACTGCAAGATCAAATCTTGGCTTAACTCCCCATCCATCACGAACCCTAGCTGTCCAAGTTGTTCAATCAAATTGATCATCTGAAGGACATGAGTCTCAACAGCAGTGCCCTCGGTCATACGAGATCGGAAGAGCTCCTTAGATATCTGATATCTAGCAGTCCTACTTTACTCACCATACAACTCTTTGAGGTGCAGCAATATAGTAGGAGCATTCATAGTTTCATGCTGACGCTGAAGCTCGTTACTCATGGATGCGAGCATGATGCATTGAGCCAGGATTGCATCATCTTGCCACTTTCTGAAAGTAGCAATCTCTTCCTCAGAGGATGTTTCTGCAACACTTGTAGGGACTGGCGAATTTAGGACATAAGAAATCTTTTCAGCAGTGAGAACAATTCTCAGATTCCTTAACCAGTCCGTGTAATTCGGTCCGATCAGTTTGTTAGCATCAAGTATGCTACGCAGTGATAGTGAGTTTGACATTTTTAAATTATGCATGTGAAATAGACAACATTTTAGCATACATTCATTTAATTAATTACCAAAATAAATTAGGTCTTTATTTTAAATTGGTATCTCCCACTATTTTCATCAAACTATATTACCCTCAATATATATAGTTTGGCAAATCTAATTAAAGATTTGCTAGTGAGATTAAGGATCCCATTTCAGATGTATATAGTCTTGTGTCTGCACAATAAACTATATATAAATAAATAGGTAGACAACTATTGTCAATTACATCACTATGTAATTCCTTGTATTTTGCCTCTTAGATTATAATGGTCAAGTGTGTACACATCCGAACTAAAATAATCTAAGTTAAGTCCAACCCAGCACTTCTATATATGTGAAGAGAAAAAGACCGCCCTTGTGTGTGCACAACAAAGCAGTAATGTTCAATTCCTTAATAAGCATCAAATGTGATAAAACAACATCTTAAATATTTAATACTCGCCTTGTGTGTGCACAACAAACTCATATTAAATATTTAATACTCTATCGTTTTACCATGCTAGAAGGCGACGTTTGATATTCCAAATATCTTTGAACGCTTAGGACTTAAAATGATTTCTATGAGGGGTTTGTTATTATTAGTCTCATCTTGTTTAGCGTGCATGCACATATATATATAAAATACGCGTCATATTATTTTTCATGCGAAGCATGTCGGATAATATATAATATATATATAGTAAGCATGCACATATAGAATACTATATTCTATCCGGATTGATTATGGACTTTTATTCTAGTTTGGTTCACTAGAGCCACCAAGTGAACCAAAAGGTCAAACCTAGGGTGCAAGAATTAAATTTAAATATAACTATTACATTTAAACCCGGGCTCCAATACAAACGGGTCTTCAAGCGCTCCTTGCTCCTTTGTCTCCAATTCTTTAAAAAATTAATTCTAACTATTCCTATTACATAAACTATTTACTATAAATAGAAACCTTAATCAGCAGTCAAGGGTAAGTACATAGGAGGGAGATAGAATTTACATTAAGAAAAATTAGAGAAGACGAAGTACGCAGACCCCATTTATAAAAACCCATATATTCAAGCATCCACTAAAATAAATCCAATCACACATTGGTCAATAGTCCATAATCAATCCCTATTTATTATCATACATATCTCTATGTGTATCAATAAATAACATTCATCTCATGAATAATAAATCCATTCCATATATGTATTGATATTAATTAATGGGCAAAAGTTTTGCTAATATTTAGTTTTTGAAACAAAATAAACTCTTTTATTTTAATCAAAAATCAAATCCAAATTAAACTCCTTTAATTTTAGCAATCTGAAATCCTATTTCAGATAAAATAAACATCTTTATTTTAAACTTATATCAATTAAATAAACCATTTATTTCAATTGAAGGAAAAAAAAAATTTATTCTGCAAGCCGGCGCAGCTGCGCCCAGAATGAACTGGACAACGGCGCAGCTGCGCTGCTCCCCAGAAAAAAAATGATTCTGAGTTTCGGTGCAGCTGCGCTCCAGAATGAACTGGAGGCGGCGAAGCTGCGCCGTGTCGCTGATTCAAAAAAAAAAAATTTATTCTGCCCAAAAATTTCGATCCAATCGCATATCAAGCATACATGGAATTATCAAAATCGATAATTAGCACAAGATTAGGCTCTGATACCACTGTTAGGTTTGTATATAGCGCGAACATGCAATCAAATTACATAAATAGTGCGAAAGCGCGATAAAACGGATTTTAAAATTTTATACAAACCATCACCATGATCGATCAATGTGCTCAATTAACGATATAACAAAAGAGAAAAAGAATAAGAATTATACCCTCGTTGAACAAAGCTTCCTCGGGTACAAGTTCAACTCCTAGTCCTTCGTGTTCTCCTCGAATGCTACAGTGTGATTCCTTCCTTTGATCAACGTTAGCCACCCAAGTGTTTGGCCTCTAGAGGTGATCCGCCAAGGAAGAACAAGTATTCAAGAAGTTGGGTATTTGGCAAAAACCCTAGTTTCTATCTCTATAGAAATTGTAAGTACTCTCCACAATCTAATGCAATAGTGTGTAACCCTAATCTATGATAAGACTCCTCTTATTTATAGATGTAGGAATAACCCTTCCCTAAACTATTTAGGATTAGGGTTCCTATTATAATTAAACTCTTTTAATTAATTATGCTCCTAATCCAATTAGGAATTCATGAGAGAGTACTTCTATTAATTAATTCCCAATCCCTATTGGGAATTAAATAATAGTAATAGTAATAATAATAATAAGACTCCTCTTATTAATTTATATTTAATATTTCTAAAATATTAAATAATAAATATTAAGCTATTTAATTTATTCTATCTCCATAGACTAAATTAAATACACTTAACTTATTATTACAATTATGTCATTTACGTCTTAAATAAATATTTTTTCTTTTGCGGTGTGACCCTTTACGTTCTCCATATTAAACCGGTTGTGAATAAATCAATTAGAACAATTCTAATTATATCTAAATAAATAAATTAAACTATTTAATTCATTTAAATAAATAATATTTATTCTACAATAAGGGTAAACTTAGCGATCAACGACTTTCCAGATAATATAGATTTCAACATTAATCACAAAAGAACCTTTCAGTGCATAGTTACCATATAATTCAATCCTTCTACCATACAATGTCCCAATTAAATATAAGACATGGATTTACTGTCAAGTCTTATTTTATTTAATTATATGTATTTCGATTCCCAAATGCACAACTCTAAATAATGCAAATTAGAAACTCCTTTCTAATTTCATTCTGCCTTGGCCAAGGACTACTACGTTGTCATTTATCGAATCACATAGGACATTCACATCTTTTACTAGACGTGGTAGATTTTTTGTTGATCATTCACCTATCTCCATGTACAACTTATTATACCCAATCATACCCTTTGATATACCCTAAAGGTCTTAAGAGACATGTCAAAGTATAACTCATCATACACAAGATACTATGATGATCTCAAGTCCAAGGATCACTTGTACTACTATCACTAAAAGAATTCCTATTGACAGGCGAGTAAAACTCCATTAGGTATTCCTTAGCGAGTCACGTTCAGTGAACTTATTCTCTAATAAGCACCTACATACTTGCTTTAGTGTCTCCACACAAATGATTATGAGATCAATCATCCTCTTCCTAAGAGCAAGCAACGTATGTACTAATCTATCCGGATTCACTAATCCCCAATTTAGTAATCCAACGATTAGGAACAATTTTAGTTTGTGAGCTATCTTGAATTTAGATCTCATTAGCATGATCACCATCATGATTCTAAAAGCATTGCTCAAAACTATTGGTTTATCACATTTAATATAACATCACCATGTAGATAATATAAAATGCCTTTTGAGAAAATCAATTCCTTTATTAATAAATGAATAAGATTACAAAGTATATACTACATCATATCAAATATGATTGGCTTGTGTGCATACTACTTTCATTATCATGCTCAAATCTTTTGACATAAGTTGGATAACCTCAAGTCTTAACATGCTTAAGATTTGGTTTCCTCCTTGTCCATAACTCATATGGAGTTTTGGGGACGGATTTGGTAGGTACCTTGTTAAGTAGGTATGCAGTCGATTCTGAGGCATAACCCCAGAAGGATACTAGAAGGTCGGTAAAACTCATCATGGAACGAACCATGTCCAACAATGTTCGATTTCTCCTTTCAGATACACCATTCAACTGTGGCGTCCCTAGTGGAGTCCATTATGAGACTATACCATTTTCTTTGAGACAATTGAGAAACTCATTGGTTAAGTATTCCCCTCCTCGATCCGATCAAACAATCTTAATACTCTTACCTATTTGCTTCTCTACTTCACTTCTGAATTCTTTGAACTTTTCAAACGATTCAGATTTGTATTTCATTAAATACACATATCCAAATCTAGAATGATTATCAGTGAAAGTACTAAAATAAGAATACCCTCCTCGTGCATTCGTTGTCAGAGGTCCACATACGTCTGCGTGTACCAATGCTAACAACTCTGTAACTCTTTCTCTTTTTCCATTAAAAGGAGATTTAGTCATCTTACCCATGAGACAAGATTCACAAGTTGGATATGATTCGTAATCAGATAACTCTCAAAGCCCATCTTTATGCAACTTGGTTAATCTTGTTTCATTGATATGACCAAATCTACAGTGCCACATAAAGATATAATTAACATCATCTCTTTTTCTTTTCTTAGTTTGTTCAATTTGAAGTATATTTTCATGCAAATCAAGTATGTAAAGTCCATTCAGTAAATTGCCAACACCATAGAAAACATTTTTATTATAAATAGAACAACTGTTGTTCTTTATTATAATATCAAAACCATCCATATCCAATACAAAAATTGAAATAATATTTCTAATGAGTGTTGGAACATAATAACAATTATTTAAACTAATGAACTTGCCCGTAGGCAGTGCTAAACAATAAGTTCCTACAACTAATGCAGTAACCTTTGCTCCATTTTCTACTCGTAGGACGACTTCATCCTTGTTCAGCTTTCTACTTCTGCTTAGTCCCTGCATATTATTACATATGTGAGAACTACAGCCGGTATCCAATACCCAAGTAGAATTTTGACTTTCAGAAAAATTAATTTCAATCATGAACAAACCTAGATCGGAAGTCGAAGCTTCTCCAAGCTTCTTTAGGTCCGCAAGATACTCCTTACAGTTCTTCTTCCAGTGTCCCGGCTTATTGCAATGGTAGCAAATTTCTTTGCTATCTGGATCAGATTTCTTTTTATCCTTTCTTTTCGCCTTGCCCTTAGCCTTCTTGTTTTTCTTCTTTTCAGAAGATACCTTAGGCCTCTTCCTTTTCTTAGAAGAATCATCCACTAGTAAGACTTGGTTCTTGTTGGATGAGAAGTGACCTTCAGCAGTTTTCAGCATGTTAAGTAACTCAAGCAAGTTAACGTCCAACTTATTCATATGAAAATTCACAACGAATTATGAGAGGGTGTCCGGGAGTGACTGCAAGATCAAATCTTGACTTAACTCTCCATCTATCACGAACCCAAGCTGTCCAAGTTGTTCAATCAGATTGATCATCTTAAGGACATGAGTCTCAATAGCAGTGCCCTCGGTCATACGAGATCGGAAGAGCTCCTTAGATATCTGATATCTAGCAGTCCTACTTTGCTCACCATACAACTCTTTGAGGTACAGCAATATAGTAGGAGCATCCATAGTTTCATGCTGACGCTGAAGCTCGTTACTCATGGATGCAAGCATGATGCATTGAGCCAAGATTGCATCATCTTGCCACTTTCTGAAAGTAGCAATCTCTTCTTAAGAGGTTGTTTCTGCAACATTTGCAGGGACTGGCGAATTTATGACATAAGAAATCTTTTCAGCAGTGAGAACAATTCTCAGATTCTTTAACCAGTCCGTGTAATTCGGTCCAGTTAGTTTGTTAGCATCAAGTATGTTACGCAGTGATAGTGAGTTTGATATTTTTAAATTCTGCATGTGAAATAGACAACATTTTAGCATACATTCATTTAATTAATTACCAAAATAAATTAGGTCTTTATTTTAAATTGGTATCTCTCACTTTTTTATCAAACTATATTACCCTCAATATATAGTTCGGCAAATTTAATTAAAGATTTGCTAGTGAGAATAAGGATCCCATTTCAAATGTATATAGTCTTGTGGTGACACAACAAACGATATATAAATAAATAGGTAGACAACTATTGTCAATTACATCACTATGTAACTACTTGTATTTTGCCTCTTAGATTATTTTGATCAAGTGGTGACACATCCGAATCAAAATTATCCAAGTTAAGTCCATCCTAGCACTTCCATATATGTGAAGAGAAAAATACCGTCCTTGTGGTGACACAACAAAACAGTAATGTTCAATTCCTTAATAAACATCAAATGTGATAAGGCAACATCTTAAATATTTAATACTTGCCATGTGGTGACACAAACAAACTCATATTAAACATTTAATACTCTATTTCTTTACCATGCTAGAAGGCAACGTTCGATATTCTGAATACCTTTGAACGCTTAGGACTTAATATGATTTCTTTGAGGGGTTTATTATTATTAGTCTCATCTTGTTTAGCGCGCATGCACATATATATATAAAATACGCGTCATATTATTTGACATGCGAAACATGTTAGATAATATATAATATATATATAGTAATCATGCACATATAGAATATTATATTCTACCCGCATTGATTATGGACTTTTATTCTAGTTTGGTTCACTAGAGCCACCAAGTGAACCAAAAGGTCAAACCTAGGGTGCAAGAATTAAATTTAAATATAACTATTACATTTAAAACCCGGGCTCCATTACAAACGGGTCTTCATGCGCTCCTTGATCCTTTGTCTCTAATTCTTCAAAATAATTCTAACTAATCCTATTACATATACTATTTACAATAAATAGAAAACTTGATCAGCAGTCAAGGGGAAGTACATAGGAGGGAGATAGAATTTACATTAAGAAAAATTAGCGAAGACGAGGTACGCAGACCCCATTTATAAAAACTCATTCATTCAAGCATCCTCTAAAATAATTCCAATCACAAATTGGTAAATAGTCCATAATCAATCCCTATTTATTATCATACATATCTCTATATGCATCAATAAATAACATTCATCTCATGAATAATAAAATCATTCCATATATGCATTGATATCAATTAATGGGCAAAAGTTTTGCTAATATTTAGTTTTTGAAACAAAATAAACTCTTTTATTTTAATCAAAAAAAATAAATCCAATTAAAATCCTTTAATTTTAGCAATCTGGAATCAAATTTCAGATAAAATAAACATCTTTATTTTAAACTTTTATCAATTAAATAAACCATTTATGTTAATTGAGAAAAAAAAAATTTCAAACTCTGCATACCGGCGCGGCCGCGCTCCAAATTGAACTAGGAGCGGCCCGGCCGCGCTAGACCCCCTGAAACGTTTTCAGGGTTCAGGCATGGTCGCGCTCAAGAATGAACTGGAAACGGCGCGGTCGCGCCGCGATGCAGATTCAGGAAAAATATTTCTACCCAAAATCTGATCGTATTGCATATCAATTCATACATGGAATCATCAAAATCAATAATTAACACAAGCATTAGGCTTTGATACCACTGTTAGATTTGTATATAACGCAAGCATGCAATTAAATTACATAAATAGAGCGGAAACGTGATAAAACGGTTTTTAAAATTTTCACACAAACCAACTCCATGATCTTTCCTCGTATTTAACTATCAATTAACGAAAGAGATAGAGATAGAGAATTATACCCTCGTGAATCAAAGCTTCCTCGGGTACAAGTTCACCTCTAATTCCTTCGTGTTCTCCTTGTATTCCACCGACTAAATTCCTTAGCTTGATCAACATTAGCCACCCAAGTGTTTGGCCTCTAGAGGTGATCCACCAAGGAAGAATAGTTGTTCAAAAAGATGGGTGTTGGCAAAACCCTAGTTTCTATCTCTATAGAAATTGCAAGTACTCTCCACACTCTAATGCAAGAGTCTGTAACTCTAATCTATGATAAGACTTCTCTTATTTATAGATGTAGGAAAACCCTTCCCTAAACTATTTAGGATTAGGGTTCCTATTATAATTAAACTCTTTTAATTAATTATGCTCCTAATCCAATTAGGAATTCATGAGAGAGTACTTCTATTAATTAATTCTCAATCCCTATTGGAAATTAAATAATAGTAATAGTAATAATAATAATAAGACTCCTCTTATTAATTTATATTTAATATTTCTAAAATATTAAATAATAAATATTAAGCTATTTAATTTATTCTATCTCCATAGACTAAATTAAATACACTTAACTTATTATTACAATTATGTCATTTACGTCTTAAATAAATATTTTTTCTTTTGCGGTGTTACCCTTTACGTTCTCCATATTAAACCGGTTGTGAATAAGTCAATTAGAACAATTATAATTATATCTAAATAAATAAATTAAACTATTTAATTCATTTAAATAAATAATATTTATTCTACAATAAGGGTAAACTTAGCGATCAACGACTTTCCAGATAATATAGATTTCAACATTAATCACAAAAGAACCTTTCAGTGCATAGTTACCATATAATTCAATCCTTCTACCATACAATATCCCAATTAAATATAAGACATGGATTTACTGTCAAGTCTTTTTTATTTAATTATTTGTATTTCTATTCCCAAATGCACATCTGTAAATAATGCAAATTAGAAACTCCTTTATAATTTCATTCTGCCTTGGCCAAGGACTATTGAGTTGTCATTTATCGAATCACATAGGACATTCACATCTTTTACTAGACGTGGTAGATTCTTTGTTGATCATTCACCTATCTCCATGTACAACTTATTATACCCAATCATACCCTTTGATATACCCTAAAGGTCTTAAAGGACATGTCAAAGTATAAATCATCATACACAAAATACTATGATGATCTCAAGTCCAAGGATCACTTGTACTACTATCACTAGAGGAATTCCTATTGACAGGCGAGTAAAACTCCATTAGGTATTCCTTAGCGAGCCACGTTCTTATTCTCCAATAAGCACCTACATACTTGCTTTAGTGTCTCCACACAAATGATTATGAGATCAATCATCCTCTTCCTAAGAGCAAGCAACGTATGTACTAATCTATTCGGATTCACTAATCCCCTTTTTCAGTAATCCAATGATTAGGAACGATTTTAGTTTGTGAGCTATCTTGAATTTAGATCTCATTAGCATGATCACCATCATGATTCTAAAAGCATTGCTTAAAACTATGGGTTTATCACATTTAATATGACAGCACTATGTAGATAATGTAAAATGCTTTTTAAGAAAATTAATTCTTTTATTAATAAATGAATAAGATTACAAAATATATGTTACATCATATCAAATATGATTGGCTTGTGTCCATACTACTTTCACTTAAGCCGCGTACAATCTTGTTGTTTTCCTTTTTCATCTGTGTCGCGCGTGAATGAATGATTGCGATGAATGTCTTACATTGAATTTAGCATGCTTCGCGCAATTGTCATCATATGCATGCGGTGAGACACGATGAATGTATGCGAATGTATGTTGTGCGATTCCTCCTCCAGGAGGCGAACCCGTCAGTTGTTGATTACTGGACTCAAGGGGGCATTCCCCTACGAGGCTCAGGAAATGCACCACTCAGATCCGCTCCAATTGAAAGATCAGATTCATTCCCATCGAGTAAGTTGTGAAGATCTGGGGACCTTCATGTCGAAAAGCCCGCGAGAGTAACCCTTGGTTAGGGAGGAGTTCCTAACTAATCGCGTTAGGGATTCTTGTTAGGTTTGTATGTAACGCAAACATGCAATCAGATTACATAAATAGAGCGGAAGCGCGACAAAACGGATTTTAAAATTTTTATACAAACCATCACCATGATCGTTCTTTATGCACAATTATTAATTAAACGAAAGAGATAGAGAATAAGAATTATACCCTTGTAGAATTCTACCTTCCTCAGGTACAAGTTCAACTCCAATTCCTTCGCGTTCTCCTTGAATTCAACGGTGTGATTCTTTCCTTTGATCAATGTTAGCCACCCAAGTGTTTGGCCTCTAGAGGTGATCCACCAAGGAATAATACCTATTCAAGAAGATGGGTGTTTGGCAAAACCCTAGTTTTCTATCTCTATAGAAATTATAAGTACTCTCCACAATCTAATGCAAGAGTGTGTAACCCTAATCTATGATAAGACTTCTCTTATTTATAGATGTAGGAAAACCCCTTCCCTAAACTATTTAGGATTAGGGTTTCTATTTTAATTAAACTCCTTTAATTATATTCCTAATCCAATTAGGAATTAATGAGAGAGAGAGTACTTCTATTAATTAATTCCCAATCCCTATTAGGAATTAAATAATAGTTATATTAATTAATTCCCAATCCCTATTAGGAATTAAATAATAGTAATATTAATTAATTCCCAATCCCTATTAGGAATTAAATAATAGTAATAGTAATAATAATAATAAGACTCCTCTTATTAATTTATATTTAATATTTCCAAAATATTAAATCCTCTTATTAATTTATATTTAATATTTCCAAAATATTAAATAATAAATATTAAGCTATTTAATTTATTCTATCTCCATAGATTAAATTAAATACACTTAACTTATTATTACAATTATGCCATTTACTTCTTAAATAAATATTTTCCTTTTGCGGTGTGACCCTTTAGGTTCTCCATATTAAACCGGTTGTGAATAAATCAATTAGAACAATTCTAATCTTATTTAAATAAATAAATTAAACTATTTAATTCATTTAAATAAATAATATTTATTCTACAATAAGGGTAAGCCCCCTTAGCGATCAACGACTTTCCAGATAATATAGATTTCAACATTAATCACAAAAGAACCTTTGAGTAAATAGTTACCGTACAATTCAATCCTTCTACCATACAATGTCCCAATTAAATATAAGACATGGAATTTCTGTCAAGTCTTATTTTATTTAATTATATGTATTTCGATTCCCAAATGCACAACTCTAAATAATGCAAATTAGAAACTCCTTTCTAATTTCATTCTGCCTTGGCCAAGGACTACTGAGTTATCATTTATCGAATCACATAGGACATTCACATCTTTTACTAGACGTGGTAGATTCTTTGTTGATCATTCACCTATCTCCATGTACAACTTATTATACCCAATCATACCCTTTGATATACCCTAAAGGTCTTAAGGGACATGTCAAAGTATAACTTATCATACACAAGATACTATGATGATCTCAAGTCTAAGGATCACTTGTACTACTATCACTAGAGGAATTCCTATTGACAGCCGAGTAAAACTCCATTAGGTATTCCTTAGCGAGTCACGTTCAGTGAACTTATTCTCCAATAAGCACCTACATACTTGCTTTAGTGTCTCCACACAAATGATTATGAGATCAATCATCCTCTTCATAAGAGCAAGCAACGTATGTACTAATCTATCCGGATTCACTAATCCCCAATTTAGTAATCCAACGATTAGGAACAATTTTAGTTTGTGAGCTATCTTGAATTTAGATCTCATTAGCATGATCACCATCATGATTCTAAAAGCATTGCTCAAAACTATGGGTTTATCACATTTAATATAACAGCACCATGTAGATAATATAAAATGCCTTTTAAGAAAATCAATTCTTTTATTAATAAATGAATAAGATTACAAAGTATATGCTACATCATATCAAATATGATTGGCTTGTGTGCATACTACTTTCAATCTCCCACTTTCACTAAAGTCAATCGCCATGGTATCTAATACCCATCTTCTCTAAGTGACGATCAAACTGCTGTTGTGTTAAAGCTTTAGTAAATGGATCTGCAATGTTGTCTTGAGAGTCCACACGCTCCAGGGTGACATCTCCTCTTTCAATGATCTCTCTAATCAAATGAAACCGCCGCAACACGTGTTTGGATTTCTGATGAGACCTGGGTTCCTTAGCCTGCGCAACAGCTCTGTTGTTGTCACAGAATAAAGGTATGGCTCCTCTAATGCTAGGAACCACTCGAAGTTCAGTTATAAACTTCTTCATCCAAACAGCTTCCTTTGCAGCTTCACTTGCAGCTATGTACTCTGCCTCTGTCACTGAATCAGCAACTGTTTGCTGCTTGGAACTCTTCCAACTCACTGCGCCACCGTTTAAGGTAAACACGTACCCTGAAACGGATTTACTGTCATCTTGGTCCGTTTGAAAACTTGAGTCTGTATAGCCCTCTAGTTTCAATTCAGACCCACCGTAGACAAGAAATACATCCTTAGTTCTTCTCAAGTACTTTAGGATGTTTTTTACTGCCTTCCAGTGCTCTTCTCCTGGATTCGACTGATATCTGCTTGTTACACTAAGTGCATGAGCGACATCTGGTCTAGTACATATCATACCGTACATGATAGATCCTATTGCAGAAGCATAAGGAATCTTACTCATACGGTCTCTCTCCTCAGGTGTCTTTGGGGCCTGTTTCTTGGAGAGATGTATTACATGGCTCATCGGCATGAGACCTCTCTTGGAATCTTCCATGCTAAACTTCTTTAGCATCGAGTCAATGTACTTTCCTTGGGTCAAGCCCAGCATCCTTTTAGATCTATCTCTATAGATCTTTATCCCCAAAATATAGGATGCCTCACCCAAGTCCTTCATGGAGAAGTGTTTAGATAACCAAATTTTGATCGACTGTAGCATAGGAACATCATTCCCTATCAATAATATGTCATCAACATATAATACAAGGAATGAAACAGCGCTCCCACTAACCTTCTTGTACACACAAGGTTCATCCTCATTTTTGATAAAATCAAACCTTTTGATTATCTCATCAAAACGGATGTTCCACCTTCGAGAAGCTTGCTTCAATCCATAAATGGATCGTTGTAGCTTACAGACTTGGTTTGTTCCAACCGTTGAAACAAAACCCTCTGGCTGTATCATATATACATTCTCCTCAAGCTCTCCATTGAGGAAGGCCGTTTTCACGTCCATTTGCCAGATCTCGTAGTCATAATAAGCTGCAATTGCAAGCAAAATCCGAATGGACTTGAGCATAGCTACTGGCGAGAAGGTTTCATCATAGTCAACTCCTTGTCTTTGTTTGAAACCTTTTGCAACCAGTCGGGCCTTATAGGTCTCTACCTTGCCATCTGCCCCAGTCTTTCTCTTAAAGACCCATTTACACCCAATAGGCTTAATGCCCTCAGGTGGTGAAACCAAAGTCCATACTTGGTTTTCATACATGGAGTCCATCTCGGATTTCATGGCTTCTAGCCATTTCTCTGAGTCATTACTACTCATAGCCTCTTCGTAAGTCAATGGATCATCATCATCTATGATGCGTACCTCATCATCATCCTCTATGATGAATCCATACCTCTCAGGTATCTTCGGTACTCTTCCAGATTTACGAATAGGTAATGGTACAGTAGGTTCTTCTACTTGGTCAGGTACCTGACTTTGATCCGTAGTATTTTGTGGTTCTTGAACTTCTTCAAGATATATCTTACTCCCACTGACCCCTTCGAGGATAAACTCCTTTTCCAAGAAGGCAGCGTGTTTCGCTACAAACACCTTTTGATCATTGGGATGATAGAAATAATACCCTACAGTTTCTTTAGGGTAACCCACAAATCTACACTTGTCGGATCTAGTCTTTAGATTATCATGCTCAAACCTTTTGACATAAGCTGGACAACCCCAAGTCTTAACATACTTAAGATTTGGTTTCCTCCCTGTCCATAATTCATATGGGGTCTTTGGGACGGATTTGGTAGGTACCTTGTTTAGTAGATATGCAGCCGTTTCTAGGGCATAACCCCAGAAGGATATTGGAAGGTCGGTAAAACTCATCATGGAACGAACCATGTCCAACAATGTTCGATTTCTCCTTTCAGATACACCATTCAACTGTGGCGTTCCTGGTGGAGTCCATTGTGAGATTATACCATTTTCTTTGAGACAATTGAGAAACTCATTGGTCAAGTATTCCCCTCCTCGATCCGATCGAAGAATCTTAATACTTTTACCAGTTTGTTTCTCTACTTCACTTCTAAATTCTTTGAACTTTTCAAACGATTCAGATTTGTATTTCATTAAATACATATATCCAAATCTAGAATGATCATCAGTGAAAGTAATAAAATAAGAATACCCTCCTCGTGCATTCGTTGTCATAGGTCCACAAACGTCTGTGTGTACCAACGCTAACAACTCTGTAACTCTTTCTCCTTTTCCACTAAAAGGAGATTTAGTCATCTTACCCATGAGACAAGATTCACAAGTTGGATATGATTCGTAATCTGATAGCTCTAAAAGCCCATCTTTATGTAACTTGGATAATCTTGTTTCATTGATATGACCGAGTCTACAGTGCCACATAAAGGTATAATTAACATCATCTCTTTTTCTTTTCTTAGTTTGTTCAATTTGAAGTATATTTTCATGCAAGTCAAGTATGTAAAGTCCATTCAGTAAATTGCCAACACCATAGAAAACATTTTTATTATAAATAGAACAACTGTTGTTCTTTATTATAATATCAAAACCATCCATATCCAATACAAAAATTGAAATAATATTTCTAATGAGTGTTGGAACATAATAACAATTATTTAAACTAATGAACTTGCCCGTAGGCAGTGCTAAACAATAAGTTCCTACAACTAATGCAGTAACCTTTGCTCCATTTTCTACTCGTAGGACGACTTCATCCTTGTTCAGCTTTCTACTTCTGCTTAGTCCCTGCATATTATTACATATGTGAGAACTACAGCCGGTATCCAATACCCAAGTAGAATTTTGACTTTCAGAAAAATTAATTTCAATCATGAACAAACCTAGATCGGAAGTCGAAGCTTCTCCAAGCTTCTTTAGGTCCGCAAGATACTCCTTACAGTTCTTCTTCCAGTGTCCCGGCTTATTGCAATGGTAGCAAATTTCTTTGCTATCTGGATCAGATTTCTTTTTATCCTTTCTTTTCGCCTTGCCCTTAGCCTTCTTGTTTTTCTTCTTTTCAGAAGATACCTTAGGCCTCTTCCTTTTCTTAGAAGAATCATCCACTAGTAAGACTTGGTTCTTGTTGGATGAGAAGTGACCTTCAGCTGTTTTCAGCATGTTAAGTAACTCAGGCAAGCTGACGTCCAACTTATTCATGTGAAAATTCACAACAAATTGTGAGAAGGTGTCCGGGAGTGACTGCAAGATCAAATCTTGGCTTAACTCCCCATCCATCACGAACCCAAGCTGTCCAAGTTGTTCAATCAGATTGATCATCTTAAGGACATGAGTCTCAACAGCAGTGCCCTCGGTCATACGAGATCGGAAGAGCTCCTTAGATATCTGATATCTAGCAGTCCTACTTTGCTCACCATACAACTCTTTGAGGTGCAGCAATATAGTAGGAGCATCCATAGTTTCATGCTGACGCTGAAGCTCGTTACTCATGGATGCGAGTATGATGCATTGAGCCAAGATTGCATCATCTTGCCACTTTCTAAAAGTAGCAATCTCTTCCTCAGAGGCTGTTTCTGCAACATTTGCAGGGACTGGCGAATTTAGGACATAAGAAATCTTTTCAGCAGTGAGAACAATTCTCAGATTCCTTAACCAGTCCGTGTAATTCGGTCCGGTCAGTTTGTTAGCATCAAGTATGCTACGCAGTGATAGTGAGTTTGACATTTTTAAATTCTGCATGTGAAATAGACAACATTTTAGCATACATTCATTTTATTAATCGTCAAAATAAATTAGGTCTTTATTTAAATTGGTATCTCCCACTATTTTCATCAAACTATATTACCCTCATTATATAGTTCGGCAAATCTAATTAAAGATTTGCTAGTGAGAATAAGGATCTCATTTCAAATGTATATAGCCTTGTGTGACACAACAAACTATATATAAATAAATAGGTAGACAACTATTGTCAATTACATCACTATGTAACTCCTTGTATTTTGCCTCTTAGATTATTTTGATCAAGTGTGACACATCCGAATCAAAATTATCTAAGTTAAGTCCAACCTAGCACTTCCATATATTCGAAAGAAAAACACTGTCCTTGTGTGACACAACAAAACAGTATCGTTCAGTCTATGTATAAGCATCAAATGTGATAAAGCAACATCTTAAATATTTAATACTTGCCTTGTGTGACACAACAAACTCATATTAAATATTTAATACTCTATCGCTTTACCATGCTAGAAGGCGACGTTCGATATTCTAAATATCTTTGAACGCTTAGGACTTAATATAATTACTTTGAGGGATTTGTTATTATTAGTCTTATCTTGTTTAGCGCGCATGCACATATATATATAAAATACGCGTCATATTATTTTACATGCGAAGCATGTTGGATAATATATAATATATATATATATATATATATATATATATATATATATAATAAGCATGCACATATAGAATACTATATTCTACCCGGATTGATTATGGACTTTTATTCTAGTTTGGTTCACTAGAGCCACCAAGTGAACCAAAAGGTCAAACCTAGGGTGCAAGAATTAAATTTAAATATAACTATTACATTTAAACCCGGGCTCCATTACAAACGGGTCTTCAAGCGCTCCTTGCTCCTTGGTCTCCAATTCTTCAAAATTTAATTCTAACTAATCCTATTACAAAAACTATTTACATTAAATAGAAACCTTGATCAGCAGTCAAGGGGAAGTACATAGGAGGGAGATAGAATTTACATTAAGAAAAAATTAGAGAAGACGAGGTACGCAGACCCCATTTATAAAAACTCATACATTCAAGCATCCTCTAAAATAATTCCAATCACACATTGGTCTATAGTCCATAAACAATCCCTATTTATTATCATACATATCTCTATATGTATCAATAAATAACATTCATCTCATGAATAATAAAATCATTCTATATATATACGAGTATCATTTAATGGGCAATTTTAAATTGCATGAAATCCAATTTCAAGATTAAAATAAACTCTTTATTTTAATTATAAAATTATTAAGAATATTATATATATACATATATATATATATATATATATATATATATATATATATATATATATATAACCACGGTATATATTATATATATATATATATATAATCACGTGATATGTATATATATATATAAATCCGTTACTATATCTTATATATATATATATATATATAATATGTAATCATGTGATATGTATATATATATAAATCTGTTACTATATATTATATATATATATATATATATATATATATATATAATATATGTAATCCGTTACTATATATTATATATTATATATATATATACATGTGTAATCCATTACTAATCACCCATTTAATTAAATCAAGTGATTTCGTTTTTTATAAAATAATAATTTTACACAACTAATTATGCCCAATAAATTATTCTAAATACATACCCATATATAAATAGAATCAAAACAATTAATAATTCGCATAAAGATTGGCTCTTGATACCACTGTTAGGTTTGTATGTAACGCAAACATGCAATCAGATTACATAAATAGAGCGGAAGCGCGACAAAACGGATTTTAAAATTTTTATACAAACCATCACCATGATCGTTCTTTATGCACAATTATTAATTAAACGAAAGAGATAGAGAATAAGAATTATACCCTTGTAGAATTCTACCTTCCTCAGGTACAAGTTCAACTCCAATTCCTTCGCGTTCTCCTTGAATTCAACGGTGTGATTCTTTCCTTTGATCAATGTTAGCCACCCAAGTGTTTGGCCTCTAGAGGTGATCCACCAAGGAATAATACCTATTCAAGAAGATGGGTGTTTGGCAAAACCCTAGTTTTCTATCTCTATAGAAATTATAAGTACTCTCCACAATCTAATGCAAGAGTGTGTAACCCTAATCTATGATAAGACTTCTCTTATTTATAGATGTAGGAAAACCCCTTCCCTAAACTATTTAGGATTAGGGTTTCTATTTTAATTAAACTCCTTTAATTATATTCCTAATCCAATTAGGAATTAATGAGAGAGAGAGTACTTCTATTAATTAATTCCCAATCCCTATTAGGAATTAAATAATAGTTATATTAATTAATTCCCAATCCCTATTAGGAATTAAATAATAGTAATATTAATTAATTCCCAATCCCTATTAGGAATTAAATAATAGTAATAGTAATAATAATAATAAGACTCCTCTTATTAATTTATATTTAATATTTCCAAAATATTAAATAATAAATATTAAGCTATTTAATTTATTCTATCTCCATAGATTAAATTAAATACACTTAACTTATTATTACAATTATGCCATTTACTTCTTAAATAAATATTTTCCTTTTGCGGTGTGACCCTTTAGGTTCTCCATATTAAACCGGTTGTGAATAAATCAATTAGAACAATTCTAATCTTATTTAAATAAATAAATTAAACTATTTAATTCATTTAAATAAATAATATTTATTCTACAATAAGGGTAAGCCCCCTTAGCGATCAACGACTTTCCAGATAATATAGATTTCAACATTAATCACAAAAGAACCTTTGAGTAAATAGTTACCGTACAATTCAATCCTTCTACCATACAATGTCCCAATTAAATATAAGACATGGAATTTCTGTCAAGTCTTATTTTATTTAATTATATGTATTTCGATTCCCAAATGCACAACTCTAAATAATGCAAATTAGAAACTCCTTTCTAATTTCATTCTGCCTTGGCCAAGGACTACTGAGTTATCATTTATCGAATCACATAGGACATTCACATCTTTTACTAGACGTGGTAGATTCTTTGTTGATCATTCACCTATCTCCATGTACAACTTATTATACCCAATCATACCCTTTGATATACCCTAAAGGTCTTAAGGGACATGTCAAAGTATAACTTATCATACACAAGATACTATGATGATCTCAAGTCTAAGGATCACTTGTACTACTATCACTAGAGGAATTCCTATTGACAGCCGAGTAAAACTCCATTAGGTATTCCTTAGCGAGTCACGTTCAGTGAACTTATTCTCCAATAAGCACATACATACTTGCTTTAGTGTCTCCACACAAATGATTATGAGATCAATCATCCTCTTCATAAGAGCAAGCAACGTATGTACTAATCTATCCGGATTCACTAATCCCCAATTTAGTAATCTAACGATTAGGAACAATTTTAGTTTGTGAGCTATCTTGAATTTAGATCTCATTAGCATGATCACCATCATGATTCTAAAAGCATTGCTCAAAACTATGGGTTTATCACATTTAATATAACAGCACCATGTAGATAATATAAAATGCCTTTTAAGAAAATCAATTCTTTTATTAATAAATGAATAAGATTACAAAGTATATGCTACATCATATCAAATATGATTGGCTTGTGTGCATACTACTTTCAATTCTAACAATTGAATCACTTGATAGCGGTTTTAGGATACATTTTTTATATGCTTTCTTTTTAATCCCGATTGTGGCATTGTACGGATCTAAGGCATCTTAGATCTACAGATTTTTGTCCTAGATTCTAAGTCTCTTTCCATAGTTCTCGTTAATACACATAGTCCCTCGAAATGTTGTCTTCGATGTTGCAATCTAAAAGATAGGGTCACGGGAATCTGCTTTTAGATCTCTTTTTACTTACGTTTCGATATATTACGATGTGAGCCTAGGAATATTGAAGTCGAGATCCTCAAATCGGATCTTGACCTAATTCCCACGATGGACATTATTTCTATTGTAAAGTTATTATCTGATCATTATAAATGTAAATTTGGGCCTTAAACGGTATCAAGGTTTCATCATGCTAAAACCGGATTTAAGGCCCCGTAATAGTGAAAATTGCGATTGCAGGTGTTCGAGGCTATTGAGATGGCTTTCATGCCCATGGATCGCCCTGACCCTGTTTTGATGCTTGGTTTCCCGTTTATCACAAAAAACGATTTTTAAACAAAACGACCAAGATCTTTTAAAATCAAATTGTGTTGGGTTAGTAAGACGACTTTAGATTAAAATTAAAAGTAACGAAAAAAAAATATCGATTCCTATTTGGCGAAAGGGTTTGAAAATTGCATTTTCCGAAACGTCACCCAAAAGATTTTCATCAAATTCAAAGCTAAAATGAACCTTTCTCTAAAGTCAAATCCTTCGCGCTAGGTCCAAAGAGGTTTTAAGTTGCTTTCAAGATAACGTACTTCGCACAATTTTGATCCAAAGCTAGATAACTATTTCCTTCACAATCACACACACACACATACACACACATTTCACACTTAGAAAAACATCAAGATGCGGTAACTGTGTTTTCATGGAAGTCGGGGAGTGCCTAACACATTCCTCTCGCTTAAGCAAGCCCCCGAACTCTATGAATCTCGGTTTCGAGACTAATTTTATAGAGTCACATATTGAGCCTTATTGCGAAAATCCTAAAATCTAGATGAGTTGGTACATCCACTTAAATCTTTACTAACTGGCGGCTCTGTCTAATTGGCCCATCATTAAAATTAACCTTTTCAAAATTTCGTCGGCATTTATGTCGGATTTTTCCTGAAAACAAATCACCCTTTAAGCGAAATGAATAAATTGAAATCATAAAAAGGGTAAAAATACCTAAAATTAGGAAAAATAAAATTTCTCCGGCGTCGACAGCTGGCTACTCTGCTGGGGACGTTAGAGGGCTTAAGCCACATACAATCTTGTTGTTTTTCTTTTTTATCTGTGTCATGCGTGAATAAATGATTGCGATGAATGTCTTACATTGAATTTAAAGTGCTTCGCGCAATTGTCATCATATGCATGCGGTGAGACACAATGAATGTATGCGAATATATTGAAAGTAGTATACACACAAACCAATCATATTTGATATGATGTAGCATATACTTTGTAATCTTATTCATTTATTAATAAAAGAATTGATTTTCTTAATAGGCATTTTTACATTATCTACATAGTGTTGTTATATTAAATGTGATAAACCTATAGTTTTGAGCAATGCTTTTAGAATCATGATGGTGATCATGCTAATGAGATCTAAATTCTAGATAGCTCATGATAGACTCCACGGCACGCTTGCGTGAGGTGGTCGTCGCCCAAATCGTTTTCTAGCAAAAATTGAATGGTGGATTGCTTGCAACACCTCAACCCCTCGCATATATGAAGACGGTAATCTTGGTACAATTGCTCACGTTTGGAAATCTACGTTAGATGAACACCAACGACACCTTAACCCCTCGCTTATATGTAAGCGATAATCTTGGTACAATCGACGCTTGATGTGGTAGAGGACGCCACACACAACTATGGAATGTTGTGTGATAAGTCAAGTTGAATTCTCAAAGAAAACTAAGGAAATACTTAGGAATCCTTCAAAGAATCAATAGTAGAGAATAACTCAAAGAGTTTGATAAAATCTGAATATATGAAATGTTGCTGCCTCCATTACAATCATAAGACTTATATATGGAGGCTAGGGTGGTGGCTATGAAACCCTAAATCTGAACAAGGAAATAGCAATTAACTTAGAGTTAAATCCCATCTAGGATTAATTTTATTACAAGGTAACATAGAAATCTGCTGGAAAGTGCTGAATAAAAAGAAAGTGCTGAAACATGAGGGAATCACATGCCAAAAATGTGCTGCAGAATATTCAGCAAATGGCTTGGAATTTAGCTTCTGAATTGGCTCATCCTTTTGTAACACAATTGACTTGGAATTTAGCTTATGATTTGGCTGATGCAGAATATTCAGCAATTGGCTTGGAATTTAGCTTCTGAATTGGCTCATCCATTTGTAACACAATTGGCTTAGAATTTAGCTTCTAAATTGGCTGATGCAGAATATTCAGCAATTGAGTTGGAATTTAGTTCCTAAATTGGCTCATCCATTTGTAACAAATTCACGAACTTAGAATCTGTCATACTCGGTTTTGAAGTCATTCCAACCTCGTTCCAAATTATTTGAATCAACCCATTGAGTCCCTCCTTGAAGCGTTTAGCCCGAGCTCTTGTTACGGGTCCAATCGGGAAGCGAACCGAATCTGATGTATGGGTGTCAATCACTCCCGAGCTAGGGATGTCCTCATCATTCCCCTCCTCTTGAGAAGGATTTGACCTCAAATCGTCGCCTACATCAAACGGACTTAGATCAATAACATTGAATGTGGCACTAACATTATACTCACCAGGTAAATCTAGTTTGTAGGCATTGTCATTAATGCGCTCAAGAACTTGAAACGGCCCATCTCCTCTTGGAAGCAGCTTTGAGCGTCTTTGAGCTGGGAATATCTCTTTTCGCATGTGTAACCATACCCAATCTCCTGCTTCAAAGACAACTCGACGTCGACCCTTGTTGGCTTATTTGGCATATTGCTCCGTCCTCCTTTCAATGTTGAGTCTCGCCTTCTCATGTATTTGCTTAAAAAATTCAGCCTTTTTCTTTCCATCCATGTTAGTAAATTCAGAAACAGGTAATGGTGATAAATCCAACGGTGTCAAAGGATTAAGCACGTAACAACGCCGATAAAGTCCTATTTACTACTTCAGTTTGGCCATCAGTCTGTGGGTGACAAGTAGTTGAAAATAGCAGTTTAGTGCCCAATTTACACCACAATGTCTTCCAAAAATAACTCAAGAACTTAGTATCTCTATCAGAAACAATCGTTTTAGGCATGCCATGCAAACGCACAATTTCTTTAAAGAATAAATCAGCAACATGGGATGCATCATCAATCTTGTGACATGGAATAAAATGCGCCATCTTTGAAAACCTTCTAGACAATGCATCAGCAATGACATTCTCTTTACCTTGTTTATATCGAATGACATATGGAAATGTTTCGATAAATTCCATCCATCGCGCATGCCTCTTGTTCAATTTGTGTTGGCCTTTCAAGTACTTCAATGATTCATGATCTGTGTATATCACGAACTCCTTAGGCCAAAGGTAGTGTTGCCATGTCTCCAATGCTCGAACCAAAGCGTATAACTCCTTGTCGTAAGTAGGATAGTTCAAGGCTGCCCCGTTCAACTTTTCGCTAAAGTACGCCACTGGCTTCCTTTCTTGCATCAACACAGCTCCAATTTCTAACCCTGAAGCATCACACTCAATTTCAAAAGTTTTAGTAAAATCAGGTAAAACAAATAAAGGTGCATTAGTCAATTTGTCTTTAATCAGCTGGAATGCCTTTTCTTGTTCATCACCCCACTTAAACCCCACACTCTTCTTGATCACTTCCGTTATCGGTGTTGTGATGTCGCTGAAGTTCCTCACGAATCGACGGTAAAAACTTGCTAGCCCATGAAAACTACGTACTTGACTTACATTCGTAGGACTCGGCCATTCTCGAATAGCACGTATTTTCTCCTCATCAACTTATACTCCCTGCGTACTAACAACAAAACCAAGGAACACAACTCGATCCGTATAAAATGTTCACTTTTCCATGTTAGCAAATAACTTTTCTTCTCTAAGCACATCTAAAACAGATTTTAAATGCAACGCATGCTCACCCATGTTTTTGCTATAGATTAGAATATCATCAAAATATACCACAACAAATTTCCCAATGAATGATCGCAAAACATGATTCATTAAACGCATGAAAGTACTAGGAGCATTAGTTAAACCGAAAGGTAACACTAACCACTCATACAAACCATACTTCATTTTAAAAGCAGTTTTCCATTCATCACCTTCTTTCATCCTAATTTGATGATATCCACTTTTTAAGTCAATTTTTAAAAACACATATGACCCATGTAATTCATCTAACATGTCATCTAATCGAGGAATGGGATGTCGATATTTAACCGTAATATTATTTATCGCACGACAATCGATGCACATCTGCCACCTTCCATCCTTCTTTGGCACTAAAATCACCGGAACCGCACATGGACTCATGCTCTCCCTCACGAACCCCTTCTCCATTAGTTCACCAACTTGCTTTTGCAACTCCTTCGTCTCCTCAGGATTGCTCCGATAAGCTGGACGGTTTGGAATGGTAGCACCGGGTACGAAATCAATTTGATGTTCAATTCCCCGAATTGGTGGTAATCCTTGTGGTAATTCCTCGGGAAATACGTCCGCATAATTCTGCAATAGAGATGAAATAACACTAGGCAAAACTGAATCGTTAGCATTAGTAGTTAAAAACGCCTCCTTATACCGAAGTATAATCATCGGCACTTTAGAGACTGTAAAGCCCAGGAATTTTCAAAAACAGTGTATCAAATTATTTTGATAGATAAAATTCATTTTATGAATTTAATTGGACTCCTATAAGAATTTTTAATTATAGGTCCAATAATTTTCTTACATAAAAAGGGGCTCACTAATAGTTGGGATAAAATTAGTAAGTAACCCTAAGAATTTATTTGCAAGAAAATTGAGAAGAAAATTAATAAATAATTTCATTCTACCATTATCGGATTTAAATAATTCGAACGAGAAATTTTGTTGAAATAAATATTTCAAATAATTAATTAATTGAATTAGTTATTCAACGTAAATACTAGAATATAATATTGTTAATTTAAATTGGGTTCCCTTCATTTGAATTAGCCATTTGTTTGGACCCAAATCCCTTTTCTATTTCCAAACATTGGGCCGACCCACCTCCATAAGATCAGCCGACCCAAACTCCTCTCCAGTCGGGTTGACCCATGGTATGGGATATTAGGATTGCCGGCATCTCATTTGGGGAAAAAACAATATTGAACCAAACCCTTGTATCAGAGCAATCCCAAGCCTCAATCAGTCGAACCATCTGGCAAAGCTAATCCGTCCATCAGTCGCGCAAGAGACGGGGAGAAGAAGGCGCCGGCAAAGGGCTTGAAGAACCAGCGGACAAGCGGGGGAGATAGCGACGCAACCGAGCGTTCCGTCGACGGACCAAAGGTTCCAGGAAGTCCGGCGATTTGACCAGTGAGGGTTACGCAGCTCGAGGACCGCCGGCGAAGCTAGCTGGGCTCAGATGAGACTGACGTGGACCACTCACCCCTTACCCACTGGTCTCCGTCTTAATCAATTGGGGGTATTACCCATTAAATGGGTAAAATTTTTCCTATAAATTGAAGCCCTAAAATCCCAAACCCATAGCTGCCGACTTCCTTTGTTTGAGAAAATCCCCAATTAGCAGCTAGTTTTCTTTAGGCTAGTAAGGAGATACAGAGAGAAGGGGGATACAAGGGAAGACCATCGCGCATGTCCGGCTGGGTTGATTACTTCGGACGGCGACGACGGACGGCGACTCGAACCACTCGAAGGTATACCGAGCCGTGCTAAGTTTTAGGTTTGGTATAAATTTCTTTTCTAAATTCCTTCCTCTGAACTTAGTTTGGTGCTGCCCATTTTGTGGGTATGTTTATTTAGGATTTGTCTGTAAATGGATTTGGTATTGCCGACTGTACTGGTCGTGCTGTAGATTCTGTATTGGAATTGTTGGGTTTACAAGTCTGCAGTTATGCTTTGGGTTGGTTCATTCAAATAAGGAACTGATATTGCATTACTTTTGGTTGTCTGGTTTTAATTTGGTAAATTGTTCCCTGTATTGGATTTATGGGTTGAAAATTGCTTGGGTCGTGCTGTTCTTGGTAGTGTATTGAGTTATACCGTGTGTATTTTTGGGAAAAAACTGGTATGGCAGAACTTGAGGTTCGGCAGTCTATTGTTGGTATAGGACTAGGCCAATGCCGAGTTTTAGAATGCCCAATATATGTTTGTTGTAATGCCTAAACCAAATGTTGTTTTCATTTTGGATAACGGTTGTTCTGTCAGCATCATGGATGATAAAAAAATCGAATGTGGTTTTTCTTTCTGTATGTGTTAATGTTGGGCAAAACAATAATAAATAATTACTTATTATTTAAATAATAAATGACAAATTAGATAATAAGTATCTAAATTATTATTTAGTTAATATTCATAATAAAATAATAATTGATTACTATTTTTGTTTTCGTCAATATATAATAGGTAAAGATAATAATTATTATTCAATGAATATGGAATAATAATAACTATTTATTACCAATAAAGATTATAAATATTTAATTGTTATTCAATTAATATTGGATAATAATTAAGTAGGAATAAGTTAACAAAATAATTATTTATTATTTACCAATAAATAATAAATAAAGATAATAAATATTTAATTATTATTTAACAATAATAATTAAATATGAATAAAGTTAATAAAATAATTATTTATTATTTTCCCAATAAATAATAAATAAAGATAATAAATATTTAATTATTATTAAATATGAATAAAGTTAATAAAATAATTATTTATTATTATTTTAAATGATAAATAAAGATAATAAATAATTAATTATTATTTAATTAATATTAAGTAATAATTAAGCATGAATAAAGTTATTAAATAAGAAGGAAGTTAACTACGTAATCATTAATGAAATAATGATTAAGAATAAGGGAGATTTATAGGTTAATTATTTAGCTTTAACCCTTAATAAATAATAAACACTTAAGGATTGCTCACTAATAATCAAGTGTGGGTAGGATTTATACAGTAAGTATTCAATTAATGTTGCATAAGGAACAGGAGTAATAATTACTAAATTACCCTAAGGTAAATAGTAATTAAGAGTAAACTAAATAATTGATCAACGGTTTTCTGTTATCTTTAAACCAAAATAAATTTATTAAACCATACCTAGATACTATTAAAGGAAATAAATTGAGTATTCAAATGATAGTGACCATGATCTATTATTTTAGCTAAGGGTCATTAATAAATTTCCGTTTAACTAATGTTAAATGGTAATTAATTATAGATTGTGAATTCTTTATTTGCTAAGTAAATAGTATAATAAAGTGTGCCAAGATACAATCATGTTATATAATTGATAAGCCGACTTTATCCAATGATAGGTCACTCGAGATCAATTAATTAAAGCTAGAATTTATCTGTAGCTGAGCAAACAGGCAAGTCCTCTATCCCGAACTTTGATTTCTGCAAGTTCCTAACCCTAAACTTCTTACATTATTGCAAGTTCTTCCTTACTCAACTTTTTACCTTGAGCAATACTTCTAAAACCTTATGCAGTATTTTAATTCATGCAAAAGGTATATATTATTGCAAGTATTCTTTAAGCTTGAATTTTATCTCCAAGCATGCTATAAGTGGGTCTAATTACTTTTAAAATTATTCCACATCTGTGTATTTATTGGCATTCGCACTCATGCATTTGAATTCGGATATTGAATTAAATTCAGAAGTTTTATGAACCATTCAATGGTTAAGTCTGAACCCTTGTTCGGTCAGACAATTTTGTGAGAATTTATAAAAGCTATCCGAACCAATCAATGGTAAGGATTCTTAGACTGTATGAACACCCCCTTTATTTATAGGGGAGTACCCCACGTACCGTATATAAGGTACAAATAACAGAATTAAATGTTATGCATATACATAGGGTACGCGAGGCTGATCCCCTCAAGTACGTTATTCTGTAGCCAGTAACCAGAGGGTCAACCAGCTATTGACTCCTCTGGAAGTTATCGTTCAAAGTCTATTTGACTATCAATTGTTCTAAAAGCATTTTATTGTTCTTGCTTCTGATTTATTCTATTGTTGAAATCCCTTTTTATATCCCTTCATCATGATATATCCTTATTGTTGCACTTTAAACTTGCTGGGCAAACTCGTTGCTCATTCTTGCTATATCATGATTTCATTGCAGCTAAACCCGAGACGTCAGGGAAGAATAAAGGGAAAGAAAAGATGAAATGATAGACTTCTTGTAGCTGACCTTAGATTTATGTGTTAGTTATTTACTGATGTAATTTAAACCCTGCTAGCTATTTAGGGTATGGATTGTGTAAATGTTTAAGGTTAATCGTATTCTGGGACTAGTGACACCTTGTAATGAACAATGTATGTTTATTATATTCCGCACTTTTAGATATCATATGTTGTTAAAGGTGAATGTTGTATTGAATCGTGATGACCAGATCCGGGTATTGGAGACCCGAATTTGGGGGCGTCACAGGTTGGTATCAGAGCTGTAGGTTATAAACTTTAGGATTGCGAAACCTAGGTTATAACCTTCGTAGTAAACTCGTATTGAGTGTTAGGAGATAAATCGAGGAGATTTATTATATGTGGTTTTGATGAATTGGGGAATTCATCGAGTCGAGTAGTACCCAATGAAATATACTTTCATTTCTTCAATGAATATATTTTATTGCTGTACTAATGTGAGTTTTTGTGTGTTTGTAGGATGGCTGATATAGGGGAGACTAGTGGAGCCCGTGAGGAGGAGGAGACATATACAGATATACTAGTAGTTTCGGAGCAGCTGGTGGGTTATGCTCCTATTGCCCCGGGATTGCTTACAGGGAGGAGTCCGAGCCGGAGGAGGACTACCATAGAGAGCTACCAGAGCCAGTGGTAGGTGGGGTGATGAGGTCCGGTAGTCAGGACCCTGATACTGAGGAGGAGGATCCCGAGGCTGAGGGGGAGGAGCCACCTGCTGACATCGACGGCATGGGGTCCACTGCTGATGATATCATCGAGGGGTTGACGGACAGAAATGAGGAGCTGGAGGCTCGGATTGCTCATTTGGAGGAGCAGAACCAGACCCATCAGTATATGGAGGACCAGTTATAGAGACCTGGCCTATCAGCTCGAGCATGATTTAGGGGTGGCCAAGGTACAGCTGCAGGGCTACGAGTCCTCGGCACAGCAGGTCGGACCACTGCTACATCAGCTAGTGGCCCGAAATGCTGAGTTGAGAGAGAGGTTGGAGCAGAGGGATCTGCAGATCGCCCACCTGAGGGCGAAACAGGAGGCCATGAGGTTTGAGGCCGGACTGGAGGTGGCTGCGAGGATGCGCGTCAGGGAGGCCTGGGCCAGGGAGGCCAGGAGGGTTGATCAGCTGGAGGACCAGCTAGAGGCCAGGGCAGTGAGGATAGAGACCCTGGGGCATGCCTTGGATGCAGCCTACCGTAGACCCCGGACTGAGATATGGGAGTCCAGTCGCTCTGTTCGCCGCAGGATCGGGGATGGAGCAGTCCCTTCTGGTCAGCAGGCTCGGCTCCGTCATGATGTATAGTGATGGGATAGGATGGTTGTTTAGTTGTTAGTACAGTCAGTCCCACTTTTGTTTATGTTAGGGACATAGTCATGTTTGTTTATGAAACTTTATATTTGTTGTTATGATTGGGTAGGGTAGCAGTTAAAACCCCAACTTTTGTGGTCTTGAGGGAGGAAGGTTAGGATTCCCCACTTTTGTCTAAGGGGAAGGGTTATTGATGAATAGGACACAGTGGCGCATTTATAGCAGTATGCCACAGGTTTCGTATTGTAACAAACGGTGGTATATGAATATAAATGCAGATGTTTCACTTAAATCGAATGTGCTGATAAATATTTTACCTTTAATTGTTTATTTTAATAACATATGATGTAAAATGTGAATCTATAGGTAAAAGTCATCAGTTTCCTTATTCTAAACCATGCCAAGGGGAAGGCCACGTAACCGACAGGTCGAAGAGTCAGAAAGTGAGGTTGGAGACCAAACCAACCCAATGAGAATGTTCGCGGAAATGCTGGCCGAGGCTATGCAATCCAGACCACCACCTGAGAGAACCCAAGCTGCAGCTGAGCCAACGCATCATCTGGCAAACTTTAAAGATTTCAAATTGGTCGGACCACCTGAGTTCAAGGGAACTCTTAACCCAATCGAGGCGCAGACCTGGATAGAAGAGATAGAGAAGGTCTTTGAAGTAGCAAGGGTGGCAGAGGAACAGAAAACAAGTTTTGCCACTTTTCATGCTAAAAGGAGAAGCCAACTATTGGTGGAAGGCCAATCGGGGCCGAGTTGAAGAAGGCACTGTCGCTTGGGATCGTTTTAAGGAAATGTTCTTGGAAAATTACTTTCCAGAGAGCATGAAGCAGGAGATGGAGATCAAGTTCCTGGAACTGAAACAAGGAAACATGTCTGTGGCTGAGTTACGCGGCTAAGTTTAATGAGTTGGCACGGTTTGCAGCTCACCAAGTCAGCACCGAGGAAAGGAAAGCTCGCAGGTTTGAGCAGGGGTTGAAGCCATGGTTATACCGTTCTGTGGCGGTATTAAAAATCAGAACATTCGCAGAATTAATGGAGAGGGCAATCATTGCAGAGGGTGGGCATAGTGAGGCCCTGGCTAAGTACAATCAGGATAAGAAGAAGGGTCATGAGGGCCAGAAGTCAGGAAGCAGCGGGGGCAGCAACCCCAACAAACGGAAATGGAATGAAAGTCAATCTTTCGGGAGCAATAAACCCGGAGGAAACCTGTCTGGAGGGGGGGAGGCAAGGAAACCAGGCAGGTGCAGTAATTGTGGTAAGAACCACACGGGGGAGTGTATGAAGGGAAAAAGCGTTTGCTACAAATGCGGGCAACCGGGGCACATGGCTCCCCAATGTCAGAACAAACCAAAGGGGGGATGTTATTCATATGGAGCACCCGACCACCAAATCAAGGACTGTCCGAAGAGGAAAGGTGACCTCGGGAGTGGCAACAGGAACAACAACAGCAACAGCGGGAACAATAACCGGCTGAGCTATGGGGCACCAGCCAGTCAAGCTAACAGGCCAACAGCTCGCACATTCAATATGACAGTCCAGGATGCAATGGAATCCAAGGACGTGGTGTCAGGTATCATCCCGCCCAATCAACGATATAAATGCATATGTGCTATTTGATTCGGGTGCCACTTGCTCTTTTGTTTCCGAAGAATTCGCTAGACAATTAAATGTCCCTTGTGAAAAGTTTAGAACACCCTATGAACGTAGAAGTAGCAAACAAAGAAATTATCCCCGTAGAATGCATTCATAGGAACTGTTGTGTTGAATTTCGAGGATTTAAGCTCAAAGTGGATTTGATACCAATTCGACTGGGAGAGTTCGATGTAATCTTGGGAATGGATTGGCTATCAACCCACGGAGCAGTTATTGACTGTAAGAAGAAATGTATACACCTAAAGACTCCTAATAAGTCAAAGGTGGTATTTTACGGCAGTAAGTCACCAAGCCAATCTTGTTGTCTTACTATGATGCAAACAAGGAGATTACTCAAGAAGGGTTGCGAATGTTATTTGGCCCATGTGGTTGATACTCGTCGAGTAGGGGATGAGATGAGTCAAAAATACCAGTCGTGAGAGAATTCACCGATGTCTTTCCCGAAGAGCTTCCGGGACTGCCGCCGGACAGGGAAATCGAGTTCGTTATCGATTTGGCACCGGGAACCGCACCAATATCGAAGCCGCCGTATCGAATGGCACCTGTAGAGATGAAAGAATTGATGGTGCAACTGCAGGAACTGTTGGATAAGGGTTATATCAGACCGAGCGTGTCCCCGTGGGGAGTGCCAGTTCTGTTTGTAAAGAAGAAAGACGGTTCAATGAGGCTTTGTATCGACTATCGAGAGTTGAACAAAGTTACGATTAAGAATAGGTATCCACTTCCTAGAATTGATGATCTGTTTGATCAACTCAAGGGAGCAAAGTACTTTTCAAAGATCGACTTGAGAACCGGCTACCATCAGCTGAAGGTAAGGCAGGAAGATATCCCGAAGACTGCATTCAGGACTCGTTATGGGCACTTCGAGTTCCTGGTAATGTCTTTTGGGTTGACAAATGCGCCAGCAGCCTTCATGGATATGATGAACAGAGTGTTCAAGCAGTACTTGGACAAGTTCGTAGTCGTATTCATCGATGACATCCTGGTGTATTCAGGAACAGAGGAGGAGCATGCTGAACACTTAAGAGTTGTATTAGAAGCTCTCAGGAGGGAGAAATTGTACGCAAAATTTTCGAAGTGTGAGTTTTGGTTGCAGAGGGTACAATTTCTGGGTCATGTCATAGACAAGAATGGTGTTTCGGTGGACCCAGCAAAGGTGGAAGCAGTTATCAACTGGGAACAGCCGAAGACGCCAACAGAGATCCGGAGTTTCTTGGGATTAGCGGGATACTATCGGAGATTCATCCAGGATTTTTCAAAGATAGCATCGCCGTTGACCAATCTCACCAGGAAAACAGTCAAGTTTGTTTGGTCGGAGAAGTGTGAGGAGAGTTTCATGGAATTGAAAAAGAGACTCAGCCAAGCACCAGTGCTGACCTTACCAGACAACACTGGGGGTTTCGTAGTGTATAGCGATGCGTCACACAAGGGTCTTGGCTGTGTACTGATGCAACACGGCAAGGTCGTGGCGTACGCATCGCGTCAGCTGAAGGATTATGAGAATGGTTATCCGACTCATGACTTGGAGTTAGCAGCGGTAGTTTTCGCCTTGAAAATTTGGAGGGCAACTACCTATACGGGGAGAAGTGCGAGATATATACAGATCACAAAAGTCTGAAATATATCTTCACTCAAAAGGAGCTGAACATGAGGCAACGCCGATGGTTAGAATTGATCAAGGACTACGACTGTGAAATTCTGTACCATCCGGGCAAAGCAAATGTAGTGGCTGATGCCTTAAGTAGGAAAGGCAAGGTGAAATTGATGCAGCTGACGGTCCAGGAGGAGTTGATACGGGACTTTGAACGTCTGGAGCTGGAAGTTAGGTATCCAATGGAGGGGGACGAAAAGGTGTTCGCCGTGACGGTAGGTCCAACTCTACTGGATAAGATACAAGAGGCTCAAGAATTTGACGAGAAATGCATTGACATTAAGAAACAGTTATCGGAGGGAAAAGCCTCGAAGTATAAGGTTGACAGCACAGGATTGCTGAGGTTCGAGGGAAGGATCTGGATACCCTATGTACCAGACTTAAGGGAAGAAATTTTGCAAGAGGCCCATAATACGAGGTTTTCGGTACATCCAGGTAGCACCAAGATGTATCAAGATCTTCGCCAGCATTATTGGTGGCCGCATTTGAAGGGGGAAGTTGCAGAATTCGTCAGCCGGTGTTTAACCTGTCAGAGAATCAAGGCGGAGCACCAACGGCCGAGCGGATTGTTGCAACCCTTAGAGATTCCCGAATGGAAGTGGGAGCACATCACAATGGATTTTGTGGTGGGATTTCCAACAACGCAAAAAGGTCTAGACGCCATCTGGGTGATCGTAGATCGTTTGACCAAGTCTGCCCATTTTCTACCGATCAAGATCAGGTACAAATTGGAACAGCTAGCAAAACTTTATGTGAAGGAAATAGTATCACGACATGGAGTGCCGGTATCTATTGTGTCTGACAGGGATCCGCGCTTCACGTCAAATTTTTGGAGAAGTCTGCAGGAGAGACTGGGAACACAGTTAAGAATGAGTACGGCATATCATCCTCAGACTGATGGTCAGAGTGAGCGAACAATTCAGACTCTAGAGGATATGCTCCGGGCAGTTGTGATGGACTTGAGTGGCAGCTGGGACGATCACTTGCCACTAGTGGAGTTCGCCTACAATAATAGTTACCATGCTAGTATTGGTATGCCACCGTACGAAGCGCTATATGGGAGGAAGTGTCGAACGCCGTTGTGTTGGGATGAAGTTGGTGAACGGAGATTGTTGGGGCCAGAGTTGGTACAACAAACCGTGGAAATCATTAAAGTAATAAGACAGCGGTTAGTAGCAGCTCAAGATCGTCAGAAGAAGTATGCCGACTTACATCGTCAAAAACGAGACTTTGAAGTTGGTAGCTTTGTGTTTCTGAAGGTATCTCCCTGGAAAGGGAAGATCCGTTTTGGGAAGAAGGGCAAATTGAGCCCTAGGTTCATAGGACCTTTTGAAATATTAAGAAAAATAGGCGAGGTGGCGTACGAGGTAGCATTACCTCCTGAACTTGAGCACATTCACAACGTGTTCCACGTATCAGTGTTGCGTCCGTATAAGCCAGACTACAAGCATGTTATTTCCTATGAGCCAATTCAAGTCGAGAAGGATTTATCGTACGAGGAGATTCCTGTTCAAATACTGGATAGAAAAGAGCAGAAGCTGAGGAATAAAATCATTCACTCGGTGAAGGTTCTCTGGAGAAATCACGCGGTAGAGGAGGCTACGTGGGAACTTGAAGAGAAGATGAGAGCAAACTATCCGCGCTTGTTTGAGTAACCTTAGATTGAAATTCCGAGGACGGAATTTTTATAAGGGAGAGAGGATGTAAAGCCCAGGAATTTTCAAAAACAGTGTATCAAATTATTTTGATAGATAAAATTCATTTTATGAATTTAATTGGACTCCTATAAGAATTTTTAATTATAGGTCCAATAATTTTCTTACATAAAAAGGGGCTCACTAATAGTTGGGATAAAATTAGTAAGTAACCCTAAGAATTTATTTGCAAGAAAATTGAGAAGAAAATTAATAAATAATTTCATTCTACCATTATCGGAGTTAAATAATTCGAACGAGAAATTTTGTTGAAATAAATATTTCAAATAATTAATTAATTGAATTAGTTATTCAACGTAAATACTAGAATATAATATTGTTAATTTAAATTGGGTTCCCTTCATTTGAATTAGCCATTTGTTTGGACCCAAATCCCTTTTCTATTTCCAAACATTGGGCCGACCCACCTCCATAAGATCAGCCGACCCAAACTCCTCTCCAGTCGGGTTGACCCATGGTATGGGATATTAGGATTGCCGGCATCTCATTTGGGGAAAAACAATATTGAACCAAACCCTTGTATCAGAGCAATCCCAAGCCTCAATCAGTCGAACCATCTGGCAAAGCTAATCCGTCCATCAGTCGCGCAAGAGACGGGGAGAAGAAGGCGCCGGCAAAGGGCTTGAAGAACCAGCGGACAAGCGGGGGGAGATAGCGACGCAACCGAGCGTTCCGTCGACGGACCAAAGGTTCCAGGAAGTCCGGCGATTTGACCAGTGAGGGTTACGCAGCTCGAGGACCGCCGGCGAAGCTAGCTGGGCTCAGATGAGACTGACGTGGACCACTCACCCCTTACCCACTGGTCTCCGTCTTAATCAATTGGGGGTATTACCCATTAAATGGGTAAAATTTTTCCTATAAATTGAAGCCCTAAAATCCCAAACCCATAGCTGCCGACTTCCTTTGTTTGAGAAAATCCCCAATTAGCAGCTAGTTTTCTTTAGGCTAGTAAGGAGATACAAAGAGAAGGGGGATACAAGGGAAGACCATCGCGCATGTCCGGCTGGGTTTAGTTAATATTCATAATAAAATAATAATTGATTACTATTTTTGTTTTCGTCAATATATAATAGGTAAAGATAATAATTATTATTCAATGAATATGGAATAATAATAACTATTTATTACCAATAAAGATTATAAATATTTAATTGTTATTCAATTAATATTGGATAATAATTAAGTAGGAATAAGTTAACAAAATAATTATTTATTATTTACCAATAAATAATAAATAAAGATAATAAATATTTAATTATTATTTAACAATAATAATTAAATATGAATAAAGTTAATAAAATAATTATTTATTATTTTCCCAATAAATAATAAATAAAGATAATAAATATTTAATTATTATTAAATATGAATAAAGTTAATAAAATAATTATTTATTATTATTTTAAATGATAAATAAAGATAATAAATAATTAATTATTATTTAATTAATATTAAGTAATAATTAAGCATGAATAAAGTTATTAAATAAGAAGGAAGTTAACTACGTAATCATTAATGAAATAATGATTAAGAATAAGGGAGATTTATAGGTTAATTATTTAGCTTTAACCCTTAATAAATAATAAACACTTAAGGATTGCTCACTAATAATCAAGTGTGGGTAGGATTTATACAGTAAGTATTCAATTAATGTTGCATAAGGAACAGGAGTAATAATTACTAAATTACCCTAAGGTAAATAGTAATTAAGAGTAAACTAAATAATTGATCAACGGTTTTCTGTTATCTTTAAACCAAAATAAATTTATTAAACCATACCTAGATACTATTAAAGGAAATAAATTGAGTATTCAAATGATAGTGACCATGATCTATTATTTTAGCTAAGGGTCATTAATAAATTTCCGTTTAACTAATGTTAAATGGTAATTAATTATAGATTGTGAATTCTTTATTTGCTAAGTAAATAGTATAATAAAGTGTGCCAAGATACAATCATGTTATATAATTGATAAGCCGACTTTATCCAATGATAGGTCACTCGAGATCAATTAATTAAAGCTAGAATTTATCTGTAGCTGAGCAAACAGGCAAGTCCTCTATCCCGAACTTTGATTTCTGCAAGTTCCTAACCCTAAACTTCTTACATTATTGCAAGTTCTTCCTTACTCAACTTTTTACCTTGAGCAATACTTCTAAAACCTTATGCAGTATTTTAATTCATGCAAAAGGTATATATTATTGCAAGTATTCTTTAAGCTTGAATTTTATCTCCAAGCATGCTATAAGTGGTCTAATTACTTTTAAAATTATTCCACATCTGTGTATTTATTGGCATTCGCACTCATCCCGCATTTGAATTCGGATATTGAATTAAATTCAGAAGTTTTATGAACCATTCATGGTTAAGTCTGAACCCTTGTTCGGTCAGACAATTTTGTGAGAATTTATAAAAGCTATCCGAACCAATCAATGGTAAGGATTCTTAGACTGTATGAACACCCCCTTTATTTATAGGGGAGTACCCCACGTACCGTATATAAGGTACAAATAGCAGAATTAAATGTTATGCATATACATAGGGTACGCGAGGCTGATCCCCTCAAGTACGTTATTCTGTAGCCAGTAACCAGAGGGTCAACCAGCTATTGACTCCTCTGGAAGTTATCGTTCAAAGTCTATTTGACTATCAATTGTTCTAAAAGCATTTATTGTTCTTGCTTCTGATTTATTCTATTGTTGAAATCCCTTTTTATATCCCTTCATCATGATATATCCTTATTGTTGCACTTTAAACTTGCTGGGCAAACTCGTTGCTCATTCTTGCTATATCATGATTTCATTGCAGCTAAACCCGAGACGTCAGGGAAGAATAAAGGGAAAGAAAAGATGAAATGATAGACTTCTTGTAGCTGACCTTAGATTTATGTGTTAGTTATTTACTGATGTAATTTAAACCCTGCTAGCTATTTAGGGTATGGATTGTGTAAATGTTTAAGGTTAATCGTATTCTGGGACTAGTGACACCTTGTAATGAACAATGTATGTTTATTATATTCCGCACTTTTAGATATCATATGTTGTTAAAGGTGAATGTTGTATTGAATCGTGATGACCAGATCCGGGTATTGGAGACCCGAATTTGGGGGCGTCACAGAGACCAAAGTTCTCCTCACATCACTCCTTTTTGCATAGATATTTGTTTTTCTCTCAACATCCTTTCTTTTCTATCTTTCTTGTTCTCTCTTGTTTTTCCCCTCTGAATTTTTCTTTTCTTCGCTCTCTTTTTTTGGGACATCTCTTTGCAAATGAATTTGATCCTCATGCACTTGTTGTGGTGACATAGGACACAAAGTAACTTTCCTTTTATTGTGTGCAAAGGAATATTCATTAGTAAAACCATCATGTTTAACCTTTCTATCGAACTGCCATGGCCTACCAAGTAACAAGTGTCCCACTTGCATAGGAACCACATCACACAATATCTCATCAACATATCGACCAATAGAAAATGGAACCAACACCTGTTTGGTCACCTTTATATCAGCACTGTCATTAAGCCATTATAAACGATATGGTCGTGGATGCTTGGATGTAGTCAGCCCCAATTTATCCACCATGGTAGTACTTGCCACGTTAGTACAGCTCCCTCCATCTATCACAACACAAAAAAATCTTCCCGTTCACCATATAACGAGTATAAAACAGATTTTCCCGTTGCTCACTACTTTTTTCTTTCACCTGTGTACTAAGTGCTCTCCTTGTGACTAAAATCTCACCATGTATAGCAACCTCCCTATCATCTACCTCCTCTAATGGTGGCATAGAATCTATGTCACTATCTTCTCCCTCGGTTTCCACCTCTCCATTGTCAAGTAACAACATAGTTCTTTGATTTGGACATTGATTTGAAATATGTCCCCTGCCTTGACATTTAAAACATACAATATCACAATTACGACTAAAAGAAGGTTTTTCAATTTTACCTTGTGTTCCACGATTAGTCGTTTCTAGTTTAAACTCCACTTTAGGCTTGTTCATCGCTGGTCTCTTCTCTCGCCTTCCAACATTAGGTTTCCACGATGAAGTTGTAGTAGAATTTGATCGTTGGCCACCTCTCCTCTTAAGTTGCTTCTTAATTTTGATAGCCATATGTACCATATCTTCCAACTCCACATAATGTTGTCGTTCCACCAAATCTGCAATGTCCCAATTTAACCCCGCTGAAAATCGAGCCATTGTAGCCTCATTATCCTCAACAATGTTAGCCCTAGACATCAACATTTCTATCTCCTTGAAGTAATCCTCTACACTTTTACTTCCTTGCTTCAAATTCTACAAATTACGAAACAAATTCCGATGATAATGGCTCGGCACAAACCGCTTTCTCATTGCTGCTTTCATTCCTCCCCAAGTCATAATCGGTCTTTCTCCACACCTCCTTCGATTGGTCATTAATTGATCCCACCAAGTAACTGCATAATCTGAAAATTCGGTGGCAGCAAGCTTAACTTTCTTAAGCTTCGAGTAGTTATGACAATCAAATACCCACTCCATTTTTCGTTCCCATTCGTTGTAAGCCTCGGGATCACTCCTTCCTTGAAAAGCTGGAATTTTCATTCTAATGCTATCCAAGTTGTTATCCTCTCTATCTCGTCCTCCTCTTTCTCTAGCACCCCCTTGTCTCCGATGTATGGAATCAGCCTCACGTTCTTCCTCCTCGCTAAGTTCAACATCAAAATAAGTCTCCTCTGTTCTAATTTCCTTTTGCTTAGTCCTGCCCTTTGGTCTCCCACCAATAGGGTTTTGAGAGGATTCTCCTCGGGTGTCACTTAATTGATCAATGCGTTCGTGTACTTGTTCCATTGCTATTCCTAATTGTCTAGAAAATTCTTTCATCATAGCCTCCATCATAAATTTTGGATCAAAATTAGATGTTGGCTCTTCAAGAACAGTTTTATCCTTTGAATGAGACATAATTTCCTGCACAATAAAGATTAGTAGAAAATAATTTTCTCACCACTCCCTTACGTGCTTCTCTCAAATTAAGGTACTGCTCGTGTTTGCACTCAATAGGCTTTTACCCTCAATTATACTCACACTTTGCCTTTTACCTCACAATATTCTCTCTAAACAGATTCTGTTTCAATTCACTAAATACTATCAAAGTTTCCAATTCAGTTCAATGAAATAACTTATCACAAACAATTACAATCAAATGAATCCCTCAAAACAAACAATTACAATGGGCGTGAACCTCCAAATACCAACATCACGATAAGGAATTGACAATGAATTTAAGAGTTAATCGCTGCTGGATATAGTGATAACAACAGTTAGAAATAATGCAGAATTTTCGCCACTTTTTTTTTTTTACAGAATAACTCAGATCCGAAAATTAAGGATAGATTTTGCTAGAGAACTTAGCTTTGATACCAAATGATAGACTCCACGGCACGCTTGCGTGAGGTGGTCGTCGTCCAAATCGTTTTCTAGCAAAAATTGAATGGTGGATTGCTTGCAACACCTCAACCCCTCGCCTATATGAAGACGGTAATCTTGGTACAATTGCTCACGTTTGGAAATCTGCGTTAGATGAACACCAACGACACCTTAACCCCTCGCTTATATGTAAGCAGTAATCTTGGTACAATCGACGCTTGACGTGGTAGAGGACGCCACACACAACTATGGAATGTTGTGTGATAAGTCAAGCTGAATTCTCAAAGAAAACTAAGGAAATACTTAGGAATCCTTCAAAGAATCAATAGTAGAGAATAACTCAAAGAGTTTGATAAAATCTGAATATATGAAATGTTGCTGCCTCCATTACAATCATAAGACTTATATATGGAGGCTAGGGTGGTGGCTATGAAACCCTTAATCTGAACAAGGAAATAGCAATTAACTTAGAGTTAAATCTCATCTAGGATTAATTTTATTACAAGGTAACATAGAAATCTGCTGGAAAGTGCTGAATAAAAAGAAAGTGCTGAAACATAAGGGAATCACATGCCAAAAATGTGTTGCAGAATATTCAGCAAATGGCTTGGAATTTAGCTTCTGAATTGGCTCATCCTTTTGTAACACAATTGGCTTGGAATTTAGCTTATGATTTGGCTGATGCAGAATATTCAGCAATTGGCTTGGAATTTAGCTTCTGAATTGGCTCATCCATTTGTAACACAATTGGCTTAGAATTTAGCTTCTAAATTGGCTGATGCAGAATATTCAGCAATTGAGTTGGAATTTAGTTCCTAAATTGACTCATCCATTTGTAACAAATTCACGAACTTGGAATCTGTCATACTCGGTTTTGAAGTCATTCCAACCTCGTTCCAAATTATTTGAATCAACCCATTGAGTCCCTTCTTGAAGCGTTTAGCCCGAGCTCTTGTCACGGGTCCAACCGGGAAGCGAACCGAATCTGATGTATGGGTGTCAATCACTCCCGAGCTAGGGATGTCCTCATCAGCTCACAAACTAAAATTGTTTCTAATCGTTGGATTACTAAAAAGGGATTAGTGAATCCGGATAGATTAGTACATACGTTGTTTGCTCTTAGGAAGAGGATGATTGATCTCATAATCATTTATGTGGAGACACTAAAGCAAATATGTAGGTGCTTATTGGAGAATAAGTACACTGAACGTGGCTCGCTAAGGAATACCTAATGGAGTTTTACTCATCTGTCAATAGGAATTCCTCTAGTGATAATAGTACAAGTGATCCTTGGACTTGAGATCATCCTAGTATCTTGTGTATGATAAGTTATACTTTGACATGTCCCTTAAGACCTTTAGGGTATATCAAAGGGTATGATTGGGTATAATTAATTGTACATGGAGATATGTGAATGATCAACAAAGAATCTACCACGTATAGTTAAAGATGTGAATGTCCTATGTGATTCGATAAATGGCAACTCAGTAGTCCTTGGCCAAGGCAGAATGAAATTAGAAAGGAGTTTCTAATTTGCATTATTTAGAGTTGTGCATTTGGGAATCGAAATACATATAATTAAATAAAATAAAGCTTGACAATAATTCCATGTCTTATATTTAATTGGGACATTGTATGGTAGAAGGATTGAATTGTACAGTAACTATGCACTGAAAGATTCTTTTGTGATTAATATTGAAATCTATGTTATCTGAAAAGTCGTTGATCGCTAAGGGGGCTTACCCTTATTGTAGAATAAATATTATTTATTTAAATAAATTAAATAGTTTAATTTATTTATTTAAATATAATTAGAATTGTTCTAATTGATTTATTCACAACCGGTTTAATATAGAGAACCTAAAGGGTCACACCGCAAAAGAAAAATATTTATTTAAGAAGTAAATGGCATAATTGTAATAATAAGTTAAGTGTATTTAATTTAATCTATGGAGATAGAATAAATTAAATAGCTTAATATTTATTATTTAATATTTTAGAAATATTAAATATAAATTAATAAGAAGAGTCTTATTATTATTATTACCATTACTATTATTTAATTCCTAATAGGGATTGGGAATTAATTAATAGAAGTACTCTCACATGAATTCCTAATTGGATTAGGAGCATAATTAATTAAAGGAATTTAATTATAATAGAAACCCTAATCCTAAATAGTTTAGGGAAGGGTTATTCTTACATCTATAAATAAGAGGAGTTTTATCATAGATTAGGGTTACACACTCTTGCATTAGATTGTGGAGAGTACTTACAATTTCTATAGAGATAGAAACTAGGGTTTTACCAACACCCAACTTTTTGAATACCTATTCTTCCTTGGTGTATCACCTCTAGAGGCCAAACACTTGGGTGACTAATGTTGATCAAAGGAAGGAATCTCATCGGTGGAATTCGAGGAGAACACGAAGGACTAGGAGTTGAACTTGTACCCAAGGAAGCTTTGATCTACGAGGGTATAATTTCTTATTCTCTTTCTCTTTCGTTTAATTGATAATTGAACACAGGATAGATCATGGTGATGGTTTGTATTAAAATTTTAAAATTCGTTTTATCACGCTTCCGCTATATTTATGTAATTTGATTGCATGATTGCGTTATATACAAACCTAACAGTGGTATCAAAGTCTAATCCTTGTGTTAATTATTGATTGTGATGATTCCATATATGAATTGATATGCGATACGATCGGATTTTGGGCTGAATTTTTTTTTTTCTAATTCTGTGTCGCGGCACGGCTGCGCCGCTTCCAGTTCATTCTGGAGCGCGGTCGCGCCTGAACCTAGAAAACATTTCTGGGGGTGTAGCGCGGCCGCGCCGCTCCTAGTTCAATTTGGAGCGCGGCCGCGCCGGTATGCAGAGTTTGAAAAATTTTATTTTTCTCAATTAACATGAATGGTTTATTTAATTGATAAAAGTTTAAAATAAAGATATTTATTTTATCTCGAATAGGATTTCAGATTGCTAAAATTAAAGTAGTTTAATTTGGATTTGGTTTTTGATTAAAATAAAAGAGTTTATTTTGTTTCAAAACTAAATATTAGCAAAACTTTTGCCCATTAATTGATATCAATGCATATATAAAATGGTTTTATTATTCATGAGATGAATGTTATTTATTGCTACATATAGAGATATGTATGATAATAAATAGGGATTGATTATGGACTATTGACCAATGTGTGATTGGAATTATTTTAGAGGATGCTTGAATGTATGGGTTTTTATAAATGGGGTCTGCGTACCTCATCTTCTCTAATTTTTCTTAATGTAAATTCTATCTCCCTCCTATGTACTTCCCCTTGACTGCTGATCAAGGTTTCTATTATAGTAAATAGTTCATGTAATAGGATTAGTTAGAATTATTTTGAAGAATTGGAGACAAAGGAGCAAGGAGCGCTTGAAGACCCGTTTGTAATAGAGTCCGGGTCTAAATATAATAGTTATATTTAAATTTAATTCTTGCACTCTAGGTTTGACCTTTTGGTTCACTTGGTGGCTCTAGTGAACCAAACTAGAATAAAAGTCCATAATCAATCCGGGTAGAATATAGTATTCTATATGTGCATATTTACTATATGTATATATTATATTATACAACATGCTTCGCATGTTAAATAATATGATGCGTATTTTATATATATATATATATATATATATGTGTGTGTGTGTGTGTGTGTGTGTATGCACACTAAACAAGATGAGACTAATAATTACAAACCCCTTAAAGAAATTATATTAAGTCCTAAGCGTTCAAAGATATTTGGAATATCGAACGTCGCCTTCTAGCATGGTAAAGCGATAGAGTATTAAATATTTAATATGAGTTTGTTGTGTCACACACGGCAAGTATTAAATATTTAAGATGTTGTTTTATCACATTTGATGCTTATAAATAGACTGAACGATGATGTTTTGTTGTGTCACACAAGGACAATGTTTTTCTTTCGAATATATGGAAGTGTTAGGTTGGACTTAACTTGGATAATTTTGATTCGGATGTGTCACACTTGATCAAAATAATCTAAGAGGCAAAATAGAAGGAGTTACATAGTGATGTAATTGACAATAGTTGTCTACCTATTTATTTATATATAATTTGTTGTATCACACAAGGCTATATACATTTGAAATGGGATCCTTATTCTCACTAGCAAATCTTTAATTAGAATTGCCGAAATATATATATATTGAAGGTAATATAGTTTGATGAAAAAGTGAGAGATACTAATTTAAATAAAGACCTAATTTATTTTGATGATTAATAAAATGAATGTATGCTAAAATTTTGTCTATTTCACATGCAGAATTTAAAAATATCAAACTCACTATCGCTGCGTAACATACTTGATGCTAACAAACTAACCGGACCGAATTACACGGACTGGTTAAGGAATCTGAGAATTATTCTCACTGCTGAAAAGATTTCTTATGTCCTAAATTCGCCAGTCCCTGCAAATGTTGAAGAAACAGCCTCTTAGGAAGAGATTGCTACTTTCAGAAAGTGGCAAGATGATGCAATCTTGGCTCAATGCATCATCCGTGAGTAACGAGCTTCAGCGTCAGCATGAAACTATGGATGCTCCTACTATATTGTTGTACCTCAAAAAGTTGTATGGTGAGCAAAGTAGGACTGCTAGATATCAGATATCTAAGGAGCTCTTCCGATCTCGTATGACCGAGGACACTGCTGTTGAGACTCATGTCCTTAAGATGGTCAATCTGATTGAACAACTTGGACAACTTGGGTTCGTAATGAGTCAAGATTTGATCTTGCAGTCACTTCCGGACACCTTCTCACAATTCGTTGTGAATTTTCACATGAATAAGTTGGACGTCAGCTTGCCTGAGTTACTTAACATGCTGAAAACTGCTGAAGGTCACTTCTCATCTAACAAGAACCAAGTCTTACTAGTGGATGATTCTTCCAAGAAAAGGAAGAAGCCCAAGGTATCTTCTGAAAAGAAGAAAAACAAGAAGGCTAAGGGCAAGGTGAAAAGAAAAGATAAAAAGAAATCTGATCCAGATAGCAAAGGAATTTGCTACCATTGCAATAAACCAGGACATTGGAAGAGGAACTGCAAGGAGTATCTTGCGGACCAAAAGAGGCTTGGAGAAGCTTCGACTTCCGATCTAGATTTGTTCATAATTAAAATTAATTTTTCTGAAAGTCAAAATTCTACTTGGGTATTGGATACCGGCTGTAGTTCTCACATATGTAATAATATGCAGGGACTAAGCAGAAGTAGAAAGCTGGACAAGGATGAAGTCATCCTACGAGTGGAAAATGGAACAAAGGTTGCTGCATTAGCTGTAGGGACTTATCGTTTAGCACTGCCTTCGGGCAAGTTCATTAGTTTAAATAATTGTTATTATGTTCCGACACTCATTAGAAACATTATTTCAATTTCTGTATTGGATATGGATGGTTTTGATATTATAATAAAGAACAACAGTTGTTCTATTTATAATAAAAATATTTTATATGGTGTTGGGAACTTACTGAATGGACTATACATACTTGACTTATATGAAAATATACTTCAAATTGAACAAACTAAGAAAAGAAAAAGAGATGATGTTAATTATACCTTTATGTGGCACTGTAGACTCGGTCATATCAATGAAATAAGATTAACCAAGTTGCATAAAGATGGGCTTTTAGAGCTATCTGATTACGAATCATATCCAACTTGTGCATCTTGTCTCATGGGTAAGATGACTAAATCTCCTTTTAGTGGAAAAGGAGAAAGAGTTACAAAGTTGTTAGCGTTGGTATACACAGACGTATGTGGACCTATGACAACGAATGCACGAGGAGGGTATTTTTATTTTATTACTTTCACTGATGATCATTCTAGATTTGGATATGTGTATTTAATGAAATACAAATCTGAATCGTTTGAAAAGTTCAAAGAATTCAGAAGTGAAGTAGAGAAGCAAACTGGTAAGAGTATTAAGATTCTTCGATCGGATCGAGGAGGGGAATACTTAACCAATGAGTTTCTCAATTGTCTCAAAGAAAATGGTATAATCTCACAATGGACTCCACCAGGGACGCCACAGTTGAATGGTATATCTGAAAGGAGAAATCGAACATTGTTGGACATGGTTCGTTCCATGATGAGTTTTACCGACCTTCCAATATCCTTCTGGGGTTATGCCCTAGAAATGGTTGCATATCTACTTAACAAGGTACCTACCAAATCCGTCCCAAAGACCCCATATGAATTATGGATAGGGAAGAAACCAAATCTTAAGTATGTTAAGACTTCGGGTTGTCCAGCTTGTGTCAAAAGGTTTGAGCATGATAAGCTAAAGACTAGATCCGACAAGTGTAGATTTGTGGGATACCCTAAAGAAACTTTAGGGTATTATTTCTATCATCCCAATGATCAAAAGGTATTTGTTGCAAAACACGCTGCCTTCTTGGAAAAAGAGTTTATCCTTGAAGAGGTCAGTGGGAGTAAGATATATCTTGAAGAAATTCAAGAACCATAAAATACTACAGATCAAAGTCAGGTACCTGACCAAGTAGAAGAACCTACTATACCACAACCTATTCATAAATCTGGAAGAGTACCGAAGATACCTGATAGGTATGGATTCATCATAGAGGATGATGATGAGGTACGCATCATAGATGATGATGATCCATTGACTTACGAAGAGGCTATCAGTAGTAAAGACTCAGAGAAATGGCTAGAAGCCATGAAATCCGAGATGGACTCCATGTATGAAAACTAAGTATGGACTTTGGTTTCACCACCTGAGGGCATTAAGCTTATTGGGTGTAAATAGGTTTTTAAGAAAAAGACTGGAGCGGATGGCAAGGTAGAGACCTATAAGGCCCGACTGGTTGCAAAAGTTTTGAAACAAAGACAAGGAGTTGACTATGATGAAACCTTCTCACCAGTAGCTATGCTCAAGTCCATTCAGATTTTGCTTGCAATTGCAGTTTATTATGACTACGAGATCTGGCAAATGGACGTGAAAACGGTCTTCCTCAATGGAGAGCTTGAGGAGAATGTATATATGATACAGCCAGAGGGTTTTGCTTCAACGGTTGGGACAAACCAAGTCTGTAAGCTACAACGATCCATTTATGGATTGAAGCAAGCTTCTCGAAGATGGAACATCCGTTTTGATGAGATAATCAAAAGGTTTGATTTTATCAAAAATGAGGATGAACCTTGTGTGTACAAGAAGGTTAGTGGGAGCGCTGTTTCATTCCTTGTATTATATATTGATGATATATTACTGATAGGGAATAATGTTCCTATGCTACAATCGATCAAAATTTGGTTATCTAAACACTTCTCCATGAAGGACTTGGGTGAGGCATCCTATATTTTAGGGATAAAGATCTATAGAGATAGATCTAAAAGGATGCTTGGCTTGACCCAAGGAAAGTATATTGACTCGATGCTAAAGAAGTTTAGCATGGAAGATTCCAAAAGAGGTCTCATGCCGATGAGCCATGGAATACATCTCTCCAAGAAACGGGCCCCAAAGACACCTGAGGAGTGAGACCGTATGAGTAAGATTCATTATGCTTCAGCAATAGGATCTATCATGTACGGTATGATATGTACTAGACCAGATGTTGCTCATGTACTTAGTGTAACTAGCAGATATCAGTCGAATCCAGGAGAAGAGCATTGGAAGACAGTGAAAAACATCCTAAAGTACTTGAGAAGAACTAAGGATGTATTTCTTATCTACGGTGGGACTGAATTGAAACTAGAGGGCTATACAGACTCGAGTTTTCAAACGGACCAAGATGACAGTAAATCCATTTCAGGGTACGTGTTTACCTTAAACGGTGGCGCAGTGAGTTGGAAAAGTTCCAAGTAGCAAACAGTTGCTGATTCAGTGACAGAGGCAGAGTACATAGCTGCAAGTGAAGCTGCAAAGGAAGCTGTTTGGATGAAGAAGTTCATAACTGAACTTGGAGTGGTTCCTAGCATTATAGGAGTCGTACCTTTATTCTGTGACAACACCGGAGCTGTTGTGCAGGCTAAGGAACCCAGGTGTCATCAGAAATCCAAACACGTGTTGCGGCGGTTTCATTTGATTAGAGAGATCATTGAAATAGGAGATGTCACCCTGGAGCATTGTTTGCCTAAATCTATACTAGCAAAATACGTAAGTATACGCAGTCCACAAGTAATAAAGAGTAAATAGAGTATCGTTCCCACGAGGAAATTATGCAATTTATAATAATAAAAATCAATTCTAAACTAACTCAATTAAAGTAAACAAGAGATCAATTGTGTATTGGTGTGAAAAATTTAATAAAACGAAGTAAATAAATTTCGGAAACAGATATTATTGGAAACTTAAGATTACAATTTCACTTATTGCTTCATTTAAATCCATATACTTCCTGTTAAATTATGATAGATACTTCAGATTGTTAATCAGGAACTCATCATTATCTAAAACCACTTCTCAATGTATCCTAGACAAATCAACCCAAATCTACAAAGGTTAGAATTAAGTTGAACATCCTAGATAACTAATTCACTACATCTCTATGTGAATTACATTTAAAAAGGATTTGAAGCTCAGGTTCCTTATCAGATTACATGCAGTGTGTAGGTATATCTCTATCCTAAACACAAATTATGAGTCCTAAACGTAAGTAGAAAACACAATCACATGCTATTATGATCAGATCTAAACCTATAATCCATCTCTGAACTTCATATAGATTATCACGGTAATTACTAGCCAGGTAATTAAACAATTAAACTCAAATCATAATAGACAATCTGAAATTACACAACAATAATTTAACCAGGAAGCATATTGATAAAAACTACACAATAAGATCCATTGCAATCTTCAAAGAAAATTAGTTCATAGCTAAACTCAAATCCATAATCCACAAATTAAATAGCATTCAAAATTACAAACTAAGAGATAGAGAAGAGAAATAAAACTCTGATTGTAGCCTCCAATCTCTCCTTACTCCTACAATGATTTCTATGTGTTATCCAAATTGTTTCAAGTCTCCAATTGATTACAAAATCAAGATCAAGTCTCTTAATTCGTAGATAAATAAAAACTCCTTAAAACTAGCTGTTTATAGTGCCTACTAATCGACCAAAATCACATAGAAGAGATAAGTTTAATTACAAATCAAATTCCAATCCAAAACTTAAAAGGTCAAACTTCTGCTCCTGGTTAACTCCAGACCTAGCGCGACCGCGCTAGGTCCCTGCACAAATCTGGCGTGCCCGTGCAGTCTCTCAGCAAAACTTAACTCTGGCTCCCAGCACGCGCGCGCTGCTTTCCTTCACTTTATCGGCGCGGCCACGCAGCTCTTCAGTACTTCTGACTTTGACTTCTACTGTACTCAATTTCCATCAACTTTGGTTCAAATGCAAAATACCTACAAAAACACAGAAAACACATGAAAAGTAACTAGAACTCAAGGATTTAAACAATAATACAGTCAATTGATATCCAAATCGTAGGTATGAAGCTTACTCATCAAATACCCCCAAACTTGAACTATTGTTTGTCCCCAAGCAATGCAACACAATGCAAAATAACAAAACACAATGAATGCAAACTAAAAACTATCAATCCTATGAATCCAACCAACAGGTAGGTAGCAAATCATTCCAAGCCTCAAAATTATCAACAAAGAAACTCAACAGCAAATTAAATCAATATAGAATACTGATCCCAACCAATCAGATAAATCAAACCTGTCATCACCCAAGTTGTGTGTGTGTGGTCCATAATCATTAAACCCAACTACAATTCAAATTTAGCTACATAAACACATTTTTAACAAGAATATGTCAATTCTCATTCAATTTCAGTAACAACGACAAATCCAGTTAAAATAGAGCAAAAACTAAGTATAAAGGCAAGCTGAGGTTTATTTCTACTCTAATCGTACCACGAGTGCGTTTTACGTTCCATCTCGTGTTTATGCTTTACAGTGTAATGCCAGACTCTATTAGGCTTTTCAAAGTCACCCATGTAGCGAGTTTTCAATCAATGACTCCCAAACCAGACGATTTTAGGGCACTAGGTGTTGAGACACCCCTAAGGATCTAATTACCCGAATGGAAAAGGCCACAGAGTCCAACTATTCAAAGCATTTATTCATCTATATTTTTCTTTATTTTTTTATTATTATTTTTTTTAGCTACCTCATAGATACCCCCAAACTTAAGCTTTCACCCAACTCTCACCTTCATTGCCAAGTCACTGTTTTCTTTCTTTTAGTTCCAAGAATTTCCCAAATTAGAAAAATGATTATGTAACCCTTGAACTACAGCTGAGCAAAACAATCCAATTAAGTGCTAACCGGTGACTTAAGTTTCAGACAGGCAAAATTATCCTTATGATCAGAACAATGTCTCCATATGAACTATCAATGCTGTTTAAGCTAATAAATAATCACAACTTCGTCATTGGCCTGCTCAATAACATAATACTCATCAATTGGATTCATACAAAACTAACTAAATGCAAACACGTACTAAATGATATGCACTACTAAACAAAGCAAAAATAACACATAAAACTAAAACCCCCCAACTCATGATAGACAATGCCCTCATTGTAAAATTAAAGCACAGGGGGAAAGAAGAAACTCCCCTAAGTAGCAGCATCATCATCTCCCGCACTAGGCTCGGGAGGAGTATCAGGCGGTGGGTAAGAACTGGTAGAACCAAAGATTGGAAACTGAACCTGCACACCCAACTATCCAAAAGCCTGTGTCAATGCTCCAGAAAAGGCAGTAGAATAAGTCCGAAAATCAGCATGTAAAGAATCCATCCTCCGCTGAAGACGACGCATATCCCTCTCCTGATGGGCATACATCATAGTCGTCACTGGTACTGAAGCCTCCGCTTCTTCTTCTGCATCCTCCTCATCCCCCAAAAGAAATCCAAGCCCTCTAGGATGAGACTCGCCACCATCCCATACTACGTACCGCTTGATGTGATTATGATCTATATCCTTCATTAGTAGTAATAAAGTCTCGTTCTCCCATGTAACCCCAGTCTCTAGACAAAGACGACTAACAATTGAGGCATGTAAGATTCCTCCAGAGGTACTCCCTCGCATAGATCGCAGCATGGATGAGTAAATGAGGGCTCCCACATCAAACAATTTACCCTTGAGAATCCCAAATAGTAGTATAGCCCTCTTTTTTGTTACATCATTCTAATGCCTCGTAGGAAGCATACTCGCACATATGAAGCCATACCACGCCTTGGCGTAGCGATTTAGACCAGTGTGTGGGAAGTGGAGTTTCTGGGTAGTTCCGACCTTGGTAGTCCACTGTGTATCGGGGCTTGCACATCACGAAAACAATCATATCCAAATCAATATCAAAACTCTTGTAGGCCAACCAGTCGGAACCGTCTTCAGGGAGTGTTGGCAGTCAATACATATTATTGATGGCCTTCTTTTCATATCTCACTTCCGTGCCCCGCACATAAGATATTCCGTTCTGTGTTTCACGGGCATTGGCATAAAATTCACGAACAATCGCCATCGGTGCAGGCATAGGTGAATAAACAAATAGTGCCCAGCCATACTCTATAATCTGTCTCTTTATCATACCATCTTCATCACTCGGCTTCAATCCTCTTTCCACAATAAAATTCTTTCCAAGCCAGACATCCAAATAGTTGTGTTGAGCGAAAAGATTCACAAACCTATGCGTGTCCAACACATCCCTAGCCTCAATTTCCTCATCACTACTACTCGATGAGGACACCACACGTGCTCTCTTGGATGCCATTCAAATAAATTGCACAATATAACAACTCAACAATTATCACAGAACTCTAACAATGTAACCCAATACAGTAATCCCAAGTGCTAGCAATCTTCACTATACTGCAAATATATAAATAACCCAATGTAGCATAAAGCAGTTGAAAAGAGAATACCAGAACTTGGAACGTGGTCAGAGAAATCCTAATTGTGCACCAATTCTCCGGAATTGTAGCGTTGGAACGTGTGAATAGTGGTAGAGAGGTTGAGGTTATGGAGATAATTGTCAGAGATTGTGGGGAGAAGTTAGGGTTTGAATGTGAGTAGATAATATATATGATTGGAAAGATGACAAAAGGTTTATGAGGTTAGGGTTTGATTAGAGTTGAAGGAATGAAGTTTGGTTTGGATTAGAAATAGGAAAGTGGGAGAAGAAATTCGAGTTTGGTTTGGATTGGGAGTGTAGTGTCGAATTTGGTTTAATAAGTAGGGCACAATCGGGTCGGGTTAAAACAGTGAGTATCTGTGCCCAAGTCGCGGCGCGCCCGCACAGCTGTGTAGTATAAAAATGGCGCGCTCGCGCCGGAGTGGCAGAGAGCTCAAAATTTTCCTCTGGCAGACCGCGCGCCCGCACCATTCTACCTTGTAATCCTAGCGCGGTCGCGCTGCCCTGCATCTTGCTGTTGTTGTTCTTTTTCCTCCTGGCTGCATGACCACTAATTTGACGAGATGCAACCTGCAAAAGCAATGTTCACATATTATACTCCTAAAACAATGAATTAACTACTCTAACTCCTAAAAAAATAAATAAATTAAATAAACAATAAATGGGTTGCCTCCTATTGTGCGCTTGATTTTAAGTCTTTCAGCCTGACTACTCCCTGTTTCATTCCGGATTGGAGAGACTAACTGAGAATTTCTGGCGATCGTAATCACCACCCCAATAATGCTTTAAGCGTTGTCCATTGACTTTGAATGGCTCGTCCGACGTAGTTCTAACTATCTCAACCGCACCATGTGGGAAGACTTGTTGTATAATGAATGGGCCCAACCATCTTGATTTTAGCTTCCTAGGAAACAATCTCAGTCTTGAATTGTATAGCAGCACTGCTTGCCCCGGTTCAAACTTCCTTTGCATGATCTTTTGATCGTGCCATTTTTTAGTTTTCTCCTTGTAGATTCTGGCATTCTCATAGGCTTGCAAGCGGAATTCATCCAGTTCATTGACCTGTAACAGTCTCTTTTCGCCTACAGCTTATAGATTGAAATTTAATTTTCGGATAGCCCAGTATGCTTTATGCTCAAGTTCAACTGGGAGATGACATGCTTTACCGTACACAAGCTGGTATGGTAACATCCCAATCGGAGTTTTAATCACAGTCTAGTAAGCCCAAAGAGCGTCATCTAGCTTTAATGACCAATCCTTCCGATTTGGATTCACCACCTTCTCAAGAATCCGTTTCACCTCTCTATTCGAAACTTCTGCCTGGCCACTTGTTTGGGGATGGTACGCAATTGCAATTCTATGCTTCATTCCATATTTGGCCAAGAGAGTTGTGAAAGATTTGTTGTAAAAATGATTCCCTTGGTCACTAATGATTGCCCTTGGTGTGCCAAATCTTGTGAATATGTTCTTCTGGAGAAATTTCAACACCACCTTGGATCATTCGTAGGTAAAGCAACTGCTTCTACCCATTTTGACACATAATCCACTGCTAATAGAATGTATTCATTGTTAAAGGATTTTGGGAAAGGACCCATGAAATCAATACCCCAAACATCAAAAATTTCAACTTCCAAAATCATGTTTAAGGGCATCTTATTACGTTTTGATATGTTACCCATCCTTTGGCATCTATCACATCTTTGTACGAATTGATGGGCATCTTTGAACAATGTTGGCCAGTAAAATCCTGCTTGTAACACCTTGGCCGTTGTTTTCTCACCTCCATAATGTCCTCCATACAACGAGTCATGACAACGATGTAAGATGATATCTGTTTCGCATTGAGGAATACACCGTCGTATAATCTGATCTGCGCACTGTTTGAATAAAAACGGCTCATCCCATATGTACCTCTTAACATCATGTAAGAACTTCTTTTTCTGCTGATTTGTCAAATCCGGGGGATAGACGTTGCTCACTAAATAATTGACAAAATCTGTATACCATGGAATCTCTGAGTTTATCACCAACAATCGTTCTTCCGAGAAGTATTCATTGATCACTGTTTTATCATGCTTTGCATGTTCCTCGTTCTCCAACCTCGATAGATGATCCGCCACTTGATTTTCTGTCCCCTTCCTATCCCAGATTTCTAAGTCGAATTCCTGGAGTAGAAGAATCCATTTAATTAGCCTTGGCTTCGCATCTTTCTTCGAAACCAGATATCGTATAGCTGAGTGATCCGTGAACACCACCACTTTTGTTCCGATTAAGTATAAGCGAAATTTATCAAAAGCATACACTACCGCTAGCAACTCCTTCTCGATAGTCGTATAGTTGAGTTGGGCATCGGACAATGTTTTGCTAGCATAATAGATAGCGTGAAAAACCTTTTCCTTTCGTTGACCCAAAACAGCCCCAATAGCATAGTCGCTAGCATCACACATTAACTCGAACGACATTGACCAATCTGGTGCTACTATCACAGGCACTGTGGTCAATTTCTTCTTTAACACCTCAAAAGCCGTCAAACATTCCTCGTCAAACTTGAATGGAACATCTTTCTCCAATAGACTGCATAAAGGCTTAGAAATTTTAGAAAAGTCCTTTATGAATCTCCTATAAAACCCGGCGTGTCCCAAGAAGCTTCGAATGCCCTTAACTGTAGTTGGTGGAGGTAGATTTTTAATTGTCTCCAGTTTAGCTCGATCTACCTCTAACCCTTTTGACGACACCTTGTGCCCAAGAATGATCCCCTCTTGCACCATAAAGTGGCATTTTTCCCAATTGAGCACTAAATTAGTTTCCACGCATCTTTTCAAAACCAGGACCAGATTTTCCAAACAACTATCGAAGGAATCACCAAACACTGAAAAATCGTCCATGAATACCTCCATATTGTGTTCGACCATATCTGAAAAAATAGCCATCATACATCTTTGGAACGTCACTGGTGCATTACATAATCCAAAAGACATCCTTCGAAAAGCGAAAGTACCATAAGGACAAGTGAAGGTAGTCTTTTCCTGGTCTTCGGGGGTAATCACTATCTGATTATAGCCTGAATAACCATCCAACAAGCAATAAAACTCGTGTCCAGCCAGTCTATCTAACATCTGATCAATGAAGGGTAGAGGAAAGTGATCCTTGCGGATTGCTTTGTTTAGTTTTCTGTAGTCGATATAAACCCTCCATCTAGTCACTGTCCTTGTCGGTATCAATTAATTATTTTCGTTCTCCACAACCGTCATACCACCCTTTTTAGGCACGCACTGTATTGGACTCACCCAACTGCTATCAGAGATGGGGTAAATGATACCTGTATTAAGCCACTTTAAATTTCCTTTTTCACCACCTCTTTCATGATTGGGTTCAGCCTCCTTTTGTTGCTCAATTATTGGTTTGGCATCGTCTTCCAACAGGATCTTATGCATACAAAATGAGGGGCTAATTCTTTTAATGTCCGCGATGGTCCAACCAATTGCTGATTTGTACTCCCGGAGAACTCGTATAAACTTACTTTCCTGCAATTCGTTAAGTATAAATGCAATGATAATAGGCAAAGTAGATGAGTCACCCAAATAAGCATACCTGAGATGATTAGGTAATGGTTTAAGCTCAAGTGTTGAGGGTATTTCTAGAGATGGCTTCAATCGCTCAAAGGGTTGCTCTGTGCTTTTCAATGGTTCGAACGGGATTTTAAATTGGTATACCCTAGGCAATGCATCCAACCTCTGAAGATAATCAATAATCTCAGCATCATCTAAATCTTCCTCCCTTGACAAGGTAGTCTCCAATGGATCCCTAATCATCAGCTTCAAAAATTCATCATCTACAACTTTTTTCACCATATCCATTCTGAAACACTCCTCTTCGTCTGTAGGAAACTTCATAGCTTTAAACACATTGAACTTCACTTCTTGGTCTTGAACCCTCATAGTTAATTCTCCTTTCTGCACATCAATGAGTGTTCTACCGGTTGCTAAGAATGGTCTTCCAAGTATGATCGGAATGTCCTTGTCCTCTTCGTAATCCAATATGATGAAATCAGCTAGAAATATGAACTTATCAACTTTAACAAGTATGTCCTCCACAATTCCTATAAGGTATGTAACAGACCTATCTGCCAGCTGAAGAGGTATGTTTGTGGGTTTCGGTGCAGGTAAACCCAACTGAGAGTATATCGATGATAAGTGCATATTATTCATTTATTTTTATTCCTTTATATCTAGTTTATTACGTGTTTTATTGTGTATATGCACTTATTAGGTTATTTATTGATTTCAGGAGAATTCAAGGTCAAAAGTGGAAAAAGATGGAAAATTGGAGCTTAAAATACACATAGTGGCATTTTTGTAAATTCGAGGACTAGGGCTAGCTCCCAACACAGCGCCAGCAGCGCTAACAGCGCCAGCAGCGCTCCACCCTTCACAAGCCAAGCGCCAGCAGCGCTAGGCACAACTTGAGCACACTGCATAGTAGCGCTAACAGCGCTTGGGACAGCGCCAGCGGCGCTAGTTGGCGTTTTTGAGTACTAAAGGCCAGCTGAAGGAGGAAAAAGAAGTTGATTCGGAAGAGGATTCTATTCATTATGATCAGATAGTAAGAAGGAAACTCTAAGTAGGAACTTGAGGACTTATATATATCTTATTCTATTTTTCTAGAGAGGTATCTTGGCAACTACAATTGTAACTCTAATAGGAGGAGATTGAAGGCATGTCAGGCTAAACTCTTACTTTCAGTTCTAAGGGATGTTGAATCTTTTTCATAATTAATGGTTTAATCAGGTTTTATTTATTTATTCCTTCTTGCATGAGATTTATTCTGATAATCTGTTTTTAATTGATTATATGTTATCTAATCTTTTGATTTGATTTGGCCAATTGAATTAATCTGATTGATACCATCTGCTAGATTAAAATAGAGTATTAAGTAAACGATATTATGTCTGATCATAGGTAGCAATTGATAGTATCTGATTGTGGACAAGCTTTTGGATATTATTAAGATTATTAGAAGGCAAGTTAAATAATTCCTGATTGTGCAATTGTTGCTTGGAATAACCTAATTCTCTCATTCTTTATGCTGCTGTTATATTAAATCTAGACTGATAGTTCTAGGTTATATGATAGTTAGAGTCTCTTGAGGCGATTGTCACATTAGATTTACACATAAGGAGAATTGCGGATAATTAGCGATTGCGGTTATCTAGGGTTATTAGTCTCATTGAAGGATAAATATTGTTAAACTTGATTTTCCCATAATTGTGATAAGGTGATACTGAACTGAAGAACTGAAGCTTTTTATTCATTGATCATTCTTAATTACTTTTGTTAGTTTAGTGAATCAAACTCAAAAACCCCTCATTAATAGAAATAATAGGAATGCTAGAATAAGTAAAAGATTAATTCACTTCTCTGTGGGATCGATCCTTGCTTGTCATTATACTAAGTTTTGTGCTAGTAGAGTGTTAGTAAGGTATTAATTTTGGAGTGTAAAACGACAGCTCCCAAATTTTGGCGTCGTTGTCGGGGAAGTGTTATTTATCTTTATTTATTCTTTATTTTATTTTATTTTATTTTTGTTCATTATTGTAGTTTATGACACGATCCTCTCAATCCGGTGATTTGAATTTTGATCCAGAAATTGAGAAAACTGCACGCAGGCTAAGGAAAGAAGCTCGTCAAGCTCGAGGCATCACTGCAGAGTCAGACGAAATTCCATCACCGGGACTCAACATAGCACTTGAGTTACTGTCAAATACATCATCCACCGATTCAGAGAAGGAAGAAGAAATGGCGGTGCCAAATAACAACAGAACACTCAAAGAATTAGCCACTCCCAATCTTAATCAACAACCCTTGTGCATTGAATATCCTACTTTAACTGCTGCTTTTGAACTTAAATCGGGACTAATTCATCTTTTGCCTACTTTTCGTGGTCTCACAGGTGAAGATCCATACAAGCACTTGAAGGAATTCCATGTGGTGTGTTCCACCATGAAGCCACATGGAATAACAGAGGATCAAATCAAGCTAAGGGCATTTCCATTCTCACTGGGAGATCTAGCGAAGGACTGGCTGTACTATCTTCCTTCAGGGTCAATACAGTCATGGAATGACATGAAAAGGCTGTTCTTGGAGAAGTACTTTCCTGCTTCAAGAGTTGCCAACATCAGAAAGGAGATATGCGCCATTCGACAGTTCAACGGAGAGACATTGTATGAGTATTGGGAAAGATTTAAAAAACTGTGTTCCAGTTGTCCTCCCCATCAAATAGACGATCAACACCTGATTCAGTACTTTTATGAGGGATTATTACCAATGGATCGGAGTATGATCGATGCTGCCAGTGGAGGAGCACTAGTAGATAAGACACCGGAGGCTGCAAGGAGTCTAATTGCAAATATGGCTGCTAATTCTCAGCAGTATGGGACAAGGAATAACCATGCACCTGCAAGAGTGAATGAGATGACCACGAGCAACCTTGAACAACAAATTTCTGATCTAACTGTGCTGGTTAAACAAATGGCTACAGGAAATACACCAGCAGTAAAAGTTTGTGGGATTTGCTTAATGACTGGTCATAGTACCGATTCTTGTCCGACATTGCAAGAGGATGAAACCGCACAGCAAGCTAATGCAGTGGGAAATTATCAAGCACAACCGCAGCGGAAGTATGACCCATATTCAATTACTTACAATCCAGGATGGAGGGATCACCCTAACCTTAGTTATGGAGGACATAGGCCACCAGCACAAAGCATGTATCCGGTTAGACAACAAGGGTTCCCACAAGGCTCTCAACCAACTCAACCTCAATATCAACCTAGACAGGTAGCTCCTGCAAATCCTGGAACATCTTTGGAAGACATGTTCAAGGCATTCATGACACAGACACAGCAGTTCCAGCAGGAAACGAAAAATTCTGTTCAAGACTTGAGAAATCAGATAGGTCAACTTGCCACCACAGTGGGGAGGTTGGATGCTCAGGGTTCAGGAAAGTTGCCCTCCCAAACAGTTGTCAATCCAAGGGAGAATGCTAGTGCGATTACACTAAGGAGTGGAAAGGAGTTGGAAGTACCCAAAACAGTGACGGAAATTGAAAAAGAGAAGGCTAGTGATGAGATAGAGACACCGAGGGAAGCTGTTACCCCATCTACTCCAGTTAAGACTCCACCGTTGCCGTTTCCACCTAGAACACACAAGACTTCAAAGAAAGAGGAAAAGGATAAGGAAATCTTGGAAACCTTCAGGAAGGTAGAAGTCAATATCCCTCTTTTGGAGGCCATCAAACAAGTGCCCAGGTATGCAAAGTTTTTGAAAGAATTGTGCACTAACAAAAGAAAATTGAAAGATGATGAAAAAGTCACTGTAGGAGAGAATGTGTCAGCAGTGCTTCAAAGGAAAATGCCTCCTAAATGTAAAGATCCAGGAATGTTTACAATCCCATGCAGAATAGGTAATACCAGATTTGAGAAAGCCATGTTAGATTTAGGAGCGTCAATAAATGTCATGCCATTATCTGTATTTGCTTCTTTAAATCTAGGACCTTTGAAACAAACTGGTGTTATCATTCAACTTGCTGATCGTACTAACACTTACCCTCAAGGGGTAATTGAAGATGTCTTAGTGCAGGTGAATCAGTTAATATTTCCTGCAGATTTTTACATTGTGGATATGGAAGATGATAGATCTCCAAATCCCTCGCACATCTTGCTAGGAAGGCCATTCTTGAAAACAGCAAGGACAATGATCGATGTGCACAATGGGACCTTGACCATGGAATTTGATGGAGAGAAAATTCAGTTCAATATATATGACGCCATGAGGTACCCTAGTGATGTTGATCATGTTCTTGCCATTGACATCATTGATTCTATAGTGCAGGGATCTTTTGAACAAGACCACAGGGAAAGCTTGGAGATGGCTATTGCTAACAACTTGGACATGGATAAAGAGGAAGAATTTGACCAGAATCAAGAATTGAAGGAAGTTGTGGCTGCATTGCACTCTTTACCAAAATTCACAGATAAGTATGCAGTTCAATCAATTCAATTGCCTATTTCTCATAAAAAAATTGTTACCATCTGTGGAGCAAGCTCCAATCTTAGAATTGAAACCCTTACCTGTTCACTTGAAATATGCATATTTAGGGACAAATGAAACTTTACCTGTGATTATTGCTAGTAATCTAACCAAAGTGCAGGAAGAGAAATTGTTGAGAGTTCTAAGAGACCATGTCACAGTGTTTGGTTGGACGATAGCAGATATCAAAGGTATAAGCCCCGCGATGTGCATGCATAGGATTCTTTTGGATGACGGAGCAAAGCCCACGAGAGAAGCACAGCGAAGATTAAATCCACCCATGATGGAGGTAGTCAAGAAAGAGGTGATTAAATTACTAGATGCAGGCATAATCTACCCCATCTCCGACAGTCAGTGGGTGAGTCCGGTACAGGTAGTTCCGAAGAAGTCTGGAATAACTGTCATCACGAATGACAATAATGAGTTGGTGCCCACACGGATACAAACAGGATGGAGAGTGTGTATTGACTACAGGAAACTAAATGCTGTAACCAGAAAAGATCACTTTCCTCTTCCTTTTATTGATCAAATGCTAGAACGATTAGCGGGGCATACTTATTATTGCTTTCTAGATGGTTTTTCAGGATATAATCAGATCGTGATTGCACCCGAAGACCAGGAAAAGACCACATTCACGTGTCCATTTGGTACTTTTGCATACCGGAGGATGTCGTTTGGACTTTGTAATGCACCAGGTACTTTCCAGCGATGCATGATAAGCATTTTTTCTGATCTTTTGGAAAATTGCATCGAGGTCTTTATGGATGATTTCACAGTACATGGTGATTCTTTGGATTTGTGCTTGGAAAATCTAACGCGTGTGCTAGATAGATGTTTGGAAACTAACCTTGTTCTTAATTGGGAAAAGTGTCACTTTATGGTAGAACAGGGTATAGTGCTTGGTCATGTTGTGTCAGCTAAAGGTTTAGAGGTTGATAAAGCTAAGATAGATATTGTGTCTGCTTTGCCTTACCCTGCTAGTGTGCGGGAGATTCGCTCTTTTCTTGGACATGCAGGTTTCTATCGGCGATTTATCAAAGACTTCTCCAAAATAGCTCTGCCATTATGTAAATTGCTACAAAAAGATGTGGAATTCCAGTTCGATGAAACGTGCAAGAAGGCATTTGATATGTTGAAGAGCCTATTGACTTCCGCACCCGTGATTCAACCGCCAAATTGGAATATTCCCTTTGAAATAATGTGTGATGCAAGCAATTATGCAGTCGGAGCTGTTTTGGGCCAAAGAGTTGACAAAGTTGTCCATGCCATTTATTATGCCTCTAGAACATTGAATGCAGCTCAGATTAACTACTCGACAACAGAAAAAGAACTTTTATCTGTTGTTTTTGCTTTAGATAAATTTCGATCTTATTTACTTGGCACTAAAGTTGTAGTTTATTCTGACCATGCAGCTCTTAGATATTTGTTGACCAAGAAGGACTCTAAACCCAGGATTATCAGATGGATTCTGCTGTTGCAGGAATTTGACTTGGAAATCAAGGATAAGAAGGGAGCAGATAACTTGGTAGCAGATCACTTGAGTAGATTGATGAGAGATGAGGAGGCACTACCTTTGCATGATTCCTTTCCAGATGAGCATCTCTTTTCTATTCAGGAGGAATTGCCTTGGTACGCGAATATTGTTAATTATTTGGCAAGTGCATTTATTCCCAATGAATTTTCTAAAAACCAGAAGGATAAGCTTAGGAGTGATGCTAGACATTATGTTTGGGATGATCCGTACCTGTGGAAATTTTGTGCTGATCAAATAATCCGTAGGTGTGTGCCTAATACCGAAACATTGTCTATTCTAAATTTTTGCCATTCCTATGCTTGTGGAGGTCATTTTGGACCCAAACGGACTGCTCATAAAGTTTTAGAAAGTGGTTTTTATTGGCCAACAATTTTTAGAGACTCATATCTATTTTGTAAATCATGCGAGAATTGTCAACGAACAGGTAACATATCACATAGAAATCAAATGCCACAAACTCCCATTTTAATTGTTGAGATTTTTGATGTTTGGGGTATTGATTTTATGGGACCTTTTCCTGTTTCTCATGGTAATGTTTACATTCTCTTGGCTGTTGACTATGTTTCTAAATGGGTGGAAGCTAAAGCCACCAGGACTGATGATTCTAAAGTTGTTGCAGATTTTGTCAAAACTAATATATTTGTCAGATTTGGAACTCCTCGAGCTATCATCAGCGATAGAGGAACTCACTTTTGCAACAGGATGCTAGCAGCACTTTTCCGGAAATATAATGTTTTGCATAAGATTTCTACATCTTATCATCCGCAAAGCAATGGTCAGGCTGAAGTATCCAACCGTGAAGTGAAATCGATTTTGGAGAAGGTTGTCAAGCCAAGCAGAAAAGATTGGAGTCTGCGGTTAGAAGATGCATTGTGGGCGTATAGAACTGCATACAAAACCCCCATTGGTATGTCTCCGTACAGATTGGTTTTTGGGAAGCCATGTCATTTACCCGTGGAATTAGAGCATAGAGCTTTTTGGGCGATCAAGCAATGTAATATGAGTTTGGATGACGCGGGAATGCATCGGAAGTTCCAGCTACAAGAATTGGAAGAGATGAGGAACGAAGCTTATGAGAGTTCTAGACTATACAAGCATAAAACAAAGGCCTTCCATGACAAGCAGATTTTGAGGAAAGATTTCACCGTTGGCCAACAAGTTCTCCTATTCAATTCGCGACTGAAGTTATTTCCAGGTAAGTTGCGCTCTCGTTGGGAAGGTCCATTTGTTGTTACTAATGTGTTCTCTCATTGTGCTATAGATATAAAGAATCCAAAGACAGGGAAAGTATTCAAGGTCAATGGACATAGGCTGAAACCTTTCCGTGAAGGATTTTCGATGGAGAGTGTGGAGCTGATAGACTTAGTGAATCCAAGTTATGAGTGATTGCGGAGAATCGATGTCGGGCTAACGACGTTAACCAAATGCGCTGCTTGGGAGGCAACCCAAGACATCAGATTTGCTTTTCTATCCCTTTTTATTTCTTTATTTTTTTTATTTTTTATTTTTTATTTTTATTTATCTCGTCTTTGCATGATTGTCTTACATTGGGGACAATGTAAGGTTTGAGTGTGGGGGAGGGGTTTAGGTAGGATAGTATAGGGTAGGTTTGCTTTAAATGTGAAAATCTGAGTTGTTTTGAGTTGTTTTGTGAAAAATTTGTGCTTGGTTGTCAAGTTTTCAAAGGTTTTTAGTTTTAGAATGAAAATTGATGCTAATTGATAGAATTTGTTTGATGCTGAATTAATTGATAAAAGATGATAATGAAGTTAGGACCCATAGTTGACTGATTTAGATTGAGTTGGTATTGCATGAGTACTTGAATGTGAGATACATGTTTACTTGACTGGGTTAGTTGTGGAGTTGACTATGTGCACTGCTTTCATGATTTAGAACTGTTTAACTGCTTATCTTGTTTCTAGGATCATGTGAAGACAAAATCAAGAATTGGAAATTAGAAAAATTGAGAGCAAGAAAAAAAATTGAGGAAAAAAAAAACATTTTGTCTCAAAAGGAAAACATGTGGTGGGTTGAGATGGAGCGTAAAACGCACTCACCCATAAACACATGCAATGAGATGGAGCGTAAAACGCACTCGTTGGTGAGAAGAAAAGTGAGATGGAGCATAAAATGCACTCGCTTGAGAAAAGAATGAGGAAGGTGAAATGGAGCATAAAATGCATTCACCTGAATGAAGAAAAAAATGAATGGCAGGAAAGAAAAACATGTTCTGGTTGTGAGTCAGTGTGCATGGTTGTTGTTCCATATAAACTGAGTTGAGTATCTGTGTTAATCATAGGAGCTGCTTATGTGGTTTCAATTTGATTTAGAGATGTTCAGTGGGGACTGATGGGATTATTGTTATGAATTGATTGATGATGTATAGAATGAATTCCTGTTGATTGGTGTTAGTATTCATGTATGCTAATTGAATTTGAACCTTTGGGAGCTTGGTTGAATAGAATTCAAATGATTCCATTATAACCTTTGTTTGAGTTTACACGAGGACGTGTAAAGACTAAGTGTGGGGGAATTTGATAAGTGCATATTATTCATTTATTTTTATTCCTTTATATCTAGTTTATTGCGTGTTTTATTGTGTATATGCACTTATTAGGTTATTTATTGATTTCAGGAGAATTCAAGGTCAAAAGTGGAAAAAGATGGAAAATTGGAGCTTAAAATACACATAGTGGCATTTTTGTAAATTCGAGGACTAGGGCTAGCGCCCAACACAGCGCCAGCAGCGCTAACAGCGCCAGCAGCGCTCCACCCTTCACAAGCCAAGCGCCAGCAGCGCTAGGCACAACTTGAGCACACTGCATAGTAGCGCTAGCAGCGCTTGGGACAGCGCCAGCGGCGCTAGTTGGCGTTTTTGAGTACTAAAGGCCAGCTGAAGGAGGAAAAAGAAGTTGATTCGGAAGATGATTCTATTCATTATGATCAGATAGTAAGAAGGAAACTCTAAGTAGGAACTTGAGGACTTATATATATCTTATTCTATTTTTCTAGAGAGGTATCTTGGCAACTACAATTGTAACTCTAATAGGAGGAGATTGAAGGCATGTCAGGCTAAACTCTTACTTTCAGTTCTAAGGGATGTTGAATCTTTTTCATAATTAATGGTTTAATCAGGTTTTATTTATTTATTCCTTCTTGCATGAGATTTATTCTGATAATCTGTTTTTAATTGATTATATGTTATCTAATCTTTTGATTTGATTTGGCCAATTGAATTAATCTGATTGATACCATCTGCTAGATTAAAATAGAGTATTAAGTAAACGATATTATGTCTGATCATAGGTAGCAATTGATAGTATCTGATTGTGGACAAGCTTTTGGATATTATTAAGATTATTAGAAGGCAAGTTAAATAATTCCTGATTGTGCAATTGTTGCTTGGAATAACCTAATTCTCTCATTCTTTATGCTGCTGTTATATTAAATCTAGACTGATAGTTCTAGGTTATATGATAGTTAGAGTCTCTTGAGGCGATTGTCACATTAGATTTACACATAAGGAGAATTGCGGATAATTAGCGATTGCGGTTATCTAGGGTTATTAGTCTCATTGAAGGATAAATATTGTTAAACTTGATTTTCCCATAATTGTGATAAGGTGATACTGAACTGAAGAACTGAAGCTTTTTATTCATTGATCATTCTTAATTACTTTTGTTAGTTTAGTGAATCAAACTCAAAAACCCCTCATTAATAGAAATAATAGGAATGCTAGAATAAGTAAAAGATTAATTCACTTCTCTGTGGGATCGATCCTTGCTTGTCATTATACTAAGTTTTGTGCTAGTAGAGTGTTAGTAAGGTATTAATTTTGGAGTGTAAAACGACAGCTCCCAATCGATAATGGCATAAGGTTAATACTAGCTCCCAAATCATACAAACATTTATTAAATGACAAGTTACCAATGGTGCAAGGAATAGTAAAGCTGTCAGGATTTTTCAACTTTGGTGGCAATTTCTTTTAGAGCACCACACTACATTCTTCAGTCAAAGCTATTGTTTCATAGTCCTCAAGCTTTTTCTTCCTTGACAAGATTCCCTTCATGAACATAGCGTAACTTGGCATCTGCTCTAAAGCTTCCGCAAATGGTATGTTAATTTGTAACTTTTTGAAAATTTTGAGGAACTTAGAGAATTACTTATCTATCTTTTGTTTCTGAAGTCTCTGTAGATATGGAACTGGGGGATATATCAATGGTGGTGTTGTTTGTTCCTTTTCTTTTTCTTTTTGTTCAATTTCAGACTTTTTTCCTACCTCCTTTGAAAGCTCTGCATATTCCTTTTCTGGTGGGCTGCGCGCCCGCGCTGTGTCCCCGTGTATTTCCGGCGCGGCCGCGCCTGTTGGCAGTAATTGTTTTCCGCTTCTCAATGTGACAGCTTGGCATTGTTCCATCCCATCTCCTTTCGGATTAACTTCAGTATCACTTGGGAACGCTCCTTGGGGTCGACTATTCAAAACATGAGCTAATTGTCCCAACTGATTCTCCAGATTTCTAATTGACACTACCTGACTTTTCACATTCATATCTACTTGGTTTAACAGCTTATCCTGATCATTCATTTTCCTTTCAAAAGCTGTAATAAATTTTGTCAAGCAGTCCTCCAAACTTGGTTTCCTCTCTGCGTGTTGTGGAACTTAATTTTGAAACCCTGGGGAATTTTGTGGTCTTGGAACTTGATTTTGAGCTTGTGCATTGTTGCTCCACGAAAAATCCGGATGATTTCTCCATCCCGGATTGTAAGCATTTTGGTAAGGGTTTGGTGGTCGTTAGTAGCTACCCACAAACTGCACTACTTCAAGATTAATGGGACAATAATCTGTGTGATGTGATCCCGCGCATAGCTCACATACATAAGCAACTTGTGGAGTTTTTGACTCTGCTATAACATTAATTTTCTTAGATATAGCTGCCATTTGAGCTGCTAATGCTGTGACTGCGTCAACTTCAAGCATCCCAGCTACCTTTTGTTGATTCATTCTGGAAGTCGGTCATTGATAATTATTGACAGCCATTGTCTCTAATAGTTCATAAGCCTCATCAAACTTTTTATCCATAAGTGCTCCTCCCGCGGCTGCATCTATGTTGGATCAAGTATTACCACTTAACCCATTGTAAAATGTCTGAACCTGTAGCCACTTGGGTAGTCCATGAAAGTAGTATGCACACAAGCCAATCATATTTGATATGATGTAGCATATACTTTGTAATCTTATTCATTTATTAATAAAAGAATTGATTTTCTTAAAAGGCATTTTACTTTATCTACATAATGTTGTTATATTAAATGTGATAAACCCAAAGTTTTGAGCAATGCTTTTAGAATCATGATGGTGATCATGCTAATGAGATCTAAATTCTAGATAGCTCACAAACTAAAATTGTTCCTAATCGTTGGATTACTACAAAGGGGATTAGTGAATCCGGATAGATTAGTACATACGTTGCTTGCTCTTAGGAAGAGGATGATTGATCTCATAATCATTTGTGTGGAGACACTAAAGCAAGTATGTAGGTGCTTATTGGAAAATAAGTACACTAAACGTGGCTCGCTAAGGAATACCTAATGGAGTTTTACTCGCCTGTCAATAGGAATTCCTCTAGTAATAGTAGTACAAGTGATCCTTGGACTTGAGATCATTATAGTATCTTGTGTATGATGAGTTATACTTTGACATGTCCCTTAAGATCTTTAGGGTATATCAAAGGGTATGATTGGGTATAATAAGCTGTACATAGAGATAGGTGAATGATCAACAAAGAATCTACCTCATCTAGTAAAAGATGTGAATGTCCTATGTGATTCGATAAATGACAACTCAGTAGTCCTTGGCCAAGGCAGAATGAAATTAGAAAGGAGTTTCTAATTTGCATTATTTAGAGTTGTGCATTTAGGAATCGAAATATATATAATTAAATAAATAAGACTTGACAGTAAATCCATGTCTTATATTTAATTGGGACATTATATGGTAGAAGGATTGAATTGTACGGTAACTATTCACTAAAAGGTTCTTTTGTGATTAATGTTGAAATCTATATTATTTAGAAAGTCGTTGATCGCTAAGGAGACTTACCCTTATTGTAGAATAAATATTATTTATTTAAATGAATTAAATAGTTTAATTTATTTATTTAAATGAGATTAGAATTGTTCTAATTGATTTATTCACAACCGGTTTAATTTAGAGAACCTAAAGGGTCACACCGCAAAAGAAAAATATTTATTTAAGAAGTAAATGGCATAATTGTAATAATAAATTGAGTGTATTTAATTTAGTCTATGGAGATAGAATAAATTAAATAGCTTAATATTTATTATTTAATATTTTGAATATATAAATTAATAAGAGGAGTCTTATTATTATTATTACTATTACTATTATTTAATTTCTAATAGAGATTGGAAATTAATTAATAGAAGTACTCTCTCATGAATTCCTAATTGGATTAGGAGCATAATTAATTAAAGGAGTTTAATTATAATAGAAACCTTGATCCTAAATAGTTTAGGGAATGGTTTTCCTACATCTATAAATAAGAGGAGTCTTATCATAGATTGGGGTTACACACTCTTGCATTAGATTGTGAAGAGTACTTGCAATTCTATAGATATAGAAACTAGGGTTTTGCCAACACCCATCTTCTTGAATAGATATTATTCCTTGGTGGATCACCTACAGAGGCCAAACACTTGGGTGGCTAACGTTGATCAAAGGAAGGAATTTAATCGGTGAAATTCAAGGAAAACGCGAAGGAATTGGAGGTGAACTTGTACCCGAGGAAGCACGGTTCTACGAGGGTATAATTTCTTAATCTCTATCTCTTTCGTTAATTGATAATTGAACACAAGGATAGATCATGGTGATAGTTTGTATTAAAATTTTAAAATCCGTTTTATCACGCTTCTGCCCTATTTGTGTAATTTGATTGCATGCTTGCGTTACATACAAACCTAACAGTGGTATCAGAGCCTAATCCTTGTGTTAATTATTGATTTTGATGATTTCATGTATGAATTGATACGTGATACGGTCGGATTTTTGGGCTGAAAAAATTTTCTAAATCTGCATCGCGGCGCGGTCGCGCCGCTTCCAGTTCATTCTGGAGCACGGCCGCACCCTAACCCAGAAAACATTTCTGGGGGTGCAGCGCGACCGCGCCACTCCTAGTTCGATTTGGAGCGCGACCGCGCCGGTATGCAGAGTTTGAAAAATTTTATTTTTCTCAATTAATATAAATGGTTTATTTAATTGATAAAAATTTAAAATAAAGATATTTATTTTATCTGGAATAGGATTTCAGATTGCTAAAATTAAAGGAGTTTAATTTAGATTTGGTTTTTGATTAAAATAAAAGAGTTTATTTTGTTTCAAAACTAAATATTAGCAAAATGTTTGCCCATTAATTGATATCAATGTATATATAAAATGGTTTTATTATTCATGAGATGAATGTTATTTATTGATACATATAGAGATATGTATGATAATAAATAGGGATTGATTATGGACTATTGACCAATGGACTATTGACCAATGTGTGATTGGAATTATTTTAGAGGATGCTTGAATGTATGGGTTTTTATAAATAGGGTCTGCGTACCTCGTCTTCTCTAATTTTTCTTAATGTAAATTCTATCTCCCTCCTATGTACTTTCCCTTGACTGTTGATCAAGGTTTCTATTATAGTAAATAGTTCATATAACAGGATTAATTAGAATTATTTTGAAGAATTGGAGACAAAGGAGCAAGGAGCGCTTGAAGACCCATTTGTAATGGTGCCCGGGTCTAAATGTAATAGTTATATTTAAATTTAATTCTTGCACTCTAGGTTTGACCTTTTGGTTCACTTGGTGGCTCTAGTGAACCAAACTAGAATAAAAGTCCATAATCAATCCGGGTAGAATATAGTATTCTATATGTGCATATTTACTATATATATATATATATTATATATTATACAACATGTTTCGCATGTTAAATAATATGACACGTATTTTATATATATATGTGCATGCGTGCTAAACAAGATGAGACTAATAATTACAAACCCCTCAAAGAAATTATATTAAGTCCTAAGCGTTCAAAGATATTTGGAATATCGAACGTCGCCTTCTAGCATGGTAAAGCAATAGAGTATTAAATATTTAATATGAGTTTGTTGTGTCACCACAAGGTAAGTATTAAATATTTAAAATGTTGCATTATCACATTTGATGCTTATTAAGAAATTGAACATTACTATTTTGTTGTGTCACCACAAGGACCGTATTTTTCTCTTCACATATATGGAAGTGCTAGGTTGGACTTAACTTGGATAATTTTAATAAGATTTGTATATGTAACTTATGTGTTTATTAAATGAAATTTCTTATTCCGACTCTGTGTTATATGATGATATATTCTGATGAACGGTTGTTCAGGTAATCTTTGAAAACCTAATACGATTCGAAAACATTATCGTATACGTTTAGAATTAGAATGTATAACGTAAAACTAGATATCGAGAAATTTAAAACCTTAAACCCTAATGAGATTTGAAGTTTGTAACATATGTGCTTAATAAAGATTGAAACGATATTTCGAAGTAGGTGTTTTGTGATTATATTATGTAAACGATAAATTTGGTCAAATAAAAATTTTTGGTCAAACTGCTTAGTCGTGCTTACATTGACAAAATGATTTGTCGTGCTTTCCACGATTTCACCAAAAAGCATCTTGACAAATTATTTTTAGTAAGCTGTTGTGTCGTGCTTAAACTGATATAGTGCTTTGTCGTGCTTACGTTTTGTCGTGCTTATGCTTTGTCGTGCTTACGCCTGGCACACACCAGCTTACGCCTGGCACACGCTAGGTACTAAAGTGTAATTAACCTAGGTACCAAAGTGTAATAAGTCGAGCTCCTAACGTGCAATTAGTGAAACTTGGTTTTTCTATAAATAGCATGCTCAGTTCATTCATTCCTTACTATTTTTCAAGAGCAGTTCAAGAGCAAAAACACTCTATATTTATATTCTGAGAGCTATTGTGAGATAAAAATTATTTTCTAAGCATCGAAGCACTACGCGATTGGAAGTAAAGCTAGCAACTACAATTTAATACTCTCATATTCCTTTTTAAATGTCGTTTTAGAGAAGTGTTTTTGTTTCTTAATATTTGTTATTTAAGAATTTCAATTAAGCATTAATTGTTTAATTTTCAATACCCCAAGTACTAAAATTAATTTTGTTTCTCTCACTACTTTCTATCCAATAAGTAACACTCTCTTATTTCAATCCAAAGACAATATTAATATTTAGAGTTATTTTTAATTAAAAACATAATATTAATTATTTTTCTTAACATGTGTGTCCAATAATTTTAAAAAAACAAAAAATATAAGAGACTGAGGGACCGAGTGAGTATGAAATAACCAACTATTTTTATTTAGAATTTTAAAACATTAAACATGTAAGAAATACATCTCACGAGCTACTCGCGAATAACTCGAATCGAACTCGAGCAAGTCAAACCAAACCGAGCTCGAACAAGTTGAATCGAACCGAACTCGAACTCGAACATGTCGAACCGATCCGAACTCGAACAAGTTGAATCGAACCGAACTCGAACTCGAACATGTCGAACCGAACCAGTCGAACCGAACCACATGGTTCGCAAACATGTTCGATCGAGCAATCGAACGAAACATTATGTGCGAACTCGATTCGACTAGGTGATCAATTCGAACTCGAACCGAACCGAACTCGAACCGAACCGAACCGGTTCGTGAACAGTTCGGTTCATTTGCAGCCCTAAACGATTATTCGATTTCAATAACGATTTAGCTCATTTTTGTCACTTGTTATGTCGGGCTCCGATTATTCATTTCATTTTCTCGTTTCGAGACTACCCAAACATCCTAGACTATTTTCTAATGGTGTTTGGATCCTATTTTTGGCCACCGAGAGATTTTATCTAATAAAATCTCCTTCAAGCTTATTTGGGACATTTTTTACTAGATTTTGTTGTCGTTATTTCTAGATCTATGGGTCTCATTCCCTAGATTCTATGTTCCTTTAATAGATCTCATCGATATATGATAGATCTTTATGATTTCGATAGTAGTTGGTGATGTAATTCAATTCATACAATATAGTTAATGTCATAATTGCGATATTGTTGATATGTTATGCGATCTACGAATTTAGGGTTTATGGAAGTCCTTTCCTAAACTCTAAATTCCGTTTATAGATCTCGATATTTTGTTGGGTGTGATTACGAATCATGTGAGCCTAGGAACGACCTCAAGGCCCTTAAACATCGTGTTTAACGGGAATTAAAGGATATTCCCACGATGGACGTAGTTAACGATTGTACTTTTGTGATTCAGTGATTGTTAATGTATTTTGGGCCTTAAAACAATATCGAGGGTTTCTATACCACGGAAATTGGGTTTAAAGCCCCTTGATAGTAAATATGATTGTGTATAATTATATTTTCTGCACTAACATAGACGACTTAGATGGTTTAAGAGACGATACCTTAGACTATCTCTTCGATTAGACTCTAGGAGACAATACCCTAGATCTCCTTTTTACCATCACTTAGATAACATAGGAGACGATATATTATGTTATTTAGTTTACGATATGAAACTCTATGAGACGATACTCTTGATTCACCTAGGCACAGAACACAATGCACACACCTCACAACCCTTGAGGCAATTCATTTAAACTTTCAGGAAAAGTATTAGGGAAGCGGTAATCGTATTTCCACAGAAGTCGGGGGTGCTTAACACCTTCCCCTCACTTAAGCAAGTCCCCGAACTCTATGAATCTCGGTTGCAGACTAATTTTATGGAGTTACATATGGGCTATCTCGATTATCAAAACCTCAAAATTTAGATGAATTGGTACATCCAATTAAATTTTTATCAACTGACGACTTTGTCTAATTGACCTACTTTAAAAATAAACTTTCAAAACTCGTCGATATAATTCAATTTTTTTCAAATCACCCTTTAAATTCACGATCTTAAAAACTACGAAAAAAATCCCGGCGTCGACACACTCCGTTCAAATGTTTAACTTAATAGTTGATCGAAGTAACCTATAATATATAATTCAAGAATTTATTATATAAATAAATATTAAAAAATATTTAATACTTCCACAACTATCTTCTTAAAATTCTAAAATATTTATTTTATTTTAATTTATTAATATAATAAATTATTATCCTTGTAGACACCCAAATTTTGCGTTCCCTCTACTAACCGTGACAGGAGGGCAAAATCGTCAATTGAACCGACTTACGGGAGCGAAGGAATGGGCACAAGCACGAACGCTCAAACACCACCGCGATGATTGGCAACCAAAGCTGACGTGACAATAAGGCCGTCCGGAACGAGCATTCCCGAATGAGGTGGCACGTCTCCCGGAAATTCTCGGACTGCAAAATACAGGCCTGTCAGCGAAAACCGATGTTACGGCACGAAAGTCGAGGCGTAGCACGAAAATCGAGAAAGTCAAACCGTCCAGCCGCGGATTGATCTGCGGTCAATAAGTGCGCCTTTTGAAAACACGGATCTCGAAACACGGAACTCGAAACCAGGTGAGTGGAAGGCAGGCGGCCAGCCAGCCTATTTCAGCTCATTTTCGCTTCAGCATACAGGAGGTTGAGCAGATTTGGAGGAAGAAGAATTCAGCACAGCAGCAGCACGGATTTTGAGAGAGAAATAGCTAAATTTTGCAACAAAATAGGAAGAAAAGAGAGAAAAAGGAGAAGATTTATACTCTTTTGATTTTGATTGTATCAAATATACTTCTTATCCTATTCAAATACACAAGTTTACATCCATTTGAGATCATTTGCAAGGTGAAAATTCCCTTTGTTATAGCAATTTATATCATATTATTTGGTTAAGTTGAATGTAATTTTTATGTATATTGTTGAACAATCATGGATTAGGGATTATTAGTGAGGGTTCCATCGGAACAAAATTCTTCCTAATAACCCGAGGATATCCAAGTGGTGAAATTTCTAGCTTGTTTATGATGATTTATTGGGTGTAATTTATTTAGATTATCATTTTCGGATATCATGGTGTATTAGGCAAATCCGTGTTGGGTAGTTTTGTAGTATTCATTTTGTGGGCATGTAGTAATATCGGGTGTGAGCCTAGGAACGCGACCCCGTGGTCCAAATCCGATGATGGACGTTTTGATGTGTGTAATAGATTCAAGGTGCTCGTTTTTGTAACATGTAATCGTCGGCCCTTAAAACGACGCTAAGGCGAGAATCGGGTTTAAGGCCCCGTAGTAGTGGAATATATGATTGTTGGCGTTTCGGGGATATTTTGATGGCTTACATGCTCATGAATAGCCCCGACGCGTGTTTATGCTTGATTAGATTTTGTGACACGAAAAAAATGATTTCAAAGATTAAACGCTGAAGGTTTTTTTTTTTAAAATCAAACAAACTAGGTTATTAGAATCACGAGGCTAAAAATTGGAAGTGTTAATAAATGTCGATTCCTATTAAACGAGAAGGCCAAAGGAAATTATTTTCAACCATCACCAAAAAATAGCTTTTATGAATGAGCGAAACGTTTTATTAAACCTTTGTGTATAGGGTTAAAGATATCCTAGAAATTGCCCATCATTTTATGAAAGCAATGTATAGATTTCGATTTCTATTTTGACGAAGGTTTAAAAGATTCTTGTTTTGCCAAAAAAAAACGGCGCCTAATAAAGATCTCATAGTTTTGACAAGCAAAATCAAACCTTTCGCATGAATAAAGGATCTCTCTCGTACTAACGGAAACGACGTTCTAAAACATTCCCAAAATAAAACACGATTTCTCAATAAAAGGCCAAATGTTTCATCCCTCATGAAAGAACTCACCACAACATTCACATAAGCGCACACACACACACGAACGTATACACATTTTATGAATCAAAGGATAGGAAAGTATCGAGATTACGGTAACCGTGTTTCACGCAAGTCGGGGGGTGCCTAACACCTTCCCCTCGCTTAAACAAGCCCCCGAACTCTATGAATCTCGGTTCGCAGACCAATTAATTCGGAGTCACATATGAGCCATCGATTTATAAAAAAACGAAAACTCGGATGAGTTGGTACATCCATTTCAAATATACCAACTGACGACTCTGGTTAATTGGCTCATCATAAATAAAGACGATCTTTCAAAACCCTGTCGACATCAATGCCGACCTTTTCCCAAAATCATCTAATAAAAAAGGCAAAAAATCGGAAAAGACGAGAAACCGGCGTCGACAATCCTTACCACCTGTGCTTCGTATAAAGTTGGTGAATTTGTTATTCATAAACATAAAAAAAAAACTGTCAAAAACCTCGAGCGCCATAATATAAGAAGTTTTATCCATAAAGAAAAAAATATTAGCTTGGGTAATATGTGTAAATTTTCAAACAAAAGGGGAATTTAAGTGAAATTTTACCAGAAGAAAAAGAATATGCCAATCTAGGGTTTCTTGCTTCAACATATAAGTACAATCTTTGTCCACCCATTCGACCTCCCCTTATAGCTCTACGTTTCAGACTCCCTTTCTTCGTCGCAGCCCTTCTTTTCATCATCAAACTAGAAAATGGCTGTTACATTCACCGATTTGCATACCGAATCTGGTCTTAAATCGCTCAATGAGTTTCTTTCGGGAAAAACCTATATCTCTGGGTCTGTTGCCTTACTCTCTACTCTACTCTTCTTTATGTATATTTTCTATTAACTTTCGCTGGCCGGTTGATTCGTAATTACAGGGATACGCTTACAAAGGATGATGTAAAGGTTTATGCAGCTGTTTTGGAGAAGCCCAGTGGTGATCTCTTCCCGAATGCAAGTCAGTGGTACGACAGCGTTTCTTCCCAACTCGCCGCAAGGTTTGTGAAATTCTTCACATAATTAAGGTCCATTTGACTTAATACAATTTCTAGGACTTTTTTTAGATGTGTTATGTATGATTTTCATTTTGTGTTCTTCTATGTTGTTGAGGTAAATTGTGGATGTATATGGGGTTAATCTGAATTATATTATTACATTAAAGAACTTTTCTAGTAGTGTAACATGAACAGTGATGAGGGAAAGGATACAGAGGAAGAATTCATTATATTACTCCGTTCCACAATTAGAAATACATTTTGACTTTTTATGTCCATTTGTGAAATCCTTAAATTCAAAATTGATATGAATTCATGTATTTTTTTAGTTAGCTTACAATAGTTATAGTTGTTTGTACCAAAATTAGTTAATATTGGTTTTGAATTTTTGGATTTCACAAAAAAAATCAAAATTTATCTTTAATTGTGGAACAAGGGGAGTATTATGATTTAAACTTCTGGCTATGTTGTTATAGTCCCTATGGAACTATAAAATGGTGGATTATTATATAATATTTGGGGTGTTGGATAGTATTTCTTTTGGTATTATGCTATCTGTAAATTGTATTATGGAATAGAATTTGGAGTAATTATTACATAATCACAATGCAACACCTGAATATAGTCCCTACAAACATGGATAGCATTTACTTTGCCTTATTCCTCAATTTTTCCGTTTAAAACAATCGTTGATATTTTTATACCTGTTTATAGGTTATTCCACTTAGTAGTTTTGCTAGCCTACGATGTCATGAAGATGTTATTAACAAAGCTATAGATGATTTAAGAAATTTTTACGATGTTATTTTATGAATTGGAGTATTTTATTTATTAAACTGGTAAATTACAACTTATCCAAAAATGAGAAACTGTCCAATCTCAATCTTGACAATGTATGTTATTTGTTCCTGCTATAGTCTTATAGGCTAATTTGGTTAATCGACTTCACAGATTTTCCCCGGTTGTTTTTCACGAGTTTAAGGTCAAAATCCAGAATCTTAATTCCACCTTATCCTTACGCTTGATATCTCAGTTGTCCCTATTTGATTCTTCATTTTTCATTCTGTTCGTAGCTCCGGCCGTGTTCGTCTACTCAATAAGCTGATTCTTTCTTTGTCTGTTAGAAGGCAAGGATTGGTCCTAAATGTAGACTCATATTACAGAATCATCACTAATGATTATTGCTATCCCAAAGTGCAGCTGCTGCTACTATTATTCTAATCTAGATAGGAGAGAGGATGCCATGGCTTGAACCCTCGAACTTGCCCACACCCACAAATAGGAACACCTCAAACTCACTTGAAGCTATGGTGTTGCTTATAATAGCCGCTGAATAATATTTTAGATGATTCATTGTGGAGGGAGGTTTGTCATTTACGGAACTAAATTACTAATTGTGATGCGTTTCGAAGGAATAACAAATTGTGATACATGAACCTTGTTAACAACTCAGCTCTCATAATATTATATATTTAAGATTGAAGAGTACTTGTTTCAGTACTTTGCTTGTGTAAAGATTTAAAGGTGAAACCATGTCCTTATGTGGAAAAATTTTAAGCAGACTGAAGTAATTATTTCATTTTGCGGATATACTCTTAGCTATGACCTGAAGTCAAATCATTTCTTATTTGTAACTTTTGAATTTTGTAGTTTCCCTGGTAAAGCTATTGGTGTAAGAATTGCCAGCCATTCTGCTCCAGCAGAAGCTACTCCAGCTAAGGAAGCTGAAAAGGTTTGTATTACAATCTTGTAACATGTTTTTGATCAAGATTATGTTGCCAATGTAGTTAAATGAGAATCTGTGCAGAAGAATCAAGACATCTTTTTGTGCCTCACAAAGGTGCTTTTTTTTTCTTTTTTTTTTCTGCTGCCACAATACCTGGAGTTTTGTGTCTTATGATTTAGCTATTGTCTTAGTTCATTGTGATGACCAGAACCTGTAACTGCTTGAGAACCATTCTACTTGAATAATGCCAATTGGCACACTAAAGTTTTCTCTGTTTCTGTTTCGCACTTAAAGTTTGTAACTTTTTTATCTAACTAAATGTCGACAAAACCGGGGACTGGTTAATACTTGATACTTCACCTGGTTATGTTTCCCCCATTCTTCGTCTATGCTGTTATGTAGTTTTTTCTTCTAACATGAATGAGTCTTGTATAATTAATTAGGGTCATATATCTTCGGTGGACCAAAAGAGTGATGTTTCAAATCCTAGAGAGGGGGAGAGGAAGAAGAGGAGGGAGAGGACCTTGTAGTATACCGTAGCTGGTGATGTTAATAGATGTACTTTCCTAGCTAGGGTTTCAGTAGTAGTGATTAAGCTGCATTACTGACCTGTGATGAAGTCTCATATTTGCGGCGCTTTATCCCTGCGAGACCTGGTATTAAGAGTGGCATTTCTGGTTTCAAGGCATAGTCTAGTATACTAGATACAATTTAGCTCTCACTTGCTTTGAGCCTTAGGTTGGTAAAATTTCGGTGAAAAGATTAGGCAGTATGATCTATTTTTTGGTAGGTAGTTGACCTATGCTTATACCAATTAAAAGCTTGTTTTCTCCTACTTTTTCCATCTCTTTCTCTTCGTCTTCGTCTTTGTCTTCATCTGTCTCTATTGCCATCTATAGCAATCTGGAGATTCTTTGTCTTCATCTGTCTCTATTGCCATCTATAGCAATCTTGCATCTCCCACAAACTGAATGGTTTCCATATTTCACCAAAGAGTTGTCGGGAGGTAATTTGTATCCAAAGCGTCTAAACTATTAAATAATCCACATGCATGGTTATGTGAACATTCAAAAGGCCGCCTACTTTTTACTAATGGTACCTTGCCCGATATTATGGTAGAATTTGTTTATGGTATGTTTTTTTATGATTGATTTTCTATTCTTGTTTTCGTTTTTTTGTTTTTACTTTTGTATTATTGCATTTCCTTCAATAACTTAGAAAGAGTTTATTCCCCAGGAATCTCCTGCTGAAGATGATGATGACCTTGATCTATTTGGTGATGAGACTGAGGAGGAGAAGGCGGCGGCAGAAGAGAGAGAGGCTTCAAAAGCATCCTCCAAGAAGAAAGAGAGTGAGTTTCATTGTTTTTTACATGAACTAGTTTTGTTACAATGATGCATGTTTATGATTATAGAATTTCTACTAAATTTGGTTTAGAAAGTTGCAAAGTTTTACTTAATGTGTTGGAAAACCTTGATTTCTTGATTGGGGTTTTCATTACTTGATGGAATCAATTTTTGGGATTGGAATTACAATAAAATACAATTTCCCCCCCCCCCCAAAATTAACATAGAATCTCTGAATTCCTAAGTAGATACCTACCAATTCTATCCATGAGGTTGAAGTTATGCTACCTTCAAACTTCATTTAAACTTAAAATTGGATTTATTGGAATTTTTTTACCAGATTTGAAGGGAAACTCTCATAGCAAGATAACCTTAGAATTCTAGTTAGATACTACCTGTGAATTTAATATATTTTTTGACCTAACTGTAAGCAAAAAACTTGGAACATGAGGGAATCAGCCTCAATTATAAGGGGGGACACTCAAAGCAATTTTAATATTTTGTAAATTTCTTGATTCTTTATCCTATTACAGTGTCAAGATGTTCAACACATAATTCTAGTCAATTTACCACGACAAATGTGCCACTACTAAATACTCCTTCCATCCGCAAAAACTGGCTTACTTAGACTTTTTCAATCAAATTAACCATTTTTGTAATCAAAATTTAAAATATTTTCTTTTTGGTAAATATAGGTGGATAAACTACAACCATAAGAAACTATGTTGAATTTACTATCACCTCCAATTTTCATAGGTATAAAAATATATATAAATATTTTTAATTCTTAATTCTAAAATTGGTAAATTTGACCAAGAAAGTCAAAAATAGACTCCCTCCGTCCTGAAATTATTGCAATACTTTCCTTATTCGGATGTACCAAATTATTTGCAACATTTCTAAATTTGGCAACTTTTAATAATTCAATGTGCAATTTACCCTTAATGGTTCCTTAACAAAGATTTTGAAGTTATTTGTCCCACCATTATTATAAACAATGTTTCCTACTTAGCTTTACGCATTCAAAAATTGTAACTTTTGGCTCCAATTTTGAATTTTTTTGAACATAATGGTGTATAATAACAAGGGTGTTTTAGACATCGTATAAAGTCAACATAAATCCTTAAAATACGTGAAAAGTCAATGGTTGCAATAAATATGGGATGGAGGGCGTATATCTTTCGACCAAATAACCTGTCTAACGTTTAGTTCTGTGCATCAATTTTGTCCTTATTATTCAGACTTTACTTTTTCTAGCTTCTTGTAGTTATACCTATTATAGCAGTATATATGGCGCTTTTCTTTTTAGGAAATGATAACAAGGTTCTCTTTTGTGCTGTATGCAATTGGTTTTTTAATATTTTGGTTCCAATATTTTGTTTTAGGTGGGAAATCGTCTGTTCTTTTGGATGTGAAGCCTTGGGATGATGAGACAGACATGAAGAAATTGGAAGAGGCTGTTCGCAGTGTTGAAATGCCCGGGCTCTTTTGGGGAGCATGTATGATTTGATTTAAATTGATATGCACATTTCCTTGCTTGCAAATGCACTTGCACTTAAACAAACACTGATCTATCTTTGTGTTCGCTTTATGCAGCAAAACTACTTCCTGTTGGTTATGGGATAAAGAAAATGACTATCATGCTGACCATTGTGGATGACCTTGTGTCCGTTGATTCTCTCATAGAGGAGCGTCTCACAGTTGAGCCTATAAATGAATATGTACAGAGCTGTGATATTGTTGCCTTCAACAAAATCTGAGAAGAACTTGGTGAATTGCTCCAGATTTTGCCCCATTCCAGGCAGTAATTTTGTTACGTTGTAGGCGTGATTGTTCTTGGTTTTTAGTTATTTTTTCTGTGAGTTGTATGATTTGTCCTAAAAAAGACTGATGTTTTAAAATGTCTTGAGTGGAAACATTTGATGTTGAGGAGCTTAATTTTACGTTAATGACTATTGTGTCCTTGACTGAGTACATTTTTATCTTGTTTATGTGATTAATGGCAGCTGTTATGCAATGGTCAGGTCTTGGATCACTATGACCAACTAGTACTGATCAAACTTTTGCAAAATAGAACCAAGATGGCCAAAGCAGGGGTCTTAGTCCCGGAAGGGTTGCTTTAATAGGGAATTGATATTATATAGGGAATTAATATTAACAGGGCAAATCCCTTCTTTTCAAAGGAAAAGATAAGTAAATGTTGATATGTATAAGTTGGCTTACTTTCAATGTGGATTGGGCGGGAGGGAAGAAAGCTATGTCTTTATATTTATAATAATTAGACATGCGACGAAGAAAGCGACAAATCGATTGGGTTAGGGCTCAAAAGTGAACTATTGTCAGTGAACTTTTGTCTAAGAAAAAAGCGACAACGGAGGTGGGGTCAAGCAATAGAAAGTGAAAGGATTTCTACAAAGCATGTAAGTTTGAAATATTTGTTTAATGTTGTTTATTTGTAACTCTTTTTGTCTGCCTTTTTGTTAAAAGTGAAATTATGGTGGGGTTTTTCTACAAAAGTTGCCCTTGCATTGGTTTAAGCTAATATTAGGAAACTGATAAATTCACATAAAAAAATGATATTTTCACATCAAAAGTGTCGATATAGATCTTATAGCGACGATTTTCACTGTTGCTATACATGTACAACGACACGTTTGATGTGGAAATATCATTTTTTGATATGAATTTATCAATTTCCTAATATTATTGTGGTTTAAAATATGAAATAAAGTGTATTTTGTCGATTTAACAGTGAAATAATTCCTTGGGAAGTGGTTTAAACGAAGTGTATGAGGGGTTATATATTTTAAAAGTGGGAATACTGATTTTTGTGTTGTTTGTGTTAGTTGATGACTGTGTAATTTTTTAATGTATACATTTATTTACTGAGAGTGGGGCTGACTGATTAATTTTTGTGATTACTTTGTTTATTGAGTTAATGGTCATAGTGCTGATAGTGTGCATTATGTTTTATGCAGCATGAACTTCTTTACAATTGAATTGTACCATGGAGGTAAGTTTGTTACTAATAAGTAATATTATTATGAGGGTGGAAGGAAATAAACTTATGAGGGGTTGGATGGAGACTACATTAATGTTAAGTTGAGGAACTTACCTAAAAAGCTAGGGTATAAAAATGAGTTTGCTTACTTCAAAATGGTTGTGTATAGTTTGAATGATGATATAAAATTTATTTATGATGATAATAGTGTAAGACTGTTAGTTGAAGAAGCACTAAAAACTGGGAAGATAGATATATATTGTGATAATGAGGATAATGAAAAATTACCTGCAAACTTTGACAATGTGAATCCACAACATGGGGAATTAGTGGGGGATGTGCTTGATGTTAATGTGGATGCACCACTGCATACAGAGGATGGAGATTCAAGTGATGATCAAATGAAGGAAGATGATCATGAGAAGGATGAGATGGTAGATGCGGAGAACACTGATGAGAAAAGTGATGAGAATTTAAGTGATGGTACTGATGATGGAATTGATAAATATAAGAAAAAAAGTAAAAGATTAAAAAAAAGCAAAATAACAGAGTTGGTTGTGCAGTGTGAAGTAAACATTGATGAAAAACTAATTGATGTTGGCTCAATACAAGTTAAGGAGGTTGGGGCTCTACCTACCCTAGTTGTCAACCAGCAGTGGTAAAGGTAAGGCCCCCTCCAAATCAGTTAAAGGTAATGAGGGTTCAAAAGCAGCTAAAAGTAAGGCTCAAAAACCAACATTTGATGAACCAAATGTTCAGGTTGGAACACAAGAGAGCAGTAGCAGGGGGAAAAAGGTTAGGAAACCTAGAATAAACAAGACTGCAATAGTTGAAGCTAAACCAACATTTTCTGATGATAATGAATTACAGTTTGGGACAAAAGGAATGAAGCCTTGGGTAGAAAATCAGTCAGATTCTGATATTGAGATTCCTCCAAGTGGTGATTCTAGTAGTAACAATGAATGAGAAGGAGATGAGTCACAGAAGAAAGATAAAAGGGTTCCTCTAGTATATAATCCCAACACTCCAACTAGCAAGATAAAATTTGAACTTGATATGACATTCACTGGAGTTGAACAATGTAGGGAAGCTATTGTGAATTATGCAGTTGGTTATGACAAGGGGATCCATTTTTATGTGAATGAGAAAACAAGAATACAAGCCAAGTGTGCCAATAAGTGTTCATGGGATTATGGGCTAGTTATGTGCTAAGGGAGAATGTGTTTCAAATTAAATCATACACTGACAAACATTTTTTTTTTGCTAGTTTTTAGCGAAAATTGTAACATTCCCAAGAACTCATGCACCCAAGCCTTATGAGTAGTTCTTTTACCATTGGGCCAAGAGGAGCTTGGTGACAAACATTATTGTGTGAGGAAAACAAAGATTAGGATTGTTAAGTCTAGATGGTTGGTTGACAAGTTTGGAGGTATAATAAGAGCAAAACCATGGATGAAGTTGAGGGAATTGTAGGTTGTAATTAAATAGAGGTTTGGACTGCAATCTTCATTACCTCAGTGCCAACAAGTAAAGAGGGCAACTTTAAGTGAAATTAAGAAAACCTTGAAGGAGTATTATGCTAAATTCTGGGAGTATGGGATTGAGATTCTAGATACAAATTTTGGTAGCACAGTCCAAATTAAAGGTGATAGAGGCACTCCACCTAGATTCTAAAGAATGCACATTTGTTTTAAAGCTGTGAAGCAAAGTTGGTTGGAGGGATGCAGACCCATAATAGGGCTTGATGACTGCTTCTTAAAGACATACTGCAGGGGTGAGTTGTGTTGTCTGCAATTAGTAGGGATGCAAAAAACAAATATTCTCAATTGCTTGGGCAATGGTTGAAAATAAAAATAAGGATTCTTGGAGTTAGTTCCTAAATCTATTGCTTAAGGTTTTTGGCATCGAATTAGGTAGAGGATGGACCTTGATAACTGACCAACAAAAGGTATAATTAAGTAATAATTAACAATGATTTTTCTGTTACATTACTGGTAATATTTTTATATTACATTAGTACTAAACTTCTATTTGTTGCGTCAATGCAAAGGTTTGGTGCCTGCCATACAAGAGATTTTGTCAGAGGCAGAGCATGGATGTTGTGCAAGAAACATCTATAGCATTGGAGGAAAATTTTTCCAGGAGCAGCTTTGAAGGTGATGTTTTGGAGAGCAACTAAGGCCAATAATCCTCATGATTTCAGAAGGGCAATGGTTGACATTAGGAAGGAGAGTAAGGATGCTCACACTCATTTGTTAAATATTCCTCCTAAATTGTGGAGCAAGACATTTTTTTCTTGTGAAACCAAATATGATGTTGTGACTAATAACATGTCTGAATGTTTTAATAGTTAGATCTTAGAGGCTAGGTATAAATCACTACTAAATATTTGAAGATATAAAAATACAAGTCATGGATAAAATTCATTCTAAGAGAGATGAAATGCTAAAAAATGAGGGAAAACTATACCCTAGGATTATGACAAAGGTTAATAGGGCCATTGAGTTAACTAAATATTGTGACTATGAATGGGATGGGGGTCACAAATTTGAAGTGTCTGATAGGAGTGGGAAATATAAGGTAGACATAGAGGTGAAAACTTGTTCATGTGGGGTATGACAGTTATCTGGCATACCTTGCCATCATGGATCAATTGGAATCCATCACATGGAATAACCTATTGAGAATTATGTGGATTCATGCTATTATATAGAGACTTATCTGAAATCATATCACTACTTGTTAAATCCAATGGAGGTATCAAATGAATGGCCTCTTGCCAACATGACAATATTGTTGCCTCCAACAACCAAGAGAGTATTTGATAGACTCCACGGCATGCTTGCGTGAGGTGGTCGTCGCCCGGATCGTTTCTAGTAAGCCAATTTGATGGAACTCTCCCGACACCTTAACCCAACGTCTATATTGAGACGAGAACTCCGGTATAATCGTTCAAGCAGATGAATTCGCGTAGGCGGATTATCAATGACACCTAAACCCCGTACTTATATAAAGCAGGAACCTTCGGTACAATCAACGATTGATAACTGGTAGATAACGCCACACACAACTATGGATTGTTGTATGATAAGTTAACTTCGAAACTCAAAGAAAAACTAAGAAAAATTACTTAGAAATTTTTCAAAGAACCAAAAGTAGAGAATAGCTCTCAAGTATGAATAAACTCTGAATTATTATTGAATTGTATTTGAATTACAAGCATAAAACTTATTTATACTAACTATGAAACCCTAGAATCCAAAAAGGAAATAACAATTGACTTGGAATCAAAATCCTATCTTAAAATATCCTAATTACAATAGAATTATAAAAATATATTGAAATCCCTAAAATTAAGGAAAAGAAATCTGATAAAAATCTTCAAAAACGCGTCGCCTCGAAAAACGCGCCAACTCATTCTGCGTGTTCTCGCCGGGGCGAGAAAATTGAACTGAGACTTCTCGCCGGGGCGAGAATGGACAGTAAGTTCTTCGCTGGGGCGGATCAATTTAGGCCGGGGCGAGCTTGAACAGTAAGTTTCTCGCCGGGGCGAGAATTTTGGCTTTGAAGTTCTCGCCGGGGCGAGAACTCTGCAACTTGGAATTCTTCGTCCTTTCTCGTTTCCAACGCTTCCAACCTTGGCATGTTTGTTTGTATCATCATGACTAAATGTAAATCCTTAGAATCCGGGTCCACACTCGATCTATCCTCGCTCCATATGCCTTGAATCAACCCATTAATGCTCTCCTTGAAACGTTTAGCCCGAGCTCTTGTCACGGGACCATCCGGTATACACAAAGGATCCACTTTATGGATGTCAATCGCTCCAGAGCCAAGGATGCCCTCATCATACCTCTCCTCTTGAGAAAGATTTGTCCTCAAATCGTCACCTACATCAAACGGACTAAGATCAGTAACGTTAAAAGTTGCACTAACATTATACTCACCAGGCAAATCCAATTTGTAGGCATTATCATTGATGCGCTCAAGAACTTGAAATGGACCATCTCCCCTTGGAAGCAATTTTGAACATCGTTGAGCTGGAAATCTTTCCTTCCTCATATGTAACCACACCCACTCTCCTGGTTCAAAAATCACTTGACGTCGACCCTTGTTGGCCTGTTTTGCATATTGCTCCGTCCTCCTTTCAATGTTAAGCCTTGCCTTTTCATGTATCTACTTGACAAATTCAGCCTTTTTCTTTCCATCCATGTTAGTATATTCAGAAAAAGGGAATGGCAATAAATCCAACGGTGTCAAAGGATTAAAACCATAAACAATTTCAAATGGTGAAAATTGTGTAGCAGAATGAACAGATCGATTATATGCAAACTCAACATGTGGTAAACACTCTTCCCAAACTTTAATGTTCTTTTTGATTATAGCTCTTAACAATGCAGATAAAGTTTTATTTACTACCTCAGTTTGACCGTCAGTTTGTGGATGACAAGTAGTTGAAAATAACAGTTTAGTACCTAACTTACACCACAATGTCTTCCAAAAATAACTCAAAAATTTAGAATCTCTATCTGAAACAATTGTTCTAGGCATGCCATGTAAACGCACAATTTCTCTAAAGAACAAATCAGCAATATGGGATGCATCATCAGTTTTGTGACATGGAATAAAATGTGTCATCTTAGAAAATCTATCCACGACCACAAATACAGAATCATGACCACGCTTAGACCTAGGTAAACCCAATACAAAATCCATAGACAAATCAATCCAAGGTTCACTAGATATAGGCAATGGTGTATACAATCCCTGAGGTTGAACACGAGACTTAGCTTGCTTACACGTAATGCATCTATCACAAATTCTTTCCACATCTCGTTTCATATGAGGCCAATAAAAATATTCTTTCAAAACAGATAAAGTCTTTTCAACACCAAAATGACCCATTAGACCTCCCCCATGTGACTCCCTAATCAACAACTCACGCAAAGAACATGCAGGTATACATAGCTTATTTTCTCGAAACAGAAAACCATCAACTTTAAAGTATTTACCCACAACATTCTTTTCACATGATTTAAACTCTTCACAAAATTCAAGGTCATTAACATACAACTCTTTAATTCGTTCAAACCCAAGCAATTTTGTATCAAGAGTATTCAACAACACGTACCTTCTCGAAAGAGCATCAGCAACAACATTCTCCTTACCCTGTTTGTATCGGATGACATACAGAAATGTCTCAATGAACTCCATCCACCTAGCGTGTCTTTTGTTCAACTTATGATGTCCCTTCAAGTATTTCAATGATTCATGATCCATGTGAATCACGAACTCTTTAGGCCAAAGGTAGTGTTGCCACGTCTCCAACGCCCTAACTAACGCATACAGCTCCTTATCATAGGTCGGATAGTTCAAGGCTGCTCCATTCAATTTCTCGCTGAAATACGCTACGGGCTTCCCTTCCTGCATTAACACAGCTCCAATTCCCAAACCTGAAGCATCACACTCAATTTCAAAGGTTTTAGCAAAGTTAGGTAAAACAAGCAAAGGAGCGTTAGTCAATTTATCTTTAATCAATTTAAACACTTTTTCCTGCTCTTCACCCCATTTAAACCCTACACTTTTCTTGATCACTTCCGTTAAGGATGCTGTGATGTCGCTAAAATTCCTCACGAACCGCCGGTAAAAACTAGCCAATCCATGAAAGCTTCGAACTTGGCTCACATTTGTTGGACTCGGCCATTCTTGGATTGCACGTATTTTCTCCTCATCCACTTGAACTCCCTGTGAACTCACAACAAATCCAATAAAAATAACTCTATCCGTACAAAACGTGCACTTATCCATGTTAGCAAACAACTTTTCTTTTCTAAGAACATCTAAAACAGATTTCAAATGCAATGCATGCTCTCCCAAGTTTTTGCTATATATCAAGATATCATCAAAATAAACTACCACAAATTTGCCAATAAATGGTCGCAAAACATGGTTCATCAATCTCATGAAAGTACTAGGAGCATTAGTTAAACCAAAAGGTAACACTAACCACTCATAAAGGCCATATTTTGTTTTGAAAGCAGTTTTCCATTCATCACCCTCTTGTATTCTAATTTGATGATAACCACTTTTTAAATCAATTTTTGAGAATATACAAGACCCATGCAATTCATCTAACATGTCATCTAACCGAGGAATGGGATGTCGATACTTTACCGTAATATTGTTCACTGCTCGACAATCTATGCACATGCGCCATCTCCCATCGTTTTTAGGCACTAAGATCACTGGAACTGCACATGGACTCATGCTCTCCCTCACGAACCCTTTCTCCATTAGTTCGCCAACTTGTCTTTGTAACTCCTTTGTTTCCTCGGGATTACTTCGATAGGCTGGACGATTTGGAATGGATGCTCCGGGCACGAAATCAATCTGATGCTCAATTCCCCGAATAGGTGGTAATCCTTGTGGAAGCTCCTTGGGAAACACATCCTTATAATCCTGCAAAAGAGATGAAACAACACTAGGCAAAGAAGAATCATTAGCGTTAGTATTCAAAAGCGCCTCCTTATACCGAAGTATAATCATCGGCTGTTTAGCATCTAAAGCTCGCCTCACGTCGCTCTTTTTTGCATAGATATTGGTTTTTCGCTCATCATCTTTTCTTCTCTCTTTCTTTTTCTCACTTATTTTTTTCCTCATTTTTCTCCTCAATTTTTTTCTCACTTTCTTTTCTTTGTACATGATCTTTTTGCAAATATAATTGATCCTCATGCACCTGCTTTGGTGACATAGGACATAACGTAACCTTTCGCTGATTATGAACAAAAGAATACTCGTTCGTGAAACCATCATGCTTCACCCGCCGATCAAACTGCCATGGGCGGCCTAGCAATAAATGACCCGCCTGCATCGGAACCACGTCACACAATGCCTCATCCACATACTTCCCAATCGTGAACGGAACCAACACTTGCTTAGTCACCTTTATATCTCCACTATCATTAAGCCACTGCAATCTGTATGGTTGGGGATGTTTGGTTGTGGACATTCCCAACTTCTCCCCCATGATCGTGCTGGCCACATTTGTGCAACTTCCTCCATCTATCACCACACAACAAACCTTACCATTCACAAGGCATCGGGTATGAAATAAATTTTCCCGTTGCTCCCCGTTCTCCTCTTTCACGTGCGTACTAAGTGCTCGCCTTGTAACCAACATCTCACCATACACAGCCAACTCCCTATCATCTATATCCTCTAACGGTGGCATTGAGTCGGTATCACTAGCTTCCTCTTCGGTTTCCACCTCTCCATTGTCAAGTAACAACATCGTCCTTTGATTTGGGCACTGATTTGCAATATGTCCCCTTCCTTGACACTTGAAGCATTTTATATCCCGATTACGATTAAAAGAAGAAGGGTCAGTTTTACCTTGCACTCCCTTATTAATCGTCTCCGTTTTTGGCTCAAACTTGGATTTACTTACGGCTGGCTTCTCCTCTCGCTTCCCAACATTAGACTTCCATGATGATCCTGAATTAGGTATCGAACGTTGGCTACCTCTCCTCTTAAGCTGTTTCTCAATCTTGATAGCCATGTGAATCATATCCTCCAATACCAAGTAATGTTGTCGTTCCACTAAGTCGGCAATCTCCCAATTTAATCCCGCCGAAAACCTGGCCATTGTTGATTCACCATCCTCATTGATGTTTGCCCTAGCCATCAACATCTCCATTTCTTTGTAATAATCTTCTACGCTCCTACTTCCTTGCCTCACTTTTGTAAACTCCGAACTAGCTCTCGGTGATAGTAATCTGGAACGAACCTCTTTTTCATCACGGTCTTCATTTCCTCCCAAGTTTCAATCGGACGTTCCCCACATCTCCTCCGACTGATCATCAACTGATCCCACCAAGTAACAGCATAAGCTGAGAATTCTGTAGCGGCGAGCTTCACTTTCTTTAGCCCCGAGTAGTTATGACATTCAAATATCCAATCCATCTTCTTTTCCCACTCTAGATAGGCCTCTGGATCACTTCTTCCTTGGAAAGTCGGAATTTTCATCTTTATACTATCCAAGTTGTTGTCTTCTCTATTTCGATTCCCTCTATCCCTAGCTCCACGTCTCCTATGGAGAAAGTCAGATTCACGATCCTCTTCTTCACTAAATTCCCATTCATAATAATTTTCCTCTTGTCTAGCTTCTCTTTGATGCGTTTTTCCGTGCTGACGTGCCCCATGAGGATGTTGAAACTGGGGTCCTTGGGACGCACTCATTTGGTCGAAACGCTCATTCACTTGCTCCATCGCCATATCCAACTTTCTAGTGAATTCCTTCATCATAGCTTCCATCACAAATTTTGGATCAAACTTTGCTGGTGGATCTTCCATAACACTTTTATCTTTTAAACTAGACATTTTCCTGCAAAACAAAGGTTAGTAGCAAAATATTTTCCTCACCACTCTCTTACGTGTTTCACTCGGTCAATGTTTCGCTAGTATATCACTCAATAGGCTTTTCCCCTCGAATGATCTCACAACTAAGCCTTTTACCTCTAAATATTCTCTCTAATAGGTTCTTTTCGAATTTACCTAGAAAAAATTCTCGGTTTTACTAATCAACTCAAAAATAACTTATCACGAACAATATAATCGGTATGAATAGAAGTGGCAACAATCTCGATTACGGAATTGAGGATGAAGTCTACGAACAAATTGAAATAACTGAAATAAAATTTTTTATACTCTTTTTTTTTTGGCTCACAAATTCAACGATACAATAAAGATAGATACTTAGCTAGAAAACGCAGCTCTAATACCAAATGATAGACTCCACGGCACGCTTGCGTGAGGTGGTCGTCGCCCGGATCGTTTCTAGTAAGCCAATTTGATGGAACTCTCCCGACACCTTAACCCAACGTCTATATTGAGACGAGAACTCCGGTATAATCGTTCAAGCAGATGAATTCGCGTAGGTGGATTATCAATGACACCTAAACCCCGTACTTATATGAAGCAGGAACCTTCGGTACAATCAACGATTGATAACTGGTAGATAACGCCACACACAACTATGGATTGTTGTATGATAAGTTAACTTCGAAACTCAAAGAAAAACTAAGAAAAATTACTTAGAAATTCTTCAAAGAACCAAAAGTAGAGAATAGCTCTCAAGTATGAATAAACTCTGAATTATTATTGAATTGTATTTGAATTACAAGCATAAAACTTATTTATACTAACTATGAAACCCTAGAATCCAAAAAGGAAATAACAATTGACTTGGAATCAAAATCCTATCTTAAAATATCCTAATTACAATAGAATTATAAAAATATATTGAAATCCCTAAAATTAAGGAAAAGAAATCTGATAAAAATCTTCAAAAACGCGTCGCCTCGAAAAACGCGCCAACTCATTCTGCGTGTTCTCACCGGGGCGAGAAAATTGAACTGAGACTTCTCGCCGGGGCGAGAATGGACAGTAAGTTCTTCGCTGGGGCGGATCAATTTAGGCCGGGGCAAGCTTGAATAGTAAGTTTCTCGCCGGGGCGAGAATTTTGGCTTTGAAGTTCTCGCCGGGGCGAGAACTCTGCAACTTGGAATTCTTCGTCCTTTCTCGTTTCCAACGCTTCCAACCTTGGCATGTTTGTTTGTATCATCATGACTAAATGTAAATCCTTAGAATCCGGGTCCACACTCGATCTATCCTCGCTCCACATGCCTTGAATAAACCCATTAATGCTCTTCTTGAAACGTTTAGCCCGAGCTCTCGTCACGGGACCATCCGGCATACACAAAAGATCCACTTTATGGATGTCAATCGCTCCAGAGCCAAGGATGCCCTCATCAGTACTGGCATGCCTAAGAAAAATAGAAGGAAGGATACTAATGAAGAGCTTAAGAGTAAGACTAAGTCATCTAGGAAAGGGACACCTGTTATGTGCTCTAGGTGCAATGAGTATGAGCATAACAAGTTAAGTTGTAAGAAGACGCCAGTTGAACAAGAAATGAGAGAATAAGCAAGGAGTGAATCACAACCTACCCCACGACAAGTGACAACACAACCTACCCCCTAACAATCTGCACCACAACCAAGGTCTGCTAAGCTAAGTGTAAGCTATTTTAAATCCAATACCTACTGAGAATTGTTTCAATTATGTCATTGTATATTATTTAAAATGTCGTTCTATTATGTAGGTGAAAAGAATAGGAAGGGGTCATGGAAATAAATCTGGTAATGAAAATCTCAATGCTGGAAAGAAGTAAGAATATATTTATATACAACATCATTTATATATTTTTCATTTCACACTTTGAGTATTTACAAGTCTTGTTCAATGCCTAGTGCATGTAGGTAAGGAAAAATTCAAGAATGCCAATGATGAATGGGTTTTACACCGACGAATTGAGTATTGTAACTTGATGATATTGTGAGTTTTCAGGTATTGTTCTGTTCCTTTTTATGTGTTTTGTTTATTTTTGTGTAGGGAAAGGAACCAAGCTTGGAATGGTGTTTGGGATGAAAAGTTATGCATTATCAGTCATGAATGAGCAGCAACGTGCAGTGGCGTGCGACATGTGTCGGCAACGTGCAATCTTTTGGTGTGTGTTGGCGTATGCGTGCGTAGGCATCAACAAGAAAGCATGCTGGGGTGCGCGATGCAACAGCTTGGTGCGCTTAGGCATGGGCATCGACAGCTTGGTGCACGGATGAAGGCCAACGCCGCAACGCTAGAGATGTAGTGAGTTGGCGCTGTGACGCTGTTTGCTAGCGCCGCGGCACTAGGGAGGCGTGCTGGGACTGATTTGTCTGACTTGTTGTGCTATCCTATTAGACTTGGGACACTATGCTTTGTTGAGTTCATGTTGGAATAAACGTCTTTCGTGTTACATGAGTGGTCTTATAAATTAACATCAAGAGGCTGAATTGGAGGAGATATATAACATTAAAGACAAGCGTGGATTGCTAATTAGATCTGGAGGAGCGAGAAGGAAACACATGAGGAGAGCAAAGATTTGAAGGCGGAGCTTGGAGATCGAGGATATCACATATTTTTATCTCTAAACTTTTCCTTTAATTTTTGTGTCCCTTTTTTAAGATTTACCCCTTTTGGTTTATCTTGCTTAAAGGACGACTTTTTTATAGAAAAAATCTGACATAAATGTCGACAGGGTTTTGAAAAGTTGATTTTAATGACGGGCCAATTAGACAGAGTCGCCAGTTGGTAAAGATTTAAATGGATGTACTAACTCATCCGGATTTTAGATTTTTTTTGCAATATGACCTAATACGTGACCCCGTAAAATTGGTCTCGAAATTGAGATTCATAGAGTTCGGGGGCTTGCTTAAGTGAGAGGAAGGTGTTAGGCACCCCCCAATTTCTGTGAAAACATAGTTATCGCATCTTATTATTTTTCTAAGTGTGAAGTGTGCGCGTGTATGATTTTATAGGAAATTGCTATCTAGTTTTGGATCGAAATAGTGAGAAGTGCGTTATTCTGAAAACAACTTAAAAACCTTTTTGATCCTATGCACGAGGGACTCGATTTAAAGAAAAGGTTCGTTTTAGTTTTTAGTTGATAAAAACATTTTTGGAGTGATGTGTTGAGAAATACGGTTTTCAAACCCTTCGCCAGTTAGGAAACAAGATCGGTAGTTACTTTCAATTTTATTCTATTATCGTCTTACTAGCCTGACGTGATTTGGTTTTAAAAGATCTTTGTCGTTTGGTTTGGGAAATCATTTTTTGGTGATAACGGAAATTAAGCATAAAAATAGGGTCGGGGAGATCTATGGGCATGAGAGCCATCTTGATAGCCCCGAATACCCGCAATCACAATTTTCACTAACATACGGGGCCTTAAATCCGATTTTCATGGGATGGGACCCTAGGTACCGTTTTAAGGGCCAGATTTACATTTACAATGATCGGATAATAACTTTACAATCGAAATAACGTCCATCGTGGGAATCATGCCAAGGTCCATTTTAAGGATCCCGAGTCCAATATTCAGAGGCTCACATCGTGATAAACAGTACATTAAAATAAGGGGATAAATAAAGGAGATCTAGGAAAGGGCTCCCGTAACCCCAATTCTATAGATCGCATAATCGAAGCCAACATCGCGAGAGACTATATGTATTGATGAGATCCATTAACGGGACTTAGATTTGTAGGAATAAATCCGTATATCTAAGATTCCCTAGATCTATGCAATGACATAATCAAGATTTAAATATATAAAATATATGTCCTAAAACCGCTATCAGGTGATTCAATTATTGGAATCCCTAGCGTGATTAGTTAGGACCTCCTCCTCGCTAGATACAGATCTAGGGTTTTGTGGAGTATTTATAAAATCGACTTAAAACATTATAAATGACTAGATCCATAATAGATCTAAGCTAGATCTAGCAAAAAGGTTAAAACTTTGAACTTTGAAACCATTTATAAGCTAGATTCAAGCTAGATTTATGGTGGATCTAGTGAAAAGATTCCAACTTTAACAATGACCCGATAAAACTATCGATAAAAATGATCTAAATCTAAAAGAGACTTGATAAAAGTTATGATAATCGAAAAATAACCTAACTTTGAGCACAACAATGGACAAAACACAAGAGATCTAATAGATCTACATTGAATTAATACGAAAGATTGAATCTTTCGCCTTAGGGAACAAGATTTAACACCTTTTTACTCTCAAAAGTGTATAGATCTAGCCAATCTAGTGCAAAATTGGAGAAATCTAGTAAGTGTAAGCCAAAATCTCGAGCTTCTCTCTCTAAGCTACCTCACTATCTCTCTAAGATTTCTCTGTTTTTTTTGAAAATTTGCTGAAATTCGACATTTATAGGCTTCCCTGGAGAGCCGCAGGTACACCTGCGGCTCGCCCAGGTGGGGCCCACGTGCTTCGGTCTTCGTGTCATGCCGTCGGTTCTTCGCCTCGTTTGCTAGAATGTTCATAACTTTCAATCTGGGAAGGTTTTGGAGACGTGCTATACCATTCCGAAAAGCTCTTTCCGAGAGCTACGTAATGACATAAGGTTTGGTCAATTCCGGATCTGGAAAGATAAAGTAGTAAGCAGAAATAGATTTTCCCAAGGATGCCAACTGATCAACCGTCATGCTGAGCGTAGTTTTTCACTCGGCGATTGTTGAGGTAGCTTTATGTATTCCGACTTGAGTCCCAAAATCTCTTGTACGGGTGCCCCGCCCTCCGGCTAAAATGACTCTTTTGCCCTCCTGCCAGGGTTAGAAAGCATATGCAAAAATTTAGGTGTCTACACATAGAACAAGGAGGACGTAGGCGTAAGAACGAACTTATTCCGATATCGGGTGAGAAAGTTATGACGTTGCAAAGAAGTTACGACAAAAAAAAAATTGTCCAGATGATAACGTCACATACAGGGAGTTTTAGGCATAAGCAGATGGGTGACGTACTGTTTGGATTATAGCGAAAGAAAAAAATTAGTCTAAAGCATACGCCTAAACCGAACTAGTTAACTGTCTTAATTTGATGACGTCACTTACAGTGGGTTTTCTCTAAAGTAGACACCCAAGCAGACATGTGACACACTGTCTGGATTATAAAGAAATACTTAGTCTGAAGCAGACACCTAAGCATACACGCCTTAGTTGTCTAGATGTTAACTAAAGTATAACTTGGTCTAAAGCAGAAGCAGACGGGTTCTACCTGTCTGATTTAAACCTGTGACGAATTTAAAAGTTTGGTTGCGTTGTTTAATTTATAAAACGCGAACAACCTAAAATGAGAAATATTATAACGTAAACCAATATATGGAGTCTTTATGTGACTAATTGGTATGTTATTATTAATTACATGTGTAGGACATTTGAAGGACGTTTTTAGAATAATAATTAAAGGACGCATCAAGCAAGTATTCCTAAACCTTTTCACAAGTTTTCTGAATTCATTTGATTATATTCTTATAAAAGTTATGTGGCGTTTTAAAGTTCAATTTATGCAACACTTATATGATTGTGTAAATTCCAGACTTATACAAATCTTTTAGCATTTGTACACGTGTTTTAGCTATGTTTTGACATAAATTGTTCAAGTTTTAAAGTTCGATATTACATGAATTGTTTAAGATGCACATCAATGTCATTTATTTCGGCTAGACGCAAATTTAAATATTTTATCGGTTTAAAAATAAATCTTTAAAATATTATTGATGTTAGAGCTATCCAACCCGAATTATTTTAGTGCAGATCCAGATTCTAATCTGAGATGAACAACCCTAATATTAGGGTATTTTACGTTAAAAAAATCTTGACAAACCCCTGAGATGGTCAAACAAGCGCATATAGTCGTTTAGCTAGAGTGTTGTACAACATAGGGTAGGTACACTGAGTTGATCACCCAACGTGCCCGTAAGCCAAACGGTTCATAGTTGAATAACTATTGAACCTTTACGAAAATAAAAAGTTTAAGGTCTTATTGATCGCTCAGTTTGTCGTTTCAAAAATGATTTAAATAAAAAGAAATTCATTATTATTATTCCTATTTATTCGAAATGTTTTCACAATTATTGTTCAACTGTAGAAATAGTAACATGATTCTTGATTTTGTTATTTATTCACCTGTTTATACTTGTTGAGCTTTGTAGCTCATTCTTGTTTTAAATTTAACATTTTCAGCGAAGTCTAAATGTATTGAAGGTTCCGGTAAGGACAAAAGAAAAGGAAAGATGAACGAGTAGAAGATAGTGTGAACTATTTGTAATAGTTAGAAGTTTTGTAATAATTATTATACACTTTATTATGTGTTGAAGATTTTAAGGTCTGAGAACCTGGGATTTTGACGAACGAGATTTTTGTAATTTATTTTTAAATATTTATTGAATTAAATAAATATTTTTCGATGATTCGATTGTTGAATTAAATAATTAATTGATGAATTTATGGTAGATTAATTTAATTATATGTGTTACATTAGCTAAATTAATGTGGAGAATTTTTATATTTAAAGTATGTATTTAATTGAGTTTAATTGATGAAATGCATTATTTAAATAAGCATGATGTTATTTCTAATTAATTTAATATTAATTAGAGATTTAATAATTTGTCATTATTAATAAAGGAGAATTTTATTTATGTGACTATGTGATTTAATGTAGAATTATTTTATTTTATTTAATTAATTTTAGTAAGATAATTTGATTGATTAAATATGTGACATGAACTATATAATAAGTAATTTATTAAAATAAACCAAAAGGAACCTTTTAAAGACTAACCAAACGAGGCTTTAGAGGAGGTTGGAGTCAGTTAACCATTATGGGATTAACTGACACCCATGATTATATCAGTTTCTTTTACATTATACGTATTCTTAATATCAGTACATTCATTTCATTCCTAAAAGCTAATACAGAGAGAAAAAGAGAGAGATTTGAGAGAATTAGATAAGGGAAGAAGAGATTGATTCATCTGTTTGCATAGTTTAAAGCATCTAATCAAGGTAATCCTTACATTAAAGTCTTTAATTATGTTTTCTTTAATTTCTCCATGAACATACATTTTTGAGTTCTCTGTAAACTAAATTTTATGGCTAAATTTTTATAAATTGATGTTAGATGTTTGAAAGCATGTATAAATATATTTTATATGATTTATATGTGATTTAGAGTGATTAAATCCATGAAATTACGTTTATATGAGAGTTCAGAAACTTACAGAGTAGTTATGTATGAATATGAACCATATGTATGAAATTGATGCTTGTTTTGCATGTTAATTGGTTAAATTGATAATTGATTATGTTTATGCATGTAAAAACGAAGAAAACAATAATTAAACGGATAGATTTGGTTAACAAACGAATTCACTGCAATTGATTTTGTTAACTGTATCAAAACTTGTTAATAAAGTATGAACAGTGAAAATTTTAGCCTTTAATTGGGTTGTTTAGGTTGTCTGTGATGTTAAAATCACTGTGTATGGAATGGGTTTGATTTCATACCATATATGATAAATGGGTAGTGATTTAATCAGTGAATTGTGAAAAACTTTGGCCAAATTTGGCATTTTTCTACGTTCTTCGCGAACTGCAGAATCTGGAATTCGTGTTTCTCGCTCCAACGAGCTCAATAAACTATGTTTTCTCGTCCCGACGGGATCTCGCCCCAGCGAGCTCATTGAACCGAGTTTTCTAGCCCCGACGAAGTCTCGCCCCGGCGAGAAAACTGTAAAGGAAATTCTCGCCCCGGCGAAGGCTCGCCCCGATAAGAGATTTTGTGAAGGAATTCTCGCCCCGGCGAGCTCATTGGAGGAAATGTTAAAATTTTTCTTTCTTTGTAGTTATGTTATGTCACCCTATGCATGTTTAAAACTTAGATTAATGTGCTGAACGAATACCAAGATGTTGAGTTGGATGCTAAGCATATACTTGCTGATTATAGAATATAAAGATTGATGAACCCTAACTTGACGTTGAGTTTTAGGAATTCTTAAGTATGATATTGCTATAATTAGGCTTACAATTTCTGAAGTGAGACTGATAACCATAAAACAGTTTAGATATTAAAATGAAAATTGGACGTGAATGAATCCTGAATTGTTTATATACTGTAACTAATTTTGTTACTGCTTTATAAACCGGATGTATAGGTTGATTAAAGAACATGAATTTTAATTTATAATCTACGCACAAGGCAAGTTTACTACTCCTAATCTTTTTATTTCATTGAAAGCAAGTATCTTATCCTTATTTAATTAATTCTACGCAAGTTCCTGAACTTCATCCTTTTATCATGCAAGTTTTATAATGCTATTACTTACTTAAACAAGTTCTTAATTCTATTTCATTTAATTGTATCTTTTGTGAGATTTAGTCTTTGATTCTCGAATATCAATTACATTTTTATTGAACCTTGATTGACTAGCGAACCCTTATTGATTCGACTAGTCCATAGTTGATGAACGTTCTAAATTCTAGAAACGTTATTGAAGTAAATCCAAACTAAACTTCCTTTAGTGCGGACTCCGATGTCAAACTGAGATGAACAACCCTTATACAGGGGATTTTATTTACGCGTTAGCGTTAAGATATTGTGCACATATATGGTACAAAGGGCTGATCCCCTTGAGTACGAGAAGTAAGGTCCATATAGTCTTACGACTGTTAAAGATTTAAGGTAGAAATACTGATAACCTAGGACATAGTTCGTGGTCTTAAGACCCTCAGATGTTCTTTTGATTCTTGCTTATACTCTTGATTCAAAAGCTGAACCTTCGACTATTTGATATCCATTCATTATTTCGCATGCTATTATTGTTGTTGTTGTTATACTTGCTGGGCAATTGTTGCTCACCCTTGCATAATAACATTGCAGCTAAAGTTGAAAGAGTTGATGAGCCATCCACTAGTAAGGGCAAAGGCAAAACAAACAAGTGATGAAGACTTGTTATAATTGTTTAAATGGTGTTTATGTAATAGACTTAAGTATGTTTTCTGTATTGATATTATGTTAAGGTTAGATGACCTAGGACTTATTTGTTAAAGATGTTGTAACCCTTTAATGGGAGATTTCTATTTTTATTAAGATTTTTTATTTATTTTTGAATGGGTAGTTAGACGTAATGTGATGTATTTGGATAGTGAACACCAAATTCTAAGGAAACGAAGTACCCGGATTTGGGGATGTCACAGATTTAGAGTAAGACATATTGTAATAATTAGTAATTACATTTATGTCGTTATTATTATGCTAGATAGGTAGTACTGTGGAACACCATATCCAGAGTTTAAAGGTACTCGGATTTGGGGGCATCACACAACTGTTGTGTATTAGTAATCACCCAACTAAAAATACTTTAATTGTTGATTAAATCTAATATTTCTATAAAGAGGATACATGTAATAAATTGTACACCCTAAAGCCATAGAACTGGACAATTAAGTTATATGCAAAGCTGAAGTGCAAAGTGATCAAAAAGAACCAATTGCAAGTTTTCTGTTTTAAAGTACATTAGTACTAGATCCATCAGCAGTTTAATCCCCAAATATAAGTCCCCAGCTTACACTTTGGATACATATCTACCAACATACTTTTAGACTACTTTTTCATAGTAACTTTATAAGATTTCAGCTAACAAAAGTATATTCCAATAATAAAATCTTGACTTCTAAAGTTGAGAATATATCATTAAACCACTACAACAGAACAAGCATACATTTGCAAGAAATTATAACAAACCACTGTAAGAGCATACATTTGCAAGAAAATATAATAAAATGACAACATTGAGCCTAGTTTATAGAGAGCCAAAAGGAATGTGAGAGCACCACTGTGTACTTCCCTAATCATAGTGATCCCAATGCCTTAGAACTCACTTCTGATGGTAAGTTCGGTAAATAAGGTAGAGACTGAAAAAAGAGAGGATACTGATATATAGTGTAATACATCATAAACAGTGTACAATTTTAGTTCACAAAAGAAGAATGCACAATACACAATGAATTTTGGGTAATATACATATCAGAATATTCAGTATATCAATAAACATATCAATATCTCATTACGATACTCAACATCAATGCATCATCAAAATGTCGATTCCCACATCTATCATTAAACATCAAAATATCAATTCTCATAGTTCCCATAACTTTTCTCATTGAGTTTTTGGGTTCATTTGGGTAATATATCAAACAGTTAGATTGCAGCATATGAAAACAAATTTTGTTGCTAATACATGCAAACTCAGACTATTTCAAATTAATTTGTTTAAAAAATATCATTAGATAATTTTAAAAATTCTGAAGTTAGCAAATATATTCACAAAAGATCTATAAAGACATACATGAAAAAGAACAAAAAATGAGAACTAATACTTGGCATTGATGGCTATGAGGACTAAGAAGGTACCTGTTTTAGAAGAGGAAGATAGTTAATCCCCACAAGAATTGTTGGCGGATTGGGCAATTGGGGGAATAGGCTTCATAAATTAAGGGCCATTGACCTGAGAGCTCCGACAATAATTGAAGAGAAGGCATGAATTGATGAAGAAAAGGTCACTAGAGAGCAAAGATTTGGTATAGGAAGAGACAAGAGTGAGAATTAATTTGGAGAGTGTTTTGATTTGAGAAGAAAATTGAAAAGGCGGGGTTTTATGCGCCAACAATTTAGGAGAAATTTTGTTCTAAAACGATGGCTAAAAACAGGACCTTATACCTACGGCCCAAAAGGGACCCTCGGTATAATCTAGTTGTATAACTATACACCTACGGTTAAGGCAGGATCGTCGCTAGTTACCTATAGTTACGTTTTTGCACTGACCGTTGCTATAGCTCGTCGATGTAACATGAAATTCTAGTAGTGATAGGCTCTACAATCTTCAGTATACTCTACGATCTTCAACATACTTTAAGATCTTCAAAATACTTTACGATCTTCAGAATATTTTACGATCTTTAACTATCTGCTTTACGATCATCTTTTAACTTAAGATCTATACATCAGATTCATTTTATGGAATAGATCAACCTAACAAGTTTGATCTCTAAACTAAGTCTTTTTACACCAATTTCATTACAAGGATTGTACAAAAGTTACTGATTACAAATATACATTATTTTTACATATCATCATCAAATCTAAAACATGTATTGTACTAACAGTTTTCATACTCTAAATTGGATCCTAGCCCATTTACTTTGCTTTGGGTAACTAAAAAATAATTTTCAAAAACTAAAGGCTTTCTAAAATGAAGCAATTCCAAGGGTAAAAACTAAATGTTTAAAAGGGGCTTTTAACAAACCAAAAATATACTTGAAAACTTACTTTTGAAAATACACATCTTAAAACATCTTTTAAAAAATCACCTTTGAAAGTCACTTTTGAAAATACACTTGAAAGCTCACCTTGAAATACTTTTGAAGATGCATTTAAAACCATACTTTTGAAAACTCATTTTGAAAAACACATTTGAAAGTGCACTTTGAAAATATACTTTGAAAAATTACTTGAAAAACACTTTTGGAAATCACTCTTAAAATTTACTTTTGAAAATATACCTTGAAAAACACTTTTGGAAATCACTCTTGAACATCACTTTTGAAAATACACTTTCAAAACTCACAAACGACACACACACACACACACACGAGTTTAGAAATCAAACTTACGTCTTTTGAACACACACGAACCCTTTCAAAAAAATAAGTTCTCACACACGAGTTTAGAAATCAAACTCACGGAAATCATAAATAAATAAAAAGTCCTTTCCTGACTAAATTAAACCCCACTAGGATTAAAATGGATTCACCCACTATGCGTGATACCAAACACACACCGAAAGTAGTATGCCCTCAAGCCAATCACATTTGATGTAATAAATCGTTTACTTTGTAATCTTATTCATTTATTAATAAAAAAATTTAATTGTTTAAAGATATTTATTTATCCATGTTTAATTGTTAGAATTAATTGGGATAAACCCGTAGTTTTGGATCAATATTTTTAGAATCAGGATGAGTTCATGCTAATGAGATCTAAAATCTAGATAGCTCAAAACTAGAATGTTCCTAATATAACGCCCCCAAATCCGGGTTACCTTATGATGAGGACATCCATAATCCAGAAACCCGTGACACAAACCGGGAAGACCCATTGCAATTGCCACTTGGACCCATTACTAGAGCTCGAGCTAAAACCTTTAAAGACGGACTTAACGGAATGATCCATGAACTATGGGACGAGGTTGGATCAAGTATAGAAGTTAGGGAGATGGAGTCCAAGCGTATGAAGCCCGTAAACATGTTGCGAATGGACGTGGCGATCAAAACAGCGAAAGAAAGCAGTTTGCATGGAGCAGGCTGACCTCGCCTCGGCGAGGTTTTCCAGGCCAATTCTCTCGCCCCGACGAGGAATTTCAGTTCAAATCTCTCGCCCCGGCAAGAACCTCCTGGATGCAATTTGTCATTTTTTTGACTTCCTTGATTTTCGAACCTTCTTTCATCCAAAACATGATATCAGTATTTAGGTTCAATTACATGTGTTATGATTGCTATATTTCAACATTTGTGTGCTTGTATTTCAATAAGTGTGTGCTTCTAGAAGCTTCTAGTTTGTTTCTTAGACTAGTATAAATAGGTGCTATTGTAAACATCAAAAACACCAATTTTCAGCATTATCAATATTATTGTGAGTTTGTTTCTCTACTTGTGGTTCTTTGAAGAATTCCTAAGTGTTCCTTAGTTCTCTTTAGAGATTCATAATTGACTTATCATACAACCATTCATAGTTGTGTGTGGCGTCTTCTACCGCATCAATCGTCGATTGTACCGAGATTACCGCTTCAATATAAGCGAGGAGTTGAAGTGTCGTTGGTGTCCATCCTACGCAAATTTCATTGGCAAGCAATTGTACCAAGATTATCGTCTACATATAGGCGAGGGGTTAAGGTGTTGCAAGCTATCCATCCTATCAACTTGTTAGAAACGATCCGGGCGACGACCACCTCACGCAAGCGTGCCGTGGAGTTTATCATTTGGTATCAAAGCTAAGTTTCCTATCAAGTTACTTATCTTTACTTTTGTTGTTGAATTATAGTAAAAAAAAAACTGCATAAAATATATATAATAGAAAATTTGTATTGTTGAATTGCTACCATTGGGATTTTCATTTTCAAGAATCATATTTGGCGTTTGGAAGTCGTGTGGAGAGTCGTACTTCTATATTGTATTCTTGATAAGTTATTATTGGATTGTAATTAGAGAATTGAGGTAATATTTGTGAGAATTCAAAAAGAACCTATTAGTGAGAACTACGAGCGGAAAAAGGCAAGAGTAGTAAGTTTAATAGAGGGTAAAAGCCTAATTGTGTGATACACGAGCGTTTCCTATTTGTGTGATATATTGTTTGAGTGAAACACGCGAGGGAGTGGTGAGGAACTTGTTTTCTACTAATCTTTGTTTTGCAGGAAATATGTCTAACACAAGAGATAAGACAATCGAAAATGAACCTTCTACATCGAATTTTGACCCAAAACTCATGATGGAGGCTATGATGAAAGAATTTTCTAGACAGTTAGGAATGGCTATGGAACAAGTGCATGATCGCATCGATCAATTGAGTGACACTCGAGGGGAACGAACTCAAATCCCTCTGGGTGGGCGCCCAAAAGGAAAGACCCAACAAAAGGAATCAAGGCTAGAGGAGATAAATTACTATGATGAAAGGTTTAGTGAGGAAGAGGATCGAGAAACTGATTTTATCCCTAGGAGACATTTTGCAAAGGATAGAGGCGGCCGAAATCGAGAGGACAACAATCTCGATAGCATCAAGATGAAAATTCCCACATTCCAAGGCAGAAGTGACCCCGAGGCATATTTAGAATGGGAGAAAAAATGGAGTGGATCTTTGATTGTCACAACTACTCGGATCTCAAGAAAGTTAGAATTACAGCTACCGAATTTTCAGACTATGCAGTTACTTGGTGGGATAAATTAATGACCAGCCGAAGGAGGTGCAAAGAACGTCCAATAGAGACTTGGGCAGAAATGAAAGCTGTAATGAAAAAGAGGTTTGTCCCAAGCCACTACTATCGAGATCTGTTTCGAAACTTATAAAATTTGAGACAGGGAAGCAAGAGTGTGGAGGACTACTTCAAGGAAATGGAGATGCTAATGTCTAGAGCTGATATCGACGAGGATAATGAGGCAACCATGGCCCGATTTTCAGCAGGTTTAAATTGGGATATTACAGATTTGGTGGAGCGTCAACATTATGTGGTATTGGAAGACATGGTGCACATGGCTATCAAAATAGAGAAACAACTTAAGAGGAGAGGTGTCAGCGAACAAATCCTACCACAGGTTCATCATGGAAACCCAATAATGTGAAGCGTGAGGAAAAGCCAACTGTTTTCAAACCAAAGCCAGAAATCAAGCAAGGAGCGGCTACTCAAGTAGTGCAAGGTAAAACTAATACACCTTCTACTAGTCGTAATCGAGATATTGTATGCTTTAAATGTCAAGGCAGGGGACATATTGCAAATCAATGCCCAAATCAAAGAACTATGTTATTGCTTGATAATGGAGAATTGGAAATCGAGGAAGAAGATAGTGATAATGACTCTATACCATCATTGGAGGAAGATAGAGAGGTTGCTATGCATGGCGAAGTGTTGGTTACACGGAGAATGCTTAGTACACAGGTAAAAGAAGAAAGCAGCGAGTAAAGAGAGAATCTATTTCATACTAGATGCATGGTAAATGGTAAGATCTGTTGTATTGTAATTGATGGTGGGAGCTGTAAAAATGTGGCAAGCATCACAATGGTGGAGAAATTGGGACTTACAACATCCAAACATCCTCACCCATACCGATTGCAGTGGCTCAATGAGAGCGGCGACATTAAAGTTACCAAGCAAGTATCAGTGCCGTTTACAATTGGGAAGTATGTTGATGAGATCCTTTGTGATGTAGTTCCTATGCAGGCAGGTCATTTACTACTTGGGAGACCTTGGCAGTACGATCGGTGAGTAAAACACGATGGTTTTACTAATGAATACTCTTTTGTTCACAATCAAAGAAAAGTTACCTTGTGTCCTATGTCACCAAAACAGGTGCATGAGGATCAAATACACTTGCAGAGAGATCATGAAAAGAAAACAAAAGAGAGAGAAAAAAAGAAAGAAGAGAGAAAAACAAATATTTTTGCAAAAAGGAGTGATGTAAGGCGAGCTTTGGATTCTAAAAAGCCAATGATTGTACTTCGGTATAGGGAGGCGCTTTTGAATACTAACGCTAATAAAACTTCATTGCCTAGTGTTATTGTGACGCCCCCAAATCCGGGTCACCTGAGCCACGGACCTGGTTCATCACTATCCAATACCAAAATGATACAATCGATAACTTATAGCGGAATAAAGGAATATTTACATTGATATAACATAAATAGACCTGTCCCAAGTCTCGAAACCAATACTAATACAAAACATAACATAATACAAAAGGGTAAATATGTCTTAATACACGACGTCACTAATAAGTCTTAATACAAACGGTAATTCTAGAACAACAATTTACAACTACTCCGTAGCTTTCCCCTTTCCCTTATCTTTTCCTGAGCTCTCGCCACGTGCCGCACTAACTGAAATGTTTTTAAGGAGAGCAAAGGGTGAGCAACAATTTGCCCCGCAAGTATAATAGCAATGAATAATCACATGAATAACTTTATAGCTCACAAGAGTAAAAATTTATCTGAACCAAGGAAATAAACAACTTCTTTTTATCACCGTTATAGTGGCCACTAAGGACCGAAGGATTTCTAAAGTATCCAAGGATTTCAAAGTTTCCCGAAGAAGGGAACTATTCAATACTGAGGGTGCACCAAGGCACAGAACTCTATTCTAGAATTACTGGAAATTCATCCGATAATCCACAAAACTGGTACAATAGGTGATCAGCCTAAAATACCTGGCGTTATGCATAAGCCTTACATTTTCCATTTACGCGCGTGTCGGTTCCCCGACGTTTATACAATTTCCCCTGCTGTGAGGGTTGTTCCACTCAGCTTTACATGGGAGTCCAGACCAAAACAATTTGATCAGACAATTTTACTTAACAACAATAATAGTTGGAGGACTTTAACCTCACTTTAGTAACCAAATCAATAAGTGTCTAGCTGAAACAATTAGCCTTGACATAGCTTTTAAACAGTCTATGGAATAAAGAACTTTAAGGTTCAACAACATGCATGATAGCATTTAAAAATATCTTGAATGAATAAAAATTCATAATCTTTGGAATCACACAATATATAACATTGCATGAAATGGGCTTTCATTGCAATACTTGAATAGAAGTATGAATACTAGCACATTAATTGCTAAATTGATAAGTAATTTGAACGGAGTCAAGAAGCTCAATAAGCTTGCTCAATAAATAATATTTGCTCGATAGATAAATGAATTCGAAACTTGCCCAATAAATAAATCGAGTAAGGAAAACTCGCACAATTAAATAGGAGTTGTATGAGTTAGGAAACTTGCCTTGTACGTGCGTTAATAACTTGACGTTAATCGTCCGTCAACAAAATATCCTACATAGTTTATTAAAATCATCATAAATATTAGTCACATAAGAACTAGGTTCATTACCGTTATCACATCATTAAAATACATTGATTGCCACTACGCTTACCCAGTCGGGGGTCTCGCTCCCCGGTGAGCGAGCGGCTGCCCAGCTCGCCGGTGAGTTGGCGGGGGTCGGGGGGCAGCGCCCCCTGGAAATCCAAGCGTAATTTGTAATCCGTTAATTCAATTTACGCCTTAGGACAACATCGTTTAGGTCGACATGGGTATAAATTAAGCACATAAAGCTTTAACAAGATATAAGCGTTTTTAATTATTTTGTACAAAAATATAAGTTTTAGACTCGCGGGAAAAATTTACTGGGTCCGACCCGACCCGACCCGGTCCAGCCTGACCCGACCCGGACCAGGCGCGAAACAGCGGCATGCAGTAGCAGTTCTGTAGTTCCTGCAGAACCGCGAACTGGTAGACTCTCGCCCGCTTCGGCTCCTATATCTCCCTCTATACTCAATCAATTTGGTCCGTTACGGACTCTATGGATTCCTAAGACACGAGGCTATAATATATCAAAAATGCAAGATGACCCATAAACACTAACACAGCCAAATCCTTAGCCAAAGCACAACATTGATGCTCTATTTTTCGCAACCATGAAATATCTCACACAAATGGCTACTGTGACTTCATTTAAGCATCATTTTGGTTCATTCAAATTGGTATATCTTCACAACTAATAGAAGTACAATATTCCAACAACAAACCATCAAAATAATCACAACATCCAGGCTTTATAGTCCTCTAATTGTCCGAAGGTCCAAACAGTCCATTAATGTCCATTATCTTCCTCCTTAAGCTTGGGTCCGAATCATTCTTTGTTTTTTGTTTCACTTTGAAGGTGTTAATGGTTTATATAGCTTCTTAAGAACCTCCATGATAGATTCAACACAACCAACAACAATAAAAATTAACAAAATCCATCCCGCAAGCATGAAAGCCAAAACAAAACTCATGAAAACTTCAATGGAGAAGAAATAGGTTGTAGTTTGATTACCTCTCCTTGTTAGCTTCGGGTAGGTTGAGATAACTTGCTAGGCTGCTCTTCTCCTTACTCGTTTCTGCTGAAGCCTCTCTTCCTCTTCTCCTTGCTTGCCTTCTATGTCCTTGCCGCACACACACAAACACACACGCACACTTACTCTCCCTCTAACTGCAGTGAGCTTATTGCTTAGCAAAATAACTCTCTCTCCCTCTTAAGTTGCTAACAGTTGGGTATGGCTGGAATGGAGGAGGAGAATGAGCTGAGGGGGATAAGAAGAATGCTTCGGGAGCATATAGAATGTATGGGTATGCAGGAAATGGTTTACCCGAGCCATTGGAAATGTTATTTAGGCAAAGTGTTAACAGCCCCATGAATTGTGTACTGTGCATGTTTATTCCTTTCCCCCCAATTGGCTCTCAATATACACGTGGCCTCCCCCAATTGGTTTGAGGCTTAAATGTCTCACCAATTAATTCGAATATACAGATAAATATACCCGAATATTCCCACTTTCGTACCAAATTTGGTAAATAACTCTACCCAAAATTATAATGGGTACTCCCATAAATTATTGGAACACGCAAAAATATTTATTATGGGATTTGTCCATTTATTCGGAACACCCATAATATACATTTCGGATACAGATTAAATCACGTATCAACTCCAATAAAATTTCTGACACTTGGAAAAATTATTCCTCAGCATATATGCCTCATCTAAATTAATAAAAATCGAAATAGACGAAAAAGTTTGGGTGTGAATAGTGCTCATGAATAGTGCCTCGGGAAGCGGGTCCCGCTAATAGTGATTTTATGAATTTTTGCAAAATCGATATATTCACTCTAACGACACAACAACACATAAAATTTAACATATGCACATTTTCTAGGCTGTAACACAATTCTAAACACGTAGTATAGATTAATATAAAAATAATAATAATAATAATTCATTTTATTCATACATAACTCGGGTTACAAGGAAATCTAAAATTCCCGATCGTTACAGTTATTTCTACTCTTTTGCAGGATTATCAGGATGTATTTCCCGAGGAGCTTCCCCAAGGATTACCACCAATTCGGGGAATTGAACATCAAATTGACTTTGTCCCTGGCGCGACCATTCCAAATCGCCCAGCATACCGAAGCAATCCCGAGGAAACAAAGGAATTGCAAAGGCAAGTTGACGAGGTAATGGACAAAGGGTTTGTGGGGGAAAGCATGAGTCCATACGCGGTTCCAGTTATTTTAGTACCTAAGAAAGATGGGAAGTGGCGTATGTGCATTGATTGTCGAGCGGTAAATAACATCACGGTAAAATATCGACATCCCATTCCTAGGTTAGATGACATGTTAGATGAATTGCATGGATCTTGTGTGTTTTCTAAAATTGATTTAAAGAGTGGTTATCATCATATTAGAATGCATGAAGGAGATGAATGGAAAACTGCTTTTAAAACAAAATATGGGTTATATGAGTAGTTAGTCTTACCTTTTGGTTTAACTAATGCTCCTAGCACGTTCATGAGATTAATGAACCATGTTTTGCGTTCCTTCATTGGGAAATTTGTAGTTGTCTACTTTGATGATATCTTGATCTACAGTAAGGATTTAGGTGAGCATGCATTGCATATAAAATCTGTCCTAGATGTGCTTCGAAAGGAAAAATTATATGCTAATATGAATAAATGCACATTTTGTACGGATCGAGTTATGTTTCTTGGCTTTGTTGTCAGTGTGCAGGGAGTGCAAGTTGACGAAGAGAAAATAAGGGCAATCCGAGAATGGCCAACTCCTACGAATGTTAGTCAAGTTCGTAGCTTTCATGGACTCGCGAGTTTCTATAGATGGTTTGTAAGGAATTTCAGCGAAGTCACAGCACCACTCACCGAAGTTATCAAAAAGAGTGTAGGATTCAAGTGGGGTGATGCACAGGAAAAAGCGTTTAATTTGATTAAAGAAAAATTAACTAACGCTCCTTTACTTGTATTGCCAAATTTCACTAAAACCTTTGAAATTGAATGTGATGCTTCAGGTTTAGGCATTGGAGCTGTGTTAATGCAAGAAGGAAAGCCAGTGGCATATTTTAGTGAAAAATTGAGTGGAGCAGCTTTGAACTATCCTACCTATGACAAGGAGTTATATGCTTTGGTTCGATCATTGGAAACTTGGCAACATTACCTGTGGCCTAAGGAATTTGTGATTCACACGGATCATGAATCATTGAAATATTTGAAAGGCCAACACAAGTTGAACAAGAGACATGCACGATGGATGGAGTTCATCGAGACATTTCCATACGTCATTCGCTATAAGCAAGGTAAGGAAAATGTCGTGGCCGATGCTCTTTCGCGAAGGTATGTGTTGTTAAATACTCTTGACACAAGATTGCTTGGTTTTGAACAAATCAAAGAATTATATGATAATGACCATGATTTCTGTGAAGAGTTTAAAAATTGTGCAAAGAATGTTGTAGGTAAATACTTCAAGATGGATGGATTCTTGTTTCGTGAGAATCGATTATGTATACCTGCGTGTTCTTTACGTGAATTATTGGTTCGAGAATCACATGGAGGTGGTTTGATGGGACATTTTGGTGTTGATAAGACCTTAGCTGTGATAAAAGAACATTTCTATTGGCCCCATATGAAACGAGATGTAGAAAAAATTTGTGATAGATGCATTACATGTCGTCAAGCTAAATCTCGTGTTCAACCCCATGGGTTATACACACCATTGCCTATTTCGAGTGAACCTTGGATTGACTTGTCTGTGGACTTTGTATTGTGTTTACCTAGATCTAAGCATGGTTATGATTCTATATTTGTGGTTATGGACAGGTTTTCAAAAATGGCACACTTTATCCCATGCCACAAGACTGATGATGCATCCCATATTGCTGATTTATTCTTTAGAGATATTGTGCGACTGCATGGCATGCCCCGAACAATTGTTTCGGATAGAGATGCTAAGTTCTTGAGCTATTTTTGGTAAACTTTGTGGTGTAAACTAGGAACTAAACTGTTGTTTTCAACTACTTGTCATCCACAAACTGACGGTCAAACGGAAGTAGTAAATAGGACTCTATCTGCTTTATTGAGGGCTATCATTAAAAAGAATATTAAGCTTTGGGAAGAGTGTCTACCACATGTTGAGTTTGCTTATAATAGGTCTGTTCACTCTGCTACTAAATTCTCACCTTTTGAAATTGTGTATGGTTTTAATCCTTTAACACCCTTGGATTTGTCACCATTACCTGTTTCCGAGTATACTAACATGGATGGCAAAAACAAAGCTGATTTTGTAAAGCAGATACATGAGAAGACAAGACTCAACATTGAGAAGAGGACGGATCAATATGCCAAACAAGCCAACAAGGGTCGGCATCAAGTAATCTTCGAACCCGGGGATTGGGTATGGCTACACATGCGTAAGGAAAGATTTCCTGCTTAAAGGCGTTCAAAATTACTTCCAAGAGGAGATGGACCATTTCAAGTGCTTGAACGCATTAACAACAATGCTTACAAATTGGATTTACCCGGTGAGTATACTGTTATTGCAACTTTCAATGTTTCTGATCTAAGCCCGTTTGATGTAGGTGAAGATTTGAGGACAAATCCTTTTCAAGAGGAGAGGTATGATGAGGACATCCATAATCCAGAAACCCGTGACACAAACCGGGAAGACCCATTGCAATTGCCACTTGGACCCATTACTAGAGCTCGAGCTAAAACCTTCAAAGACGGACTTAACGGAATGATCCATGAACTATGGGACGAGGTTGGATCAAGTATAGAAGTTAGGGAGATGGAGTCCAAGCGTATGAAGCCCGTAAACATGTTGCGAATGGACGTGGCAGTCAAAACAGCGAAAGAAAGCAGTTTGCATGGAGCAGGCTGACCTCGCCCTGGCGAGGTTTTCAAGGCCAATTCTCTCGCCCCGGCGAGAGCTCGCCCCGACGAGGTTTTCCAGGCCAATTCTCTCGCCCTGGCGAGAAGCTCGCCCCGACGAGGAATTTCAGTTCAAATCTCTCGCCCCGGCGAGAACCTCCTGGATGCAATTTGTCATTTTTTTGACTTCCTTGATTTTCAAACCTTCTTTCATCCAAAACATGATATCAGTATTTAGGTTCAATTACATGTGTTATGATTGCTATATTTCAACATTTATGTGCTTGTATTTCAATAAGTGTGTGCTTCTAGAAGCTTCTAGTTTGTTTCTTAGACTAGTATAAATAGGTGCTATTGTAAACATCAAAAAACACCAATTTTCAGCATTATCAATATTATTGTGAGTTTGTTTCTCTACTTGTGGTTCTTTGAAGAATTCCTAAGTGTTCCTTAGTTCTCTTTAGAGATTCATAATTGACTTATCATACAACCATTCATAGTTGTGTGTGGCGTCTTCTACCGCATCAATCGTCGATTGTACTGAGATTACCGCTTCAATATAAGCGAGGGGTCGAAGTGTCGTTGGTGTCCATCCTACGCAAATTTCATTGGCAAGCAATTGTACCAAGATTACCGTCTACATATAGGGGAGGGGTTAAGGTGTTGCAAGCTATCTATCCTATCAACTTGTTAGAAACGATCCGGGCAACGACCACCTCACGCAAGCGTGCCGTGAAGTCTATCACCTTAACCCCAGACCTGGTGTGTCACGATACTTCATCTTCATACACATTCTATAAATAAACACGGAAAATATAAACATGCAGTGTTTATTTAGAACGACTCTGCCACCTGTTCCCAAGTCAACAACCTTAACTCAATATATTAAGGGAACCTCTATTTTACAACAAAAAATGATATTTTCATAACAAAAGTGTCGCTATAGGTCTTATAGCGACGATTTTCACCGTCGCCATACATCTACAGCGATACTTTTATTGTGGAAATATCAAAAAATATTGTAGAAATATCAGTTCCCTATATTAATCCTTCTAGTCTAGAATCGGTAACCTTAACAATCGATTATTACAACTGTAGATCTTACTTGATCCAATCTATACCTCTCGATTATAAATAATATGTTTTATAATGATACATTAATTGCGAGGATTTACTAGCTCACAATCAAAATTTAGAAATCCTTCTGTGCAGTGTTCTTCAACTCCACAACTACAATATAGTAATAACAAAATTCATCTAGCATAAATAGAGACTACGCATACAAGTGATCTAGTGGTTAACACTCTACCGAGTACAATTTCTCTAACAAGAATTACACCAAGGTGTTATTTGTTACTGAAACACTAAACATCTTCCATCACAATATCTTCCTATAAAAATTTGTCTATTCTGAAGTCTTTGACGCTATGGTCATTTATTCGTACCGACCTTTATCTACAAAAATTTGTTTGCAAGGTTGAGCACGACGGCTCAGCAAGCCCAACAGTTTACACATTTCATGCATCACATGGCGTACATATTACATGCATCCTAAGTTTAGTCAATAAATCTAGATATGCTTCATACATCTCATGGCATGCATTCCTTTATGCATTATACTTGATACTCAACATATTATAAGCTTCATGTTGTATAACTAACACATACTTCACAACTTCTATGCTTTGCATTTAGTCACATGAGATTCATATAGTCAACTAGTGCAGCTAAAGCAACATAATTCATTATCTACTATAAGCACATGGTTTAAAACACATAGGAGCAAGTCACTGAAGAACTTTCCTGATTCGCTGCTTACGGATTTACTTTACGATTCCGCTCTGCAGGTATCCTATAGTGATTATAATTGATCCTCTGATCAGTTAAGCTAATCATAAGTAATGAATTAAATAAACCTGCTTAATAGACTCGTACGGTTTGTTCTGCTGATAATCAAACACCCTCCGGTCTGCTATGTCAGCTCTACTATCAGTAAGGCTTTAATACCATCAATGGAGTCACTCTACGATCAGTGGGGTGACTTTGTGATTACTGATTAGATGACTCTATGCCAAGGTTAGTTAGCTTAGCTTAACAGTGCTCTGCTATGACTCTTCGATCACGAGCGAAACTCTACTATGGTCTGATGAAGCTCTACGATCGGTAGAGGTTGACTCTACGATTGTCGAGTTCACTCTACGATGGCCTATAAGGCCTGCCTGTCTTACTCTATGATTGCCGAGGGATTTGGTTGATATACTCTATGACTGCCGAGGGGTTCGACTGACTTACTCTACTGATATAAGTGCACTCTACGATCGTCGGGAAATCACTCTACGGTCGTAGGGCCTTCTTCACAACTTACTGGGACTAAGGTCCCTTCATGATTTTAGCTCAAGGAACGCCCTTTGGCTGATATTTCTGAGGTTATATACTACTAGAAACATGGTTCGGGGTCTGACCGACCCACTGTCTACAAGGTTTTGGCTTTGGCTCCACTTCGGAACCTGTCGTAGTTCGGGAATCCTTCGTACATCGAGGACACTTCGTAGTTCGGATGTCCTCTCCGGGATTGGATGGTGCTTTAAGGTTTGGCTTCGGGAACGTTATACTACGAACTCAAGTTTAACTCTAAAGCTTCGGGAGTCGGGTTCGGTCTAAATGACCTTAGGACTTCGACTTCGGAGTTGTGACTTTGGAAGTCAAGTCCGAGCCTCACTAATATTAAGGATTCTCGACTTCGGGTCCAGTACTAGACCAGACCCCTAGCAACTAACAGAACCTTCGGGTTTGACTATGGGTTCCCTTCGGGAACCTACTCTGAGTTCGGGGTCGGATGGCGAACACCATCGAAATGGCTTCGGTATCCTCTTCATTTGGTTTCATGGGTTCCGAGTAAGGCGACGAGCCTTATTGGAACAGCTTCGACATTTCTACCATTACTTATCTTTGACTCTCTTAACAAGTCAGACTATTATAATCCTTTCAGACATAGTCCATTCCTTACATTGGTTTAACTAGGACTCGGTCATAAGTCCTATGAATCCCTCCAACACTCTAATGTCTATTAGGACAGTTCTACAATCGGTAGGGATGTAATACTATCAGTAGAATCCATTTTACAAAGGTCGAAGGGTTCGACCATCTTACTCAACGGATGTCGAATGGGACTCTACGATCCCATCAGAATTCAGAAATAGTTCAAAGTACATCTATTAGCTGATTCGGGACAGTGTGGGGTCTTACTGATCCTCTGCCGACAGGGTTTTGGCTTCGGCTCCGGGTCGGAACTGTTCGTAGTTCGGGGATCCCGTCAGAATCGAATGTGTCTTGATTCTAGCTTTGGGAAGCCAGAGGTTTGGGTCTGACGACTGCTCTCATACAAAGGTTTGACTTCAGATCCCACTTTGGAAACTATTCCACAGTCTGAGGTCAGGTAACTACCGTTACCTAACCCTGTTGCTTAAGTCCATGAGTTCGGGATGAGGTGGCGGACCTCACCGAACGACTTCGGTCCTCCTGATACTAAGCAGGTATCATAGGTAAGGCCATTAATACGACTCTGGTTTGCGTCACTAACCAGTCCCATATATATAATAAGCAGTTCCTCAATAGCTACTCTACGACTCCAGAGTTTAACATTACTATAACATCATAACTAATCATGCTTGACTCAACTTCTACTAACTCGAACAGAAGGAAAATTTAAAAGGTCTCACCTCTTCGTTGTGAATGCACTTTTCCTCCCTTCTTCCCGACGTGAATGGTGAAGCTAGATCATCTGGACTCCGACTCCTCTCCTAGTAGTCGACATCCACCTTTCTTTCTTCTCTCGACAATATAGTGCCCTCAAGCTGAGTAAAAATACGAAAGTAACCTTATGATGCTCTACTCTTACTAGCGAAGAAGCTAAGTAAGTTTCTTCCTCTCTATCCTGCTCTAGTTACCCAACTGCAGGGTCCTTCTTTTCCTTTAACCTTTCTGACTACCGAGCTTTCAAAGCACTCTTGATAATCCCCTTCATCTTTCCATAACAGAGCCGAACAATCTATCAAGCTCTGCAACGAAAGTTAGGTGTTCTATTTATAGGAAAGCTTTTACCGAGCCACTGGTCTTTACTTAGATTCTTGGACCGGTGGGGAACAAGGTTACCCGTTGGTTGAAAGGGAGTTGGTAAAAAGCTTTTCCAACTCATCTCCAGCCTATACTCCCAGTACTCATTTCTGCCCTCATGGGATTGCGCTAAACTAAAGCAACATAGAGTAGCCCTAGGCCATTGGCCTGGCTCGGGAATAGTCCCATCACATGTATGTATATACATGTGTACATATATATATATATATATATATATATATATATATATATATATATATACATCCATAAAAATAGGTTCCCAACTTCTGTGCTAGTCTTTTGGCCTATGCCCACAATAAATGGCTGAGTTGACCCTTACACGCAAGATAGGGGAGGGTAGGCCATTGGCTTAGCGCGACTGGTTGTATTTAAAACAGTGACTTAATACCTTGTATCGGTAATCACAACCTTCAGTGTATTAAGGCCAAGTTCTTCTTGGGCTGATCGAGTAGACCCTGCTAGCTTCGGATTGGTGTGGGCTACATACTGGGCCACACATACACATACTCGGTACCCCAAATTTAGAAGTTTACAAGGGTTTATTACACATGTACCCAATTACTTAGGACTGGGCCTCTTTAACAATCGGCTGGGCTGGTTCAATAGGCTAGTCTATTAATATTAAGCATACTCATGGACTATGTAACCACACATAGTCACCCAAATTATTTATGGCTTAAATATCATGCAGAAGACTTTAACAACCGGATTTATATTATTGACCTCAATAATATTGCTAGAAAAATCGGGGTCATTACATCCTCCCCTCCTTACAAAATTCCGTCCCCGGAATCATAATACCGAACTTCCTTACTCGGTTTACATCTATCTTCTTCCAAAATGTTTAACGTTGAATAGTTCAACGTATCGCATTAACATAGATTTTATATTACCTATTTCATTTATTCCCTCAACCAATTCTCATAGGTTTTATCTCACATATTTTATTAAACTCGGTATATTTCGAGTATGATCATCTCCTTAATCCATCAATTTCCTTTTTCTAAGGATTATCGTATGCCACAATCGTCTCAATCATTTAATATCATGATTTGCTAACTTATAAACATTCGGAGTATCACATTCACCCCTTCTTCTAAAAATTTCATCCTCGAAATTACATCTTACTCATCTCTACTCATTCTACTCATCATATCTAGGTTTTCATACTAACCTTTATACTTTCCTCCTTTGAGGATTTCTCTTCTATCATCTTATTCTACCCTGACTACTCACTAGGAGTTTACATTTTCCAATTATTCAGGAGTCTTCACAATTGTTCAATAAATGTGAAGCAGTATAAATAATGTGAAAAGTTAATTCAAGAAAACTTTTCATATCGGTCTGAGGGGTCATATAGACCATGAACGCGGAGGTTTAAGGGTATTACTACCCACTACCTATTTCAATCATGAAAAAGGTACTCTACCTCTGCGGGTACAATAGGTGATCAGCCTATCGTACTATTGCGTTGTGCACAACGACTTTCATAGGTTGAACCACGTTAACCAACCCTTACTCCTTTTCCTAGATTGAACCACGTTAACTAATCTGAGAAATCCCCTTATTAGGGTTGTTCACCTCAGACTTATAGCAAAATTCCGCACCAAAACAATTTGGTTTGGCATAAATTCTCAAAGGATACTTGAATTTCATAAACATATGTCTAGCTGAATCAAATAACTTAGATGTATACCAATAATTCGAACATCAATCGAAACATTTGTCTAGCCACTTTAGTTGGTATTGGCTTATCTTTAAATGGTTCAAAATTCTGAAAATCATTTTATGACGTCATGATACCGCACTGTATTTACAGTCCATTGAGGATTCCGTCATTTCGTGATTTTGTCATACTACATCATACCATAGTGGGTTGACGATCTTTAGATCACATCCAACACTAGGTTACTCTGTATTGATGACTCCATTATTTGTCATTCTACACCAGATTTAATGATGCATTGATAGGTTTCAAATACATTTTGATAGTTTTCAAATCATCTTTGTCTTTAGCGGAAACAAATAGCATGGACATATGAATCATAGGACCTTTTTAAAACTTATTGGTTCAAAAATTGATCCAACATATTTTTCGAAAACATAAAAGTGTAAATATCAGCACAATGTCAATAAATTTGAAATCTAGCATAGCTAGAAGATCTGGAATACCTACGCTTCCACCATCAACTCCAATTTCTCCTATGATCCATTGCCTAATACGTCTATCTATTTCTATTTTCCTTGAAGTTTACTACACTGAAAATCCTCAGATCACAACTTTTCTATACCCCACTATGGTTCACCAAACTTATCACACATTATGAGTTCAGGAACTTGCCACAATCATATGGGTTTAGGAACTTATCCTAGTCAGACCAAAATCGTCCATTCGCTGAGGGGTTCTACCATACGATTATGAGTCATGAACTTACCATACATGTGAGTTTAAAGAACTCGCACCTAATCTAAATATTCTCTAACTATCAAATATAAATACGAGAAAAGAATCACCTTCTCGTCATACGTATAGTGATAGCGCGATACCAAGTTCCAGTGATTATCAATATAGGAAGCTAAGTGATTGTCGAACCCATCACAATCCCCTGCCCATACAAGGAATTGATCAACTCGGCCACTAATCAATATAGGAAGGTAAGCGGTTGTTACACCAAGCACAAACTCCCCGCCCATACAAGGAATTGTTCAACTCAACCACTATACCAATATAGGAAGCTAAGTGGTTCTCAAATCAAGCACGAATTCCCCGCCCATATAAGGAATTGTACAACTCAGCCACTAACATGAGTTCTCAATTGAAATCACACCCAATCCTAGCTTACTCGTTGTTAACACGAATTTAATTCGTGTTTCATCATCCATAACTCTTTTCGAGTTTTACTCGTACTATCTCATAGTACCATCTCTCTATAGCATTGAGCTAAAATTTTCAATCATTCAATTGATCTCTGTCATTTTATGACTAAATCCAATCACATTGTGATCTTACTCTACAATCGTTTTTCATTATGAATCGTTCATCTTATGATCTTCCATACTCTTCTCTCTAATCATAATATATGATTTTATTACATTGGTCTTATAGACCTCGTCTATTTATCAACACTTGTCATCTTTATTACTAGAGTCAGGTAACTCCTAATTCTCATCTTTTATAACGCCTCAAGATTCTTCTTCGAATCACCTCATATATATGTCTCAACTCTTACTATGAATTTTTCTAAATTCATTTACTATCAATTAGACTCTCTTGAGTTTATTCTTAGTCATCCTCTCTACGGTTATAGCCTAAGGTACCCATACCTAAGGTTTATAACCTATCAGTTTTGATACCAACTTGTAACGCCCCCAAATCCAGGTTACCTTAACCCCAGACCTGGTGTGTCATGATACTTCATCTTCATACACATTCTATAAATTAACACGGAAAATATAAACATGCAGTGTTTATTTAGAACGACTCTGCCACCTGTTCCCAGGTCAACAACCTTAACTCAATATATTCTTCCTTCTAGTCCAGAATCAGTAATCTTAACAATCGACTATTACAATGAACAATAGTTGTGAAGACATTTCGAATCAATTTGAATAACAAAACTTCTAGTCTAGCATTTTCGAAACGACACACTGACTATTCATGCTGAGCGATCGAAAGACGAAAAACTTTCTTTTTCATACTTTTGAAAAGGTCTAACAGTAATTCAACTGTAAACTGTCTGGACTTACGGGCATGGTGGGTGATCAGCTCTTTATGCCCTGCGTTGATCAACACTACATACTTAAATAACATTTACGTTTATCATCTCCGCATTTCGGCGCAGTCAGAATATCCAACTAAATTTTTTTCTAAATAAGGGATATTTATTCTCAAACTTGAATCCAAACCAAAATAATTCGGTTGGACAGCTCTATCTAACATCAATAATATTTCAAGACTTATAATGTAAAGCAAAGAAATATTTTACATTAGTCTAGCCGAATCAAATGGCATAGACTCACTTCTTAAACAATTCAGGCATATTAGAACTTTAAAAGGATGCATTATAGCAAAGCTTAAATAACTTATACAAACAACAAAGATTACGAAAGTAACCTTATGATGCTCTACTCTTACTAGCGAAGAAGCTAAGTAAGTTTCTTCCTCTCTATCCTGCTCTAGTTACCCAATTGCAGGGTCCTTCTTTTCTTTTAACCTTTCTGACTACCGAGCTTTCAAAGCACTCTTGATAATCCCCTTCATCTCTGCATAATAGAGCTGAACAATCTATCAAGCTCTGCAACGAAAGTTAGGGGCTCTATTTATAGGAAAGCTTTTACCCAGCCACTAGTCTTTACTCAGATTCTTGGACCGGTGGAGAATAAGGCCTCATCAATTTCTCCCTGCCTTTCCTACTCAGGGCATCTGCCACTACATTTGCTTTGTCTGGATGGTACAAAACAAAGCAGGAGATAACCGTTAGACCATACAAACACCATCAAATCCAAGCTAAGGAAATTAACATAAAAACGAGCGAAGATTTAAAAGCAAACATAAATGACAGTAAACCAAGTAGGTACCGTCAAAGACTTAAAAACAAGTATCCCAAATCTGAAATGAAGAGGTTAAGAAAACCTACAAAACCCAGATCCGAATCCAAAAACCCCAAACTAGGCTGCATTTCTTTGAGACCTAAAGTCAAACAGGTTGTGGGCAAACACCATCCGTTCGACAAAAAACCAATAAAGACCATAAAATCTGAGCAAATCTGTAAATCAGTCCTCAACACAAAAGTCTAAGATCAGCAGTAAACCCCAAGATAACCGTGAGACTACAGATAACTTGATCTGTAATATCACATGATACCAGCCCAACAAAATCAAACCAGCAGAGTATTAAAGAACAGAGCAGAAAAAATAAACAGGGCAGCTAGAAATTGTTTACTACCCACAACATAGGCAACAACCAGGATTTAAGGAGGTTTATTTTCGAGCATCCGCAATGCGGATCTCCCGGTTGTAACCTTTAGGCAAGATTTGAGGACAGGATAAGAGATAGTAACAAAGCATCTTGTTTAGCAAGATTAGTTTTATCCATCAATACTGCAGTTTTGTCAAAATGCACTCTTTTTTTTGAACTTGATCCAGGAGAAGGAGACTTCCGTTTTGAAGAGTCGGCTGGTTTGTCTGGAGTACGAGCAGTCTGCACCGTCCCAATAATGTCAATTGGGATGTCCGGTGGGCTAGTAGCAGCCTGCAATTTTCTTATACTAGTAGCCAGAGGATTAACTATATTTGTGGAAGTCGGTGATTCCCCAAGAATGGGATCATTTGGCTTTTCCTTCTGAACCTCCTTCCATTCAAATTTAGAATTAACTGATTTCATTGCTCTAGAATTCCGAACACGAGGCTTAGAACCACAGTTGAAATCAGAGTGCCCAAAAACCTTGCAATGTGAACATTTTGAAGGCTTCCAAGGGGTAACTATTGAAATCGATTGAGAATCACAACCATCCACCTTAACACAAATAGAACTGGGAATTGTGGTGGTAGCCTCAATTTCAACGCAGACTTTAGTATATGACAGCTTATTACCCGATTTTGTTGCCTCATCAAGAAAAAGAGGTTTCCCAAAATAACTGGCAAGGTAGGCAATACCATCCTCATGCCATAGAGACAAAGGGACATTATAGAGTTTAAGCCAAATGGGAATTTTTGTAAGAGCTCGCTTGGTCAAAAGCATATTCGGACGCCATTTTTGTAGTAAAATAAGTTCATGGCCGAAGAAGGCATGTCCCAAATCAACAGTAGAAGAAAAATCACTTTCAGTGTTAAACCTAAAAGTGTAAAAACCATTCCTATTACAGAACACATTAGCTACTTTGTTGCCCCAAAGACGTTTAGTAGCAAAATGAATGGATTTCTTCCCCTCAACAAAATAACCCACAATAGAGGTAGCCCATGTAGAAAACCCAATTTGCGTGATTTTAGAAGGAATAGAGATTGCAGAGCAATCTTCAAGACATCTAACCTTATGATGCTTAAGCGGATATAATGATTTTGATGAGGAATAAAAACCAGCCGCATGGGAAGGAAAAGATGGGTCAAAATGAAATGGGGAAGCGGAATCCCCAAATTGGATTGGAGAGGAAGAGTTCCCCACAAAAGACTGGGCCCCACGGGCTAAAGTACCAGCACATTGAGATGATGCAGCTTCCCCATGGTGCGCTGGAAGGATAGGAGAGTTTTGCTCAGCCACGTAGTGTTAGGTTTGTATATAACGCAAGCATGCAATCAAATTACATAAATAAAGCGGAAGCGTGATAAAACGGATTTTAAAATTTTCAAACAAACCATCACCATGATCTATCCCTGTGTTCAATTATCAATTAAACGAAAGAGAAAGAGAATAAGAATTATACCCTCGTAGACCAAAGCTTCCTCGGGTACAAGTTCAACTCCTAGTCCTTCGTGTTCTCCTCGAATTCCACCGATGAGATTCCTTCCTTTGATCAACATTAGCCACCCAAGTGTTTGGCCTCTAGAGGTGATCCACCAAGGAAGAATAGGTATTCAAGAAGTTGGGTATTGGCAAAACCCTAGTTTCTATCTCTATAGAAATTGCAAGTACTCTCCACAATCTAATGCAAGAGTGTGTAACCCTAATCTATGATTAGACTCCTCTTATTTATAGATGTAGGAATAACTCTTCCCTAAACTATTTAGGATTATGGTTTCTATTATAATTAAACTCCTTTAATTAATTATGCTCCTAATCCAATTAGGAATTCATGGGAGAGTACTTCTATTAATTAATTCCCAATCCCTATTAGGAATTAAATAATAGTAATAGTAATAATAATAAGACTCCTCTTATTAATTTATATTTAATATTTCCAAAATATTAAATAATAAAAATTAAGCTATTTAATTTAATCTATCTCCATAGATTAAATTAAATACACTTAACTTATTATTACAATTATGCCATTTACTTCTTAAATAAATATTTTTCTTTTGCGGTGTGACCCTTTAGGTTCTCCATATTAAACCGGTTGTGAATAAATCAATTAGAACAATTCTAATTTTATTTAAATAAATAAATTAAACTATTTAATTTATTTAAATAAATAATATTTATTCTACAATAAGGGTAAGCCCCCTTAGCGATCAACGACTTTCCAGATAATATAGATTTCAACATTAATCACAAAAGAACCTTTCAGTGAATAGTTACCGTACAATTCAATCCTTCTACCATACAATGTCCCAATTAAATATAAGACATGGATTTACTGTCAAGTCTTATTTTATTTAATTATATTTATTTCGATTCCCAAATGCACAACTCTAAATAATGCAAATTAGAAACTCCTTTCTAATTTCATTCTGCCTTGGCCAAGGACTACTGAGTTATCATTTATCGAATCACATAGGACATTCACATCTTTTACTAGACGTGGTAGATTCTTTGTTGATCATTCACCTATCTCTATGTACAACTTATTATACTCAATCATACCCTTTGATATACCCTAAAGGACTTAAGGGACATGTCAAAGTATAACTCATCATACACAAGATACTATGATGATCTCAAGTCCAAGGATCACTTGTATTACTATCACTATAGGAATTCCTATTGACAGGCGAGTAAAACTCCATTAGGTATTCCTTAGCGAGCCACGTTCAGTGTACTTATTCTCTAATAAGCACCTACATACTTACTTTAGTGTCTCCACACAAATGATTATGAGATCAATCATCCTCTTCTTAAGAGCAACCAACGTATGTACTAATCTATCCGGATTCACTAATCCCCTATTTAGTAATCCAACGATTAGGAACGATTTTAGTTTGTGAGCTATCTAGAATTTAGATCTCATTAGCATGATCACCATCATGATTCTAAAAGCATTGCTCAAAACTATGGGTTTATCACATTTAATATAACAACACCATGTAGATAATATAAAATGTCTTTTAAAAAAATCAATTCTTTTATTAATAAATGAATAAGATTACAAAGTATATGCTACATCATATCAAATATGATTGGCTTGTGTGCATACTACTTTCATGTAGCACTCAAGGGCGAAACTTTGCAAAATTAAAGAACAGACTAGTCCCACAAGACTTTGGGATTCAAATTCATTTTCCCTCAGCAATTTTGAATTTGGTAAGAAGTCCGGAGAAACACAGGGGTCAACCTCAGTGTAAGGATTTTCACAAACCCAAAGGCTAGCATCAGGAGTAACACTCTCCCCAGCAAGAGCGTGAGGAACACTCGCCACTATCAAAGGATCTGATGAAACAGACAACGTCTCATCTTCATCCCCTAAAAAGCTGAAATGATCTGACAAATCAAAATCAACAACATTAAGATGGGATATAGCAGATTTGAAGCTCAACCGTGATGTGAGACGAGCGTTGATTTCTAAACAGCCGATGATTATACTTTGGTATAAGGAGGCACTTTTGAATACTAACGCTAACAGTTTATCTTTGCCTAGTGTTGGTTATTCTCTTTTGCAGGATTATGCGGATGTGTTTCCCGAGGAGCTTCCACAAAGATTACCACATATTCGGGGAATTGAGCATCAAATTGATTTCGTACCCGGGGCAACCATTCCAAACCGTCCAGCTTATTGGAGCAATCCCGAGGAGACGAAGGAGTTGCAAAAGCAAGTTAGAGAATTGATGGAGAAAGGGTTCGTGAGAGAAAGTATGAGTCCTTGTGCAGTTCCAGTAATTTTAGTACCTAAGAAGGATGGGAAGTGGCGCATATGTATTGATTGTAAAGCAGTCAATAACATTACGATAAAATATCGACATCCCATTCCACGTTTAGATGATATTCTAGATGAGTTGCATGGATCTGTTGTATTTTCTAAAATTGATTTAAAAAGTGGATATCATCAAATTCGTATGCATGAGGGTGATGAATGGAAAACGGCTTTCAAAACAAAATATGGGTTGTATGAGTGGTTAGTGCTACCTTTTGGTGAAACTAATGCTCCTAGTACTTTCATAAGATTGTTGAATCATGTTTTGTGTTCATTTATTGGTAAATTTGTTGTTGTGTATTTTGATGATATCTTGATATATAACAAAAACTTAGGAGAGCATACATTGCATTTGAAATCTGTTTTAGATGTTCTTAGAAAAGAAAAGTTATTTGCTAACATAGATAAGTGCACGTTTTGTACGGATAGAATTGTTTTTCTTGGATTTGTTGTGAGTTCACAGGGAGTTCAAGTGGATAAGGAGAAGATACGTGCAATCCGTGAATGGCCGAGTCCGACAAATGTGAGTCAAGTTCGTAGTTTCCATGGACTGGCTAGTTTCTACCAACGTTTTATGAAGAACTTCAGCGACATCACAGCGCCATTGACGGAAGTAATCAAAAAGAGTGTGGGTTTTAAGTGGGATGAAGAACAGGAAAAGGCGTTTAAATTGCTTAAAGATAAATTGGCTAACACTCCTTTGTTTGTTTTACCTAACTTTGCTAAGACTTTTGAGATTGAGTGTGATGCTTCAGCTTTAGGGATTGGAGCTGTGTTGATGCAGGAAGGGAAACCAGTGACGTACTTTAGCGAGAAGTTAAGTGGGGCAGCTCTAAACTATCCTACTTATGACAAAGAGATATATGCATTGGTTCGAGCGTTAGAAACGTGGCAGCACTACCTTTGGCCTAAAGAGTTCGTGATTCACACAGATCATGAATCGCCGAAATACTTGAAGGGACAACATAAGTTGAACAAAAGACATGCAAGGTGGATGGAGTTCATCGAGACATTTCCCTACGTCATTCGATACAAACAGGGTAAGGAGAATGTTGTTGCTGATGCTCTTTCGAGAAGGTACGTGTTATTAAATACTCTTGATACAAAATTGCTTGGTTTTGAACAGATCAAAGAGTTATATGGTAGTAACCTTGATTTTTATGAAGAGTTTAAATCTTGTGAAAAGAATTCTGTAGGTAAATACTTTAAAGTTGATGGTTTTCTGTTTCGAGAAAATAAGCTATGTATACCTGCATATTCTTTATGTGAGTTGTTGATTAGGGAGTCACATGGGGGAGGTCTGATAGGTTATTTTGGTGTTGAAAAAACTTTATCTGTTTTAAAAGAGCATTTTTATTGGCCTCATATGAAACGAGATGTGGAAAGAATTTATGATAAATGTATTACGTGTAAACAGGCTAAGTCTTGTTTTCAACCTCATGGATTGTATACACCATTGCCTATATCTAGTGAACCTTGGATTGATTTGTCTATGGATTTTGTATTGGGTTTGCCTAGGTCTAAGCGTGCTCATGATTCTATATTTGTGGTCGTGGATAAGTTTTCGAAAATGGCACATTTTATTCCATGTCACAAAATTAATGATGCTTCCCATGTAGCTGATATGTTCTTTAGGGAAATTATGCGTTTACATGATATGCCTAAAACGATTGTGTCAGATAGAGATGCTAAGTTCTTGAGTTATTTTTGGAAGACCTTGTGGTGTAAATTGGGTACAAAATTATTGTTTTCTACTACTTGTCATCCACAAACTGATGGTCAAACTGAGATAGTGAATAGGACTTTATCTGCATTATTAAGGGCTATTTTGTCGCATGTTGAGTTTGATTATAATCGATCTATTCATTCTGCTACTAATTTTTCGCTATTTGAGATTGTATATGGTTTTAATCCTTTAACACCGTTGGATTTATCACCATTACCTGTTTTTGAATATACTGATATGGATGGAAAGAAAAAGGCTGAATTTGTTAAGTAGATGCATGAGAAAGCGAGACTCAACATTGAAAGGAGGACGGAGCAATATGCAAAACAGGCTAACAAGGGTCGACGTCAAGTTATCTTTGAACCAGGAGATTGGGTGTGGTTACACATGCAGAAAGAGAGATTTCCGGCTCAAAGACGATCAAAATTACTTCCGAGAGGAGATGGTCCATTTCGAGTTCTCAAGCGCATTAATGACAATGCCTACAAACTGGATTTACCAGGTGAGTATAAAGTTAGTGCATCATTTAATGTTTCTGACCTTAGTTCGTTTGATGTAGGTGATGATTTCAGGGCAAATTTTTTCAAGAGGAGAGGAATGATGAGGACATGCCTAGCTTGGGGGCGAGGGAGGAAGCTATGGAGTGGATCCGGTGTAAGTTCCAGTTGGACCAGTAACGAGGGCACGAGCTAAACGTTTCAAAGACGAGCTTAATGGATTAATTTAAGAAGTTTGGACTGAAAATAGTGTGAAGACGGGTGCCATAGAAGGAGATTCAAAGCTTATTAATGCGGTGCAAATGATTGGAACGAGTGAGGAGTCGAATTCAGGTTTAAAAATTGAAGAAAGGACAAAATTGTCAAATTTCCCAAGCCGGCGCAGCAGGGTTGGAAATGACTTGCAAGATGGCACAGCAGCGCCGCTGATTTACGACACATTCTGCATATTGGGCGCATCAGCGCCGCTATTGTACTGCAAACCGGCGTAGCTGCGCTGGGACTTGGGCACAGATTTCAAGGCGCGTTTTCTGACGCGTTTTGACCAGATTTTGAAGATTTTATTAGATCTTTTAGAGTTCTATTATAATTAGGATGTTTATTAAATAGATTTTACTTCCTAAATAGTTGTTAACTAGTAATTCAATTCCTTTTATAGTTAGGGTTTTATTTCAATAGTATAAATAGATTACATGAACAATTTTTATTTGAGTTTATCAATATTCTTGAGAGGTTTATTTCTCATCTTTTGGTTCTTTGAGAATTTCTAAGTTAAATTTCCTTAGTTTTTCTTTGAGATTCATAATTAACTTATCATACAACAAACTATAGTTGTGTGTGGCGTTATTCTATTACATCATACAATCATACGAGGATTATTGTTTGAACTTAAACAAGGGTCTAAGTGTTGTTGGTGTTCCATCCTACGTGAATTCAATTGCTTGATCGAAATTATCAAGATTCTCGTCTCAAAATAGACGTTGGGTTAAGGTATCGAGAGAGTTCCATCAAAGTTACTTACTAGAAACGATCCGGCCGACGACCACCTCACGTAAGCGTGTCGTGGAGTCTATCAATAACAAAACCCAGTTATCCTAGTTGTTCAATCAGATTGATCATCTTAGGACTTGTATCTGTACTGTAGTGCTATCGGTCATTCTAGATCGGAAAAGCTTCTTAAATATCTTATATCTGGCAGACCTACTTTGCTCACCATAAAAATCTTGAAGGTGAATCAATATGGTAGGTGCATCTATTTTCTTGTGTTGACGCTATAACTCGTTACTCATGGATGCCAACATGATGCACTGAGCCACATGTGCATCATTTTGTAACCTTTTAAAAGTAACAAGATCTTCCTCAGAGACATTTTCTGTAAGAGATAGGCGAATTAAGGATATAAAATAGCTTTTCAGCCAAGAACTATTCTCAAATTCCTTAACCAATCCGTATAATTCGGCCCGATTTTTTTTTGATATTGTGGAGTTTCCCAACCGCAGTCGGACTAATCTCCCCAGCTCGGACTGGTGCGGGTTTTCTTACTAGCATCTAATATGCTCCGCAGTGATAGTGAATTAGACATTATAAAATTCTGTAAATGAATTTGTAATTTAACAACATTATCATACATTCATTTTATTAATCACCAGATTAATTTAGGTTTTTATTAAAATGGTGTCTCCCACTATTTTCATCAAACTATATTACCCTCCTTATATAGTTCGACAAATTTAATTTCAAATGTATATAGCATTGTGTGACACAACAAACTATATATAAACAAATAGGTAGACAACTCTTTGTCAATTACATCACCATGTAACTCCTTGTATTTTACCTCTTAGATTATTATGATCATTGTAGACACCCGATTTTTGCATTTCCTATACTAACCCTGACAGGAGGGCAAAATCGTCAATTGACCCGACACACGAGAATAAAGGGTGGACATAAAGACGAACCCTCAAAACCACCACGACGGGATGATATTGAAGCCGACACGACAACAAGCGAATGTCGAGAGTCAGTTACTGATCACTGTGCTTACCCGGATGACGTGGCACGTTTCCCGACGGTTTTCGGACTGCCGAGCGCAAACCCGTCAGCGGGAACCAACGGTACGACACGAAAATCGAGACGAGGCACGGAAAACGAGAAAATCAGCACAGTTAGCCGCAGATCAATTCGCGGCCAAGGACGGAACTCGAGGCAGCACGGGACTCGAAGCGCACGGGACTCGAGCGCGGCTGGGGGGAGAACCAAGGGCCAGCCGCAGATATATCTGCGGCCAGCCGCAGATAGATCTGCGGCTGCCCTTGGCAGTGCTATATTAGGCCAGTTCGCATACAGGAAGAAAAAAAGAGAGGATTCAGCAGCAGCAGCAGTTCGGGGAGAGGAAGAAAAAACAGCAAGAAAAAACAGCAAAACTTAGGAGAGAAAAGAGTGAAAAGAGTGAGGAATTGTACCAATTTTGTGAGATTATATCTCATATTTTCTACTCTACTCAATACACAAATTCATACATATTGTGGGGATTAATTGCAAGGTGAAAAAACCATTTGTTCTTAGCATTTTGTTATACCATTTTGTTAATCTTTTGGTCATCCGAATTACCTTGAATGTAGTTTTTTCTCATATGTTATTGTGAAACCATGGGTTAGGGACTATTAGTGAGGGTCTCATCGGAATGAAATTCCCCCTAATAGCCCGATGATATCCGTTTGGTGCAAATCTTAGCTATTATGGTATGGGTATCATTCATAGTGTATTTCGATCGTTCATTGTAAGATATCCTAGAGTGTTAGGCATCCCGTTGTTGTTTATTTTCGTTATATCCGTTGGCGGTTGTGCAATAAGTTCGGATGTGAGCCTAGGAATGCGACCACCCCGTGGTCCAAATCCGATGATGGACATTTTTGAATGTATGTAATCGGGTGGATGTATCCGTTATTGTAAATATGTAATCGTCGGGCCTTAAAAACGACGCCAAGGCGATAATCGTGTTTAAAGGCCCCGAAATAGTGAAACTTGTGATTGTGGGCGTTTGGGGTTATTTTGATGGCTTACATGCCCATGAATAGCCCCGACGCGGTTTATGCTTGATTGGATTTTGTGATACGAAAAATGATTTCAAAGATTAAACGAGGAAGGTTTTTCCTTAAAATCAAGCAAACTAGGAGGTTAGCATCACGTAGCTAAAAAATTGGAGGTGTTAATGAATGTCGGTTTCTATTAAACGAGAAGGCTAAAGAAAGTCGTTTTCAAACGTCAAAAAAATGGTATTAAAAAAAAAAAACAACGTTTCATTAACTCTTGGTGCGTAGGGTGAAAGATATCCTAAAAGTTGCCCATCATTTTATGAAGGCAAGGGATAGATTTCGGTTCCTATTGTTACGAAGGTTTAAAACTCTTGTTTTTGCCACAACGACACCTAAGGAAAATCTCATAGTTTTGCCAACTAAAATCAACCCTTTCTCGCAAAGCTTTCTCGTTTAAGCCGATGGACAATTCTAAGGCATTCTCAAAAGAAAAACACAATTTTCCTTAATAATCCAAATGATTCTTTTATGCAAACTCATCACAACATTTACATAGGCACACACACACACGCGCACACACACATTCCATGAATTAAAGGATAGGAAAGCATCAAGATTGCGGTAACCGTGCTTCATGGAAGTCGAGGGGTGCCTAACACCTTCCCCTCACTTAAGCAAGCCCCCGAACTTTATGAATCTCGATTCGCAGACCAATTAATTCGGAGTCACATATGAGCCAGCGATTTATAAAAAATGAAAACTCGGATGAGTTGGTACATCCATTTCAAATATACCAACTGGCGACTCTGGTTAAATTGGCTCATCATAAAAACAATCTTTAAAACCCCCGTCGACATTAATGCTGACCTTTTCCAAAAAGTCATCTAACAAAAAGGCTAAAAATCGGAAAAGGGTTACAACCCCCGCGTTAAGCGATTCCTCCCGGCGTCGACAATCATGTGTGGCACATCCAAATCAAAATTATCCAAGTTAAGTCCAACCTAGCACTTTCATATAAGTGAAAAGAAAAACATTGTCCTTGCGTGACACAACAAAACAGTATTGTTCAATTCATTTATAAGCATCAAATGTGATAAAATAACATCTCAAAAAATTAATATAAGTCCTGTGTTACACAACAAACTTATAATGATTGTTTGATACTCTATCATTTTATCATGCTAGAAGGCGACGTTCGATATTCCAAATATCTTTGAACGTTACAACTAAATATGATTTCTTTGAGGGGTTTGTTATTAATTGTCTCATCTTGTTTAGCGTGTATGCACATATATGTATAAAATATGCGTCATATTATTTAACATGCGAAGCATGTTTGATATAATATATATATATATATATATATATAAATTAGCATGCACATATAGAATACTATATTTTACTTGGATTGATTATGGACTTTTATTCTAGTTTGGTTCACTAGAGCCACCAAGTGAACCAAAAGGTCAAACCTAGGGTGCAACAACAAAATTAAATAAAACTATTACATTTAAACCCGGATTTCATTACAAACGGGTCTTCTAGCGCTCCTTGCTCCTTGACTCCAATTCTTTAAAATAATTCTAACTAGCCCCATTACAAAATTATTTACAATAAATAGAAGCCTTGATCAGCAATTAGAAGCCTTGATAAAGGGAAGTACATAGGAGAGAGACAGAATTTACATTAGAAAAATTAGAAAAGACGAGGTACGTAGACCCCATTTATAAAACGCATTCATTCAAGTATCCTCATAAAATAAATCCAATCACATATTGGTCAACAGTCCATAATCAATCTCATTTATTATCATGCACATCAACATATGTATCAACTACTATTTCCTTTCCCGTCCTCAAATCATGCTTAACGGTTTCAACTGGGAGAACCGCAATGCAGCTAATTGAAAATAAACCTCCTTGATTTTTGGTTAGTATCCATGTTGCGGGCAGTGTTGTTGCTCTGCTCTTCAACTGTAGCCTGTGAAGCTTCACGATTTTGGAGCTCACGGTTTTTGCTGGTTTCATCTGTTCTCTCAGATTGATGTGGGGTGTTTAGGTTTCATGTGTTTTGCTGCGTGTTCATGCTTTTCATGGCTAGTACATGTAGATCAACCGATGGTTTTGGTTTTTAATGCTCTCGTCATTTTTCAGCACCGTTTGCACATTGATTAAGATCTGATTATCATGTGATTTCTTTTTGTTGGTTGGATCCTAGGTTTAATTCGCAACTTCTGATTGGTCGAACTGATTTATTGGATCAAACAAATTTATCATCTTTATGTTTAGATCTGGTCTATTGCTTAGCCGGTATCTATTTTGCTGGAATTTTCACCGGTGTTACAGCTGTTTGGGGGTCACGTGGTTGTCCATTCCGAACTGGTTGGTGGTTTTTGGCTGGGGCAATGTGTTGCTGATCCTGGGCTGTGCAATTGGGGCCCATGGTTTTTAATATTGCTGATGCCTTGCTGTTTCATGCGTGGAATAATTTTTGGGACAGTCCGCTAACTTTGCTATTCCTTGGTTCTGTTCATGGCTGATGGGACTTTTTGCTGATGATGGTGGTCCCATTTTAGCACTCACGGGTTGCTTTGTTTTTAATTTGTGCTTGCACATGGGCAGAATTTATTGCTGGATATTAATGTTTAATCGCCCCAACGGGGCTGTTTTTGCGGAACAATTGTTATCCCACTTTCCCCCAGTGCTGATTTGATTATGTGGGTCCAATTGTTGGTATGTTTTCATGGGCAGTGTTTTGTTTTACTGGAATTTATTACTCCGTATGTTGCACCTTGCATGACCACCTGTCCCACGTTGGGCCTTGTGGTTTTGTGCTGTTGCTTTTCAACTCTTTACGAACAGCTATTAGCAAATAGGCTGTTGCTACTTGTGTAGCTGTTTGCGGGTGTGCCCCTCATGGGCTTGGTTCTGTTTGAAATTCTTGTGGGTTATTTGCCCACGGTGCATTTGCTGGGGTTTGTTGCCTTGCTGCTGTTTTGCTTTCTTACGTGGGGCTGTTGTATGCACATGGGCTGATTATGATTGCTCCATGTTTGCTGATTTTGTGTGGCCCACCTGTCCCATGTTGGACTTTATGGGTTTGTGCTGCTGATTTTCACTTTGGACGTAAATCTGAAATGATTGTTAGCAAATTAGTCCCGCACTTGTTGGAGTAATTGCTGAAAATTTTCTTCCTTTTTAGGCATATTTTCCATCTTATCTTTCAGCTTTGTGACCCTATTTGTTGTTTGTTGCTAAATATCTCATTAGTTTGGGTTTTATTTTAGTCATTTTCCTTTGCCTAGCCTCGGGTTGTGAGGTATAATATAATTAGGTTAGGCAATTGGTTTCCTAGTTTTATCTAGGTGCTTTAGTCTTCTCGGGAGAAGAGGACTATGTTCTGAACTTTATTGTAATAACCTTAGTTTTTTGCATATTTATATACAAACATATTTAGCAAAAAAAATAATAATATTAATCTCATGAAATTAAAACCATTCCATATATGCATTGATATCATTTAATGGACAATTTAGAGTTGTATGAAATCCAATTTCAATTAAAATAAACATCTTTATTTTAATCCAATTTCAAATCAAAATAAACTCCTTTATTTTTAATTTAGAATTTCTAAAGTAACATGGAATCCAATTCCAATTAAAATAAACTTCTTTATTCTAATCCAATTCCAAATCAAAATAAACTCCTTTATTTCTAATTCAGAATTTTTGAAATAACATGTAATTCAATTCCAATTAAAATAAACTTCTTTATTTTAATTATAAAATCATATAATATAACTTTTTTTTAAGTTTTGAAAAACTGCATAAAAATATCAAAATCGCACAATCTGCCAATGTGGCGCGGCAGCGCCGGTTTCATGAACAAAACCAGCACGACAGCGCTAATATTAACGACGGACATGTCGTGGCAGCGTCATGTCTACATAATTGTTTCTGCGTTTGTTCTGCAGTTGCGAATTTGATCTGTTTTTCATCCAAAACTCGATTTTTTGCAATTATTTTCAAAACCCAAGTTTTTATACAACATATTATGCTAAATAAATAGTTCTAAATACATACCCATGTATATACGGAATCATAAACAATTAATAATTCGCATAAAGTTAATTTGGCTCTGATGCCACTATTGGTTTGTAATATCCAAGAACATACAATCAAATTGCATAAAAATAGCAGAAGCAAAGTAAAATCAGAATTTAAAATTTTACAAACTATAACCAGGATCGATCTTTATGCACAATTATCAATTAACAAAGAGAAGATAGAGAATTATACCCTTGTAAAACAAAACTTTCTCAGGTACAAGTTCAACTCCAATTCCTTCGCGTTCTCCTTGAATTTCACCAATTAAATTTCTTTGATCAACGTTAGTCACCCAAGTGTTTGACCTATAGAGGTGCTCCACCAAGGAATAATAAGGATTCAAGAAGTGGGTAGTGGTAAACCCTAGTTTTTTTCTCTCTAAAGAATTTATGAGTACTCTCCCAAATTCTAATGGAAGAGTGTGTAACCCCAATCTATAATAAGACTCCTCTTATTTATAGATATAGACAACTATCCCAAACTATTTAGGAGTAGGGTTTTATTTTTAATTAAACTCCTAATCTAATTAGGAACTAATATGAGAGTACTTTTTCTTTTGTGGTGTGACCCTTTAGGTTCTCCATATTAAATCAGTTGTAGAATAAATTAATTAGAACAATTCTAATCTTATTTAAATAAATAAATTAAATTATTTAATTTATTTAAATAAATAATATTTATTTCACAATACGGATAAGCCCCCTTAGCAATCAATGACTTTTCAGATAATATATGTGACGAACGAGAATTTTGTAATTTAATTTAAATATTTATTGAATTGAATAAATATTTTTCAATGATTTTATTGTTGAATTAATTGATTAATTGATGAAATTGTGGTAGATGAATTTAATTATATGTGTTACATTATTTAAAATTGATATGGATAATTTTTATATTTAAAGTATGTGTTTAATTAAGTTTATTTGATTAAATACATTATTTAAATAAGTATAATGTTATTTCTAATTAATTTAATATTAATTAGAGATTTAATAATTTGTCATTATTAATAAAGGAGAATTTTATTTATGTGACTATGCGATTTAATGTAGAATTATTCTATTTTATTTAATTAATTTAAATGAGATTATTTAATTAATTTAAATATGTGACATGAACTATATTATGAGTTATTTATTAAAATAAACTCGAAGGGGGAATAAATGTGTTAACCAAATAAAGCCTTAAGGGAGGTTGGAGTCAGTTAACCCATTATGGGATTAACTGACACCCATGCTGCCTGTTTCATGTTATACGTGTTTTATTTCATCAGTTTCTAAAAACTAAGCCAGAGAGAAAAAGAGAGAGTTTGAGAGAATTAAAGAAGGAAATCCAATCATCTTATTGCATAATCTAGTATCTTATCAAAGGTAATCCTTAAAATTAAAGTCTTTGATTATGTTCTTCTTTAATTTCTACAGGAATGTACGTTTTAAGTTTCTGTAAATTAAATTGTATGGTTAAATTGTTAATAAAATTGACGTTAGATGTTTGTAAGCATGAATAAATGTATTTTATATGATTTATATATGATTTAGAGTAATTAAATCCATGAAATCATGTTTATATTAGTGTTCTGGAATTTACAGAGTAGTTGTATACGAACATGGTTTGAATGTAGGAAATTGATGTTTGTTTTGCATATTAATCGGTTAAATTGATGACTAATTATGTTTATACATGTAAAAACGAAGAAAATAAGAGTTAAACGGATTGAATTGGTCAAGAAACGAATTTACAGTGATTGATTTTTGTTAACTGTATCAAAACTTAATAATAAAGTATGAACAGTTAAATTTTAGCCTTTAATTGGGTTGTTTAGGTTGTCTGTCATGTTAAAATCACTGTGTATGGAATGAGTTTTGATTTCATACCATATATGATAATTGGGTAGTGATTTAATCGGTGAATTGTGAAAATTTTTGGCCAAATTTGGTATTTTTTGCATTCTTCGCGAACTGCAGAATCTGGAATTCGTGTTTCTCGCCCCGGCGAGCTCAATGAACTGTGTTTTCTTGCCCCGGCGGGAGCTCGCCCCGACGAGCTCATTGAACTGAGTTTTCTCGCCCTGGCGAAGTCTCGCCCTGGCGAGAAAACTGTAAAGAAAATTCTTGCCCCGGCGAAGGCTCGCCCCGACGAGAGATTTTGTGAAGGAATTCTCGCCCCAACGAGCTCATTGCAGGAAATGTTAAATTTTTTTCTTTGTAGTTATGCTATGTCACCCTATGCATGTTTAAAACTTATGAAAGTCCAATAATAATCTAGAAGGGGGGTTGAATAGATTATCACCGGTTAAAAAATTATCTTAGGCCTTTTAAAATTTTTAGTAGATTAATTTGCAGTGTTATAAATTAATATAAAAGATAGTAAAAATTCAATCACACAATGCACAGAGATTTATCTGGTTCACAACATACATCACGGATATGTTGCTACGTCCAGTCTCAAGCTCCTCTCCAGGATTTGAGATCCTATTACTCCCAGTAATAAATACTCCTTTAACAGGCGGAGAAGCCTTTACAAAGTTTTAAAGATAAACTAACAACTATTCACAACTAACTTATCTTGGACAGCAAGCTCCCAGCTCCCTCCTCAAACTTAGTTGTACCTTTTCTTTTGAGTTCAGTTCTATTCTATGATCTGGTCTTGAAACAACAATCTTTTCCTTTCCTCACAATTTCACTAGAGACCCAACTCCCAGCCGACTTCTCTATGACTCTGGTCTTGGTTAAAGAATTACTCGTTTTTCTCACAGGTACATAAAATAAACTAACTTCTACCTTTTCCTTTTACAAATGATTTAGAGTAATATGCTTCTTGAATAAGCAGATACAATTAAAGATCAAGTAATTATATAAGAGTACAATAACTTTTATATATTTGTGGAATGTGCTTCTGTGTAAGCAAATATATAATGTTAATGCTCGTTTATAAAGAAATATATATTCTTTATAATAATGAATGTGTTTCTATGGATTTAAACAGATATAACAGTTTAATCAATGCAACAAGTATTATATAAATATGAATATAAGATCAAATACTTGTAATGACAAATATCAAGTATAATAAATAAATTAGTTAAGCAATACTTGATATTTTATCTATTATGTGAATATTAAATAGGGTCACTTAGAACTTCAAACACCGTTTAGATAATATTCTTGTTTAAGGAATATTTCCAAATATCGGTATCTACAACTGACCGAATTAAAGGTTCACAACTTATATTTATATAAATATTTTCGATAGATCACTTAGAACTTCAAACACCGTTCAGAAAATATTCTTGTTTGAAGAATACTTCCAAATATCGGTATCTACAGATGATCTACTTTACGATATTTATATAAATAACTTATATCAATAAGGATCACTTAGAACTTCAAACACCGTTTAGATAATATTCTTGTTTAAGGAATATTTCTAAATATCGGTATCTACAACTGGTCCTTAAACTGATAAGAATAAATGAAATATAGATATATATAAATGTGTATAACAGTTTATATTTCATATATTTATAATTTCTAACAAGTATGAAACAATGTAAATACAACAATTTGATAACTTATATCAACAATACTTGTGACCAATTTTTCTCTTCTTTAGAAAATAATATCTTTAATAGAAGAGAGACTGAAAGCTTGTTGTGGAGAGAATGTAGGCAAGGAGAGTAAGCTTTTCTATTCTTTTGGAATTGGTAAGTAAATAATGAAGAAAAGATTTCCTATTTATAGAGTTTTGAAGTTTAGGGCAAAATGGTCTTTTGGGATTTTATTTAAAATCGAGGGCTTGGATTTGCTTGATGAAAATTTAGAAGGCTCGAATATATTTTTAAAAGGTTAAGCACATGGATTGCCAGCAGATTTTTAGCCCAAAATAATGTTGTTAACATTAGCACAGACACTCGGTCAAATCATATGGGCACACTAGCATTTATGGTTGCTTCAGTAACATGTGTGGGTATATACATATAAAACAAGTAGGCTGCCACCATAGGTTAAGGCTAGTAAAGTCTTAGCCTTCTTTTTCTTTATACACATATATGTATACACGGCACATTTATATATATATATATTTTTATATATATATAATATAGGTATATTATATGTTTATATATATATATACGATTTTATATTCATAATATTTCTTTTTGCCCAGAAAAGATTTAGAAAATCATTTTGAAAAAAAATAAGAATCTCCTTGCCTTAGGAAATTTTACTTTATGAATTAATTTCTTTCATACTTGATATTAGATTATCAAGGTTAGGAAAAATAAATTCAATATAGGATGAAAAATATTTTGGTCAAGATTAATGAGATAATTTTAATATTTTGAACCTATAGAGAGGATTCTACCCATTTGACAATTTTAACTTAATGTGTTATCATCAAAATAAAACTATCAGATTTGGAGACCTATCAATCTCCCCCTTTTTGATGATGACAATAAGTAAAAATATTTTCTATTAAGACTCCCTTAATATATGAAAGCTCCCCCTCGAATTATGAATCAGTTTTCAAAATCATTTTTAAAATTTTGAAAGAAAAAAAAATAATAGTAACAGTTGATATATATCATCACATGTATAAGAGATATAACAGTTATATGGCCTCACATGCATAACTGTACTATTTTTCTTCTCCCCCTTTGTCATTATAAAAATGGGAAAAAGAGTCACTGTGTATAATTTGCAGAAAACAGTTAGAATAAAAGCGTTGTACCACAACCTGCAGAAATAAGAATTGTCAGAATAAGCAACAGTAGTATATTGGTACATTCATCCCAAATAGTTAGTGAATATATTATATATATTACATTTCTCCCGAATAGTTAGAAATTTGGCAGGGGAGAAAAATGTACTCCAAGGGAAGGAAGTGGAACTTCTGAAGAGTTTGGAACATACGGTTCAGTTTGAAAAGAACTGGTGCTGGCAGTGAAATTATAGGGAGGAATGGATACCTTCTGGTGTTTTATTAAAATAGATATCATATCTTGAAGATGATGCACAGATAATTGTAATGTCTCAATTTGATTTCCCATTCTGCTATTATTTTCCAATAAGAGTTGATTCATACGATTCAAAGAGTTTATTTGAGTGAACAGATTTAATTGAGACTGAATGGACTCATGATCATTTGGTTTGAAAATAATCAGTGGACTAGGTGGCAGATTGAGGTGAGACACAATGTTACTGTTTTGAACAAGTTGACTTTTATAGTGAAGAACATCTATCCCAAGTGTTTTAAAGATGGAGGTAAGGATAAGACCATAACCCATACAGTTATTATGAAAGCAGAATTCAAAGGATGATAGAAGAAAATAGGGAAGATTGCAGGGCATGTTTTCATTTAAAATACATTTCATTAATTCAAGATCACAGGGATGTAGTAGTTTATCATGTCTAACAGGCATGATATTCTGTTTAAGAATTTTGGCAAAGAATTGACAGGGAGGAGTCAGGAATTCTGTGCCAACTTTTGAGGGAAAATCAAATAACTGTGCAGGGATGAGTTGTTCAGTAACAATAGCTAAATTGTGTTTGAAAGTGATGCATTGACTGGTGGATATGCCTATGGGACAAGTATACTCATTTATTCTAGGGAGGTCTAACATACATGAGTTTAAATGTAGTGCATGGAGAATGAGAGACTCATCAACGACATATTCTTGTCCATGTAAATAAGTACAAATTCCTGTCAAGAGACCAGTGGAGTTTCTAAGGAAACTCATATGAGCATAGAATTCTGCTATAAGAGCAGGATAAATTTGTTTTTCTGAAAAGATGACTAGACAATCCCATCCTATGTGTTTAAAATTTTCAAGCAAAGTGGGAAAACTGTTAAAAGAAGTTCCTATTCCAGGACAAAGAGTATGTCTCATATCTTTATATTTAGCCTTGGCAATGGGATTAACTAAAGTGGGTTTATAAATATCAGAATGTGTTTCTGAGAAGAGTTGAAGTTTCTGTTTCTTAGAAGAAAAAATTGGGTCCATGTTGAAGATACAAGATATGGAAGTAGACAGAGAGAAAATATAGAGACTCAGACCATGCAGATAGATGAAATGGGTGTGTATGTGTTCAATGTCATTTTATAACTGATAGAACTCGCAATATTAATTCAAGCATTAGTATGTAGGCATTCATTGAACATAGCAGAGACAGATAGAGCGAATAGAGTATATTAATGACTGAAGTGTGCCTGTCTTACTAAGATATGCAATAAACATCGGTAGATATACAATACATATAGGCAGATATAGGTAAGTATGAGAGAAATGCATACATATGTCTGTATGTGAACAAATTGTCTAATATATTAAATGTTCTCAAAAGTAGTAAGTCTGTTTGTTGAAATGAAAGTCAAAGAAAAAAATATTTTTATTTATATATATATATATATTGTTTAAAAAATATTTGTTTTGCAAAAAAAATTGAACTAGTCTAATCATAGAAAGAAAATAGCTCATAATACTGTATGTTTTTGTCAGATACTCATGACAAAAATTTAATGCAGACGGGAAAAAAAAACAGACAGAAGGGAGTTAACCCAACACCGCAGTTCCAATGTATTTGATGTTCTAAACTATTAGTCACAATCCAAAAATTATAATGATATATTATTTTTCAGTCCCATCACAACAGTTCAATTTAATTCATGAAATGAGTATAGATGAGATAGACAGTTAATAATATCGGAAATGTATAAGCGTGTATAGGCACTCTACTTCATGTATTTTGCTCAATGTTTTCAGTAAAAGAATTTAGAATACAAGTGTAGAGGAGAAGACTTAATCAATTAGATATTTTACCTCAAACATATATCCAAATTAAATCGAAATAGAGAGCATTTACCTGAACATATCCTTATATCCATAGTGAGATGTATGCAAGGTTTCTTCGTTATTTGATTAAGCTTTGAGCTTTTGAGAAATATCCAATATACCTCAGAGTGCATAGTACAAAGTTGAGTATATATAATTAGAATAAATAAATGATACAAATATTCATATACATATATTTTGATTTAAATTTAGAAAGCAGATTTGGAAGTATTCGAAGATGACTCGATATTATGTAAAAATATAAACATATGGAAGCTATATTCATAGCTTCTTCATCTTCAGTGGTGAATTCTTCAATATCTTTCTTAACGATCTTTTCACCTTCAATTTTTGTGGGAATTTTGACACCTCGCTCTATTGCCATCTATACTTTGATTCCTTGTGATTTGGCATAGATTTTGAATCTGTTTTTCCAAGTTGCAAAGTTTGTGCCATCAAATAGTGGAGGTCTGGACATTGATAGTCCTTCTCCGCAACCAGTAGCATTGTAGGCCATAGATGGATCTACTTTTAGATATGTCTGTAATCACTTAACAAACAAGTTAAAAAGCACCGCTCTGATACCAATTGAAAGTCCAATAATAATCTAGAAGGGGGGTTGAATAGATTATCACCGGTTAAAAAATTATCTTAGGCCTTTTAGAATTTTTTAGTAGATTAATTTGCAGTGTTATAAATTAATATAAAAGATAGTAAAAATTCAATCACACAATGCACAGAGATTTATCTGGTTCACAACATACATCACGGGTATGTTGCTACGTCCAGTCTCAAGCTCCTCTCCAGGATTTGAGATCCTATTACTCCCAGTAATAAATACTCCTTTAACAGGCGGAGAAGCCTTTACAAAGTTTTAAAAATAAACTAACAACTATTCACAACCAACTTATCTTGGACAACAAGCTCCCAGCTCCCTCCTCAAACTTAGTTGTACCTTTTCTTTTGAGTTCAGTTCTATTCTATGATCTGGTCTTGAAACAACAATCTTTTCCTTTCCTCACAATTTCACTAGAGACCCAACTCCCAGCTGACCTCTCTATGACTCTGGTCTTGGTTAAAGAATTACTTGTTTTTCTCACAGGTACATAAAATAAACTAACTTCTACCTTTTCCTTTTACAAATGATTTAGAGTAATATGCTTCTTGAATAAGCAGATTCAATTAAAGATCAAGTAATTATATAAGAGTACAATGACTTTTATATATTTGTGGAATGTGCTTCTGTGTAAGCAAATATATATAATGTTAATACTCGTTTATAAAGAAATATATATTCTTTATAATAATGAATGTGATTCTATGGATTTAAACAGATATAACAGTTTAATCAATGCAACAAGTATTATATAAATATGAATATAAGATCAAATACTTGTAATGACAAATATCAAGTATAATAAATAAATTAGTTAAGCAATACTTGATATTTTATCTATTATGTGAATATTAAATAGGGTCACTTAGAACTTCAAACACCGTTTAGATAATATTCTTGTTTAAGGAATATTTCCAAATATCGGTATCTACAACTGACCGAATTAAAGGTTCACAACTTATATTTATATAAAGGGCTAATGACAAAACTGTTCCCCCAAGTTTGGACGAAAATCAATTTGATACTCAAAGTTTAGGAATATTCAATCAATACCTCTAAGTATTTTAAAACAACAAAAATGTTCCTTTTCACCGGACCAGTCAATTTTTCGTCGGAATACGGTTTGACTACCTTTTTTTTGTACTTTGACCTTCTCAATACATTTGACTTGTATTTAATGAGTATTTTTTTCTCAAATAATATTATTCTTTACTTTGTTCATTTCCTCCAACATTTAAAATTAAAAACATAAAAATAAAATCTTAACATTATTTATAAAATCAATGATAATAAATAATAAATTAAATATAATTTCCCTTTTGAGTGACACATTTATAAATATACATATTTATAAATATAAGTATTAGTAAATATAAATATTTATTTAATAAATATTTAATAATATTTATATTTTTAAATACTTAATAATATTTAATAATATTTATTTTCATTAATATTAATCTTTATAATATTAAAATTTATATTTATAAATATTTAATAATATTTATTAAAATTTTAATATTTAATAATATTAATAAATATTAAAATATTTAATAATATTTATTAATATTAAAATTTATAATATTAATATTTCTCTCTAGACACCGAAACAGCGGATGAAGTGGGATCTTTCTCTCTCAATATCCATAACTCCCTCGCATGAGTTTTTTAATATATATATATATATATATATATATATATATATATATATATATATATATACACACACACACACACATATACATACCCAACATATTAGAGAATTACAACTTCCATGAAATCCAGCAGTAACCGTACTAGAACTGTTCATAGTCATCAACAATAAATTTATTAAATATTATTAAATATTAATATTATAAAATTTAATATTAATAAATATTATTAAATATTAAAATTTTGATAATATTTATATTTATAAATAGTTATATTATTAATATAAATATTTATTAGTATTTCTTAATATTTATTGGTATTTATAAATATTTATATTTATAAATGTGTCACTCAAAAGGGAAATTATATTTAATTTATTATTTATTATCATTGATTTTATAAATAATGTTAAGATTTTATTTTTATTTTTTTAATTTTAAATGTTGGAGGAAATGAACAAAGTAAAGAATAATATTATTTGAGAAAAAATACTTATTAAATATAAGTCAAATACAAGTCAAATGTATTGAGAAAGTCAAACTACAAAAAAAAGGTAGTCAAACCGTATTCCGGCGAAAAATTAGTCGGTCCGGCCAAAAAGGGACACTTTTGTTGTTTTAAAATATTTAGAGGTATTGATTGAATATTCTCAAACTTTGAGTATCAAATTGATTTTCGTCCAAACTTGGGGGGACAGTTTTGTCATTAGCCCTTATATAAATATTTTCGATAGATCACTTAGAACTTCAAACACCGTTCAGAAAATATTCTTGTTTGAAGAATACTTCCAAATATCGGTATCTACAGATGATCTACTTTACGATATTTATATAAATAACTTATATCAATAAGGATCACTTAGAACTTCAAACACCGTTTAGATAATATTCTTGTTTAAGGAATATTTCTAAATATCGGTATCTACAACTGGTCCTTAAACTGATAAGAATAGATGAAATATAGATATATATAAATGTGTATAACAGTTTATATTTGATATATTTATAATTTCTAACAAGTATGAAACAGTGTAAATACAACAATTTGATAACTTATATCAACAATACTTGTGACCAATTTTTCTCTTCTTTAGAAAATAATATCTTTGATAGAAGAGAGACTGAAAGCTTGTTGTGGAGAGAATGTAGGCAAGGAGAGTAAGCTTTTCTATTCTTTTTGGAATTGGTAAGTAAATAATTAAGAAAAGATTTCCTATTTATAGAGTTTTGAAGTTTAGGGCAAAATGGTCTTTTGGGATTTTATTTAAAATCGAGGGCTTGGATTTGCTTGATGAAAATTTAGAAGGCTCGGATATATTTTTAAAAGGTTAAGCACATGGATTGCCAGCAGATTTTTAGCCCAAAATAATGTTGTTAACATTAGCACAGACACTCGGTCAAATCATATGGGCACACTAGCATTTATGGTTACTTCAGTAACATGTGTGGGTATATACATATAAAACAAGTAGGCTGCCACCATAGGTTAAGGCTAGTAAAGTCTTGGCATTCTTTTTCTTTATACACATATGTATACACGGCACATTTATATATATATATATATATATATATAATATAGGTATATTATATGTTTATATATATATATATATATACGGTTTTATATTCATAATATTTCTTTTAGCCCAGAAAAGATTTAGAAAATCATTTTGAAAAAAAATAAGAATCTCCTTGCCTTAGGAAATTTTACTTTATGAATTAATTTCTTTCACACTTGATATTAGATTATCAAGGTTAGGAAAAATAAATTCAATATAGGATGAAAAATATTTTGGTCAAGATTAATGAGATAATTTTAATATTTTGAACCTATAGAGAGGATTCTACCCATTTGACAATTTTAACTTAATGTGTTATCATCAAAATAAAACTATCAGATTTGGAGACCTATCAACTTAGATTAATGTGTTGAACGGATACTAATATGTTGAGTTGGATGCTAAGCATATACTTGCTAATTATAAACAAAGATTGATGAACCCTAACTTAACGTTGAGTTTTAGGAATTCTTAAGTATGATATTGCTATAATTAGACTTGCAGCTTCTGAAGTGAGACTGATAACCAGAAAACAGTTTAGATATTTAAATGAAAATTGGATGTGAATGAATCCTGCAGTGTTTATAATACTATAACTAATTTTGTTACAGCTTTATAAACCGAATGTATAGGTTGATTAAAGAACGTGAATTTTAATTTGTAATCTACGCACAAGGCAAATTTACTACTCATAATCCTTTTTATTTCGTTGGAAGCAAGTATCTTATCCTTATTTAATTATTTCTACGCAAATTCCTGAACTTCATCCTTTTATCATGCAAGCTATATAATGCTATTATTTACTTGAGCAAGTTCTTAATTCTATTTCATTCAGTTGTATCTTTTGTGAGATTCGGTCTTTGATTTTCGAATATTAGTTACATTTTTATTGAACCTGATTGACTAGCGAACCCTTATTGATTCGACTAGTCCATAGTTGATGAGCGTTCTAAATTCTAGAAACGTTATTGAAGTAAATCCAAACCAAACTTCCTTTGGTGCGGACTCCGATGTCAAACTGAGATGAACAACCCTTATACAGGGGATTTTATTTACGCGTTAGCGTTAAGATGTTGTGCACATACATGGTACAAAGGGCTGATCCCCCTGAGTACGAAAAGTAAGGTCCATATAGTCTTACGACTGTTAAAGGTTTAAAGTAGAAATACTTGATAACCTGAGACATAGTTCGTGGTCTTAAGACCCTCAGGCGTTGTTTTAAATCTTGTCTTATAATCTTGACTCAAAAGCTGAATCTTCGATTATTCAATATCCGTTGATTATTTTGTATGTTATTATTATTATTGTTGTTGTACTTGCTGGGAAATCATTGCTCACCCTTGCATAATAACATTGCAGCTAAAGTTAAAAGAGTTGATGAGCCATCCACTAGTAAGGGCAAAGAAAAAGCAAACAAGTGATGAAGACTTATTTTATTTGTTTAAATGATATTTATATAATAGACTTGATTATGTTTCCGCATTTGATGTTTTATTAAGGTTACATGACTTGAGATTTATTTATTAATGATGTTGTAACCCTTTAATGGGAGATTTCTATTGTTAATTAAGAGTTTTCATTCATATTTGAATGGGTAGTTAGACGTGATGTGATGTATTTGGATAGTGAACACCAAATCTTGTGGAAACGAAGTACCCGGATTTGGGGGTGTCACAGGTTGGTATCAGAGCCGTAGGTTATGAACCTTAAGTGGGGAAACCTTAGGATAGTAGCCTTTTAAGAGATAGAGAACATAGTGGTGATAAGCTCTTATCGAGTTTTAAGGAATGAATTATGGAATTCATTAAAGATAATAAAAGACTTTATGTGCTATGTGTTTATGTGTTAACAACCTATGTGCTGCGACTAGTGCCGAGTATTAATTAAAATTTAAACTTTGTTGTCAGGATGTCGGATATTGGAGGATTCAGTTAGCCTAGGGATGTTGTGTGACGCCCCCAAATTCGGATCTCAAACACCCGGATTTGGTCATCACGATCCAATGCAAACATTCACCTCCAAACAACATAAAAAGACTAAATGCGAAATATAATAAACATATGTTGTTTATTCAAAAGGTGTTACTAGTCCCAAGATTCGATAACCTCAAATACATAACATAAACCATACGCTAAATATTAATCAGGGTTCGAATTATATTGATAGTAAATTATACTAGGCATAAACTAAAGTCAGCTACTTGAAGTCTAGCACTTCAACTTTTCCTTGCCCTTGTCTTTGCCTGAAGTCTCGGGCTTAACTGCAATAAGGTTCATGATATAACAAGGGTGAGCAACTAGTTTACCCAGCAAGTTTAAATACAGCAATAAAGGATATATCATGATGAACGAAATATAAAGAGAAATTCAACAATATGAATATTGGAAGCAAGAATATTAATTGCTTTTAGAACGAATGATAGTCAAATAGACTTTGAACAATAAACGTCCAAGGGAGTCAATAGCTAATTGACCCTTTGGTTACTGGCTACAGAATATGTACTTGAGGGGATCAGCCTCGCTTAGTCTATGTGTATGCATAACATTTAATTCTGCTATTTGTATCTTATATCCGATACGTGAAATACTCCTCTATATTGAAGGGGTGTCCATAAAGTCCAAGATTTCCGCATCATCAATTGGTTTGGATAGCTTTTAAAATCTAATACCGCATATGTCTAGCCGGACAATGGCTAAGACTTAACTATGGCAGTTCATCCATGTTAGAACTTTAATAAAGTACCGGTCAACGTCGGCACGAGAATAATTGCACAATGTGTGAGTGTCAATAACAATGATGTGGAATAATTGTTAAGTAATTAATCCACTTAGAGCATGCTTGAGGAATTCAAGGTCAAGCTTAAATAAATAACTTACAATACAATAATATCCTGCTCAAACGTAACTTGAGTAGGGTTAAGAAAACTTGCTCAACAAAATATGAGTCAGGTTAGGGTACTTGCACAAAAATTAAGTTTCAGCAAAAAGGGAACTTGCAATAGGTAAGCAGTTTAAAATAGGAGCTTGCAACAATTAAGGTTTCGGGGTAGAGAACTTGCCTGTTTGTTCAGCTACAATAATCTAGCTTTAAATTAAATTGCGTTGAGACGACCTAACATTAACAAGTCGATCTCCTAATTAGTATCGTATAGCTGGCACGAGTTTACTCTTACAAGAAGTTACACACCCAGTAATCCTAACACGTAGCCACGTAGATAGAACCATTAATACTAAGTCCATATTCATTAATTCGCAATCTTAGCTAAATAAATTTCAAGTCTAGAACACCTCAATTCTAAGCATCAACGTAAGCTTGAACACATAATATATCAGTTCAATCATGCGATACAACTTAAGGCATACATACATACATGTTGCTAGGCTCTGCTTACCATTTAAGACAACTGGCAAAACTAGAGACCTGCGCGGACGCACTAGTGTTTGCCTTAGGAGTGGCACGGCTGCGCCACTCTCTGGATAGACCAAGAATGAATTTCATTCTGCAGGAACTCTCGTTTACTCTTAGCATACATGTTACTGATATGACTCAAATACACATGTTCATAATGTTATTAACTTGAGTTTGGACCCTAGCATGCTTATTCTAAATCCAATCCGAAGTTGTAAGGTTTCATGTTGGAATTTCCATATGTTAAGCTACTCCATGTTCATCTCACAATGACACCCCTACTATGGTCACAACACCACATAATGAGGCTATACAAGACTTAATATGCATGCTCGTACGAAATCAACACATGTCCACATTAACACATGGCTTATACTTGGATTCTTATCATCATAGACTTGCTAGCATACATCAAATTCGTGTTTAGCTAAATGATGATCATGTCAATCATGTCTAGAGGCTCAATGAGTCCTAACATTTATGCTTGTATGGTCAGAACATAACTTCCCATAATATTTGACGATACTCGCCTTTAAACTCTATATTTTCCTTTGAAAATCATACTAAGACAACTCATGCCACGTGGCTCATGCAAGACAACCTGGAAATCATAATCCACATGCATTTGACCACATCTCTAAGCCATATACACATGCTCACATGGTCAGATATAAAAGACATAGATTTTGTAAAGCTATTTCAAGGTTCAAGCTCTCTTTTGGAAAAATACATACCTAGAGCAATACATATACAACTCATGGTATTTACAGGGATTCTAGATACATGGCAACCTATGTTTATGCATGAAGAAATTAAGTTAATATGCTCAAAGCATCAGAACAATAGTAGCTAAAACTGGCAGCCTGCGCGGCCGCGCGATTTTTAGCCTTGGGAGTGGCGCGACCGCGCCACTCCTGCACTGGTTCAAGTTCGGCTCTGCTTCTGCAGAACTCGAAAATGACCATGGCCTAACCCATCTAAATGCAACCAAGAGCATCCACATTGGTCCCAAACATGCATACAAACCCATATAACATCTTTATACTAATTAACAAACTAATTAGCAAGAATTATAGATTTTATAGAATTTAACAAACAAGAAATTTAGAACACAGTGTACCTTTTTGAATGCTAAATTGAAATCCTCCAATGCTTAATTGCAGAATACTAACACCTCTCAACAATACTCACACTTTATATAAATTTATCAGAAGTTGTAGCAACTAGATTATTGAAGAATTGGTTCCAATTTATAGAAAATTCATTACACAGACAATGCTATTATCCAATTTGATTAACCAACGTGAAGAAGAAAAAGATGTTGGACAATGGAACTAATCAATTCACCCCACTCCCTCAGTCATCATTCCACCAACTGATACAAGCAAAATCACTAGACTAGGCATGGCTGGAAAAAGGGGGAAAAGAGGGGATTGGACTCCCACTGGTCACAATCAGTTATATACAAGTTTAATTTCCTTGGCTCTCTTCCCAAACACGACTGATAAAGGGAGTTTGTCCCATAATTTGTGTCCCATTCCTTTGCTATTAGTTGCTTAAATAAACCATACTATATAAACCCAATTACTCTAGTATACATTAATACCAAATCTGTAATTACATAAAGATGGAATTAATAACTTAATCTAGTCCACTTAGTATTAATTTACTAAATAGACTATTACATAATAATATCAATATTGCACACATTAATTAATAATTATATTAATTAATTAAGGTAATTTAAATTCCTCTACTATATTCAAATAAATTGAATATTTAAATAATAGGCAACTTTATCAATTTTTCTGATATTAAACCTTAGGTCTAGTCTACTAATTTAATTAAACCATTAATGACACCCTTTAATTAATTCTAGCAATTACACGCAATCACATACTCACATAACCAATTAATCACATAATATTCTAAATGAGCATACAAAGCTAACTCATTAAAAATTAAAATTTATATTTAATTAATAATGAAGTTTGAAAATTCTCGGATATTACATCCTCCCCCCTTATAAAAATTTTGTCCTCAGAATTGTAAAAATAAGGTTACTCAAATAATTGCGGATAATTCGCTCTCATCTTTTCCTCGAGTTCCCACGTAGCGTCCTCGATAGCGTGATTTCTCCAAAGAACTTTAATGGAATGAATGATCTTATTCCTTAGCTTTTGTTCTTTCCTATCGAGTATTTGGACAGGAATCTCTTCGTACGACTCCTTCTCGACTTGAATTGGTTCGTAGGATATAACGTGCTTGTAGTCTGGTTTGTATGGCCGCAACACTGACACATAAAACACATTATGAATGTGCTCCAGTTCAGGAGGTAACGCTACCTCGTACGCCACTTCACCGACTCACCTCAGAATCTCGAATGGTCCTATGAATAGAGCTGCAAACGATCCGATCCGAACCGAACTCTGACGAACTCGAACCGAACTCGAACACTTTTAGTCGAACTCGAACAGGTTCGAGTAACTCTATCGAACCAGTAGCTGTGTACGAGTTCGATTCGATTAGTGTTCGCGAACTGTTCATGAACATGATCGAGTTCGCGAACATGATCATGTTCGAGAACGTGATCCAGTTCGCGAACGTGATCGAGTTCGCGAACATGATCGAGTTCGCGAACATGATCGAGTTCGCTGGCATGATCGAGTTGCTCGCGAGCATGATTGAACCAATCGAGTTCGTGAACATTTGTTTCAAGTTTCAACTAGTCATAACTAATTGTATGCACTGAACTGAGAACTGAAGCCAGTTAAAAATAAATATCAAAAGTATCCCAAAAATAATTACTTAGAAGATAGAACTTATAACTTAAAAGTTAACAAGTATTTCGAAATTCTTGATTTACAATTACAAATATTAAAAATTAAATATTAATATTCAAAAAGAGTATTAAAAATTAAATATTAATATTCAAGTATATGTATTAGTATCAAATATTTTTTATAATAATCTTATTTAATATTTAGAAAAGAGTCTTATTAATATTTTTTATAATAAAATTATAAAATTCTAAGAATTAAAATAATGTGAATTTAGTTGATTAACTTGATTTAGATTAATTTAATAGACTAATATTGTTAACCTTGAAAAGTTGAAATGTATATGTATTAGTATCAAATATTTCATTCGTTCTGAAATATAAGTAATAAGATCAAGTGATGTGATAATTAATTTTTGAATACAATAAATCTTGAGAATTACTTTATAAATAACTATAAGTTTATAATTTTCATAATTATATTGTTTAAAACTATATAAATTAACTACGATTCTAAGATAAAAGACGTAAAACTATTTAAAGACTTTGTTTTGTTTTTTTATATAAAAAATTGCTTATTATAATTTAAATTAATAACTCATTTTAATTTCATATTTTCATGCAAATAATAGTACGGTACTATAAGTAATTGTACAATGACTATTACTATATTAGTGAAGTTTCGATATATTGATGACTTGAATTTTCTATTCTTTATCTCGATTTGACAATTTCAATAAGTCATGTAAATCAGAAATGTAAGCAACTGTATTGTATTGTATCATTCTTTAATTAATATCAAATTGTCATTGTATCATGATTAATTACTTTATTTATGTGATTTATGACATGGGTTATACTTTATTAAATTATTAGAGATGTAAATTGTAATAATCCAACAATCATTGTTAAATTTTTATAAAAGTATTAAAATTATTTTAATTAAAATAGAGGTGAAAAGGTACACATTATTATTTAATAAAAATGTTTAATTTATTACTTATAATTAATTATTAAAAACACAAAAAGATGTTTAAGTAAAAAAAAAGAAAATTACTACAAATTTAACCATTATTGATAAGACAATTAGACAAACATTAGAATTTAACATGAAATAACCAATTATTTATATTTAGAATTTTAGAAACAATTTAAATTTTAAACATAAGAAATCGAACATCTCGAACCAATCTCGAACTCGAACGCATTGAACCGAACACGAGCTAATCGAACCGAAACCGAACTCGAACTTACCGAGTCGAACCGAACTCGAACTGTTCGCGAACACATGCGAACCGAACCACATGGTTCGCGAACATGTTCGATCGAGCAATCGAACCGAACACCATGTGCGAACTCGACTCGATTTGGTGCTCTAGTCGAACTCGAACCGAACCGAACTCGAACCGAACCGAACCGGTTCGTGAACGGTTCGGTTCGTTTGCAGCTTTACCTATGAACCTAGGGCTTAACTTGCCCTTCTTACCAAAACGAATCTTCCCTTTCCAGGGAGATACCTTCAGAAACACAAAACTACCCATGTCGAAGTCCCGCTTTTGACAATGTAAGTCCGCGTACTTCTTCTAACGGTCTTGGGCTGTTACCCGGCGATTCCTGATCAGCTTTACTGTATCTGCTGTCTGTTGTACCATCTCGAGTCCTAGTAGTCTTCGTTCTCTAACCTCGTCCCAACACAACGGTGTTCGACACTTTCTCCCATATAGTGCTTCGTACGGTGGCATACCGATACTAGCGTGATAACTATTGTTGTAAGCGAACTCTACTAGTGGCAAGTGGTCATCCCAGCTACCCTTTAAGTCCATCACGATTGCTCGAAGCATGTCTTCCAAGGTTTAAATTGTTCGCTCGCTCTGGCCAACAGTTTGAGGATGATATGCCGTACTCAACTTCAACTGTGTTCCCAATCTTTCTTGTATACTCCTCCAAAAAGTTAACGTGAAGCGCGGATCTCTGTCCGATACAATTGATACCGGCACTCCATGTCGCGACACTATCTCTTTCACATAGAGTTTAGCTAATTGCTCCAAATTGTACCGTATCTTGATCGGTAAAAAATGGGCAGACTTGGTCAGATGGTCCACGATCACCCAGATGGCGTCTAAACCCTTTGTGTTGGTGGCAAGCCCACCACAAAGTCCATGGTGATGTGCTCCCACTTCCATTCTAGAATCTCTAATGGTTGAAGCAGTCTGCTTGGTCGCTGGTGTTCTACTTTAACTCGTTGACATGTCAGACATCTGCTAACGCACTCTGCTACCTCCTTCTTCATATTGGGCCACCAATAGTATGGTCGTAAATCCTGATACATCTTCGTGCTACCGGGATGTACTGAGTACCTCGTGCTGTTAGCTTCTTGGATAATCTCTTCTCTTAATTCTGGATTCAACGGTACCCAGATCCTCCCTTCAAATCTTAGCAGCCCTGTGCTATCAATCTCATACTTGAGCTCTTCCCCTTCGGAAATTCACTTCTTTATACCATCACATTCTTCACCCTTCTCCTGAGCCTCCTTTATTTTATCCCATAAGGTCAGACTTACTGTCACCGCACATAATTTCTCATTTGACTCCCTCGGACACTCAATCTCCAACTCGAGTCGTTCAAAATCTCTTACCAACTCTTCCTGAGTGGTTAACTTCAACAACTTCTCTCTGCTTTTCCTGCTTAAGGCATCGGCCACTACATTTGCTTTGCCTGGATGGTACAAAATCTCACAGTCGTAATCTTTAATCAATTCTAACCATCGGCATTGCCTCATGTTCAGCTTCTTCTGAGTGAAGATATATTTTAGACTTTTGTGATCCGTATATATCTCGCACTTCTCTCCGTATAGGTAGTGCCTCCAAATCTTCAAGGCGAAAACTACCGCTGCTAACTCCAGGTCATGAGTCGGGTAACCCTTCTCATAATCTTTTAGTTGACGCGACGCGTACGCAATAACCTTGTCGTGCTGCATTAACACACAACCAAGGCCCTTATGTGACGCATCACTGAATACTACAAAACCTCCAGTGTTGTCTGGTAAGGCCAACACCGGTGCTTGACTAAGTCTCTTCTTCAACTCCATAAAACTTTCTTCGCATTTTTCCGTCCAAATGAACTTAACTGCTTTCCTGGTGAGATTGGTCAACGGCGATGCTATCTTTGAAAAATCCTGGATGAATCTCCGATAGTATCCTGCTAACCCTAGGAAACTCCTGATCTCCGTAGGCGTCTTCGGCTGCTCCCAATTGATAACGGCTTCTACTTTTGCTGGGTCTACCGAAACACCATCTTTGTCAATGACGTGTCCTAGAAACTGCACCCTCTGCAACCAAAACTCACACTTAGAAAATTTTGCGTACAGTTTTTCTCTTCTGAGAGCCTCCAATACAATCCTTAAATGTTCAGCGTGCTCCTCCTCTATTTCTGAGTACACCAAAATGGCATCGATGAATACGACTACGAACTTGTCCAAGTACTGCTTGAACACCCTATTCATCATATCCATGAATGCCGCTGGTGCATTCGTTAATCCAAATGACATTACCAGAAACTTGAAATGCCCATAATGAGTCTTGAATGCAATCTTCGGGATATCTTCCTGCCTCACCTTCAGCTGATGATAACCCGTTCTCAAATCAATCTTTGAAAAGTATTTTGCTCCCTTATGTTGATCAAACAGATCGTCAATCCTGGGCAGCGGATACCTATTCTTAATCGTAACTTTGTTCAACTCACGATAGTCGATATAAAGCCTCATTGAACCATCCTTCTTTTTTATAAACAGCACTGGCGCTCCTCATGGGGACACGCTCGGTCTAATATAACCCTTATCTAGCAGTTCTTGCAGTTAAACCACTAGTCCTTTCATCTCTACTGGTGCCATTCGGTATGACGCCTTGGATATCGGTGCCGTCCCGGGTACTACATCAATCACAAATTCTATCTCTCTATCTGGCGGCAGTCCCAAAATTTCATCTGGGAAGACTTCAGCAAATTCCCTTACGATGGGTATCTGGCTCAGTTCACCCTCGACTCGTCGGGTGTCCACCACGTGAGCCAAATAACCTATACAACCCTTTCTAAGAAACTTTCTCCCTTGCATCATCGTCAGACAACAAGATTGTTTTGGCGATTTACTACCATAAAATACTACCTTCAACTTATCTGGAGTCTGTAGGTGCACACACTTCTTCCTACAGTCGATGACTACTCTGTAACTTGATAACCAATCCATCCCAAGGATTACATCAAACTCCCCCAAACAAATTGGAATCAAGTCCACGCCGAGCTCAAATCCGCAATCTGACCCAACAATTCCTATGAATATATTCTATGGGGATAATCTCTTTGTTTGCTACTTCTATGTTCATAGGGTGCTTTAACCTTTCACGAGGTAAGTCTAACCTTCTAGCAAATTCTTCAGAAACGAAAGAGCGGGTAGCACCCGAATCAAATAACATATATGCATTTATATCCTTGATTGGGATGATACCTGATACTACGTCCTTGGACTCTACCGCATCCTTGACGGTCATGTTGAACATGCATGCCGTTGGTCTGTTGGCCTGAGTGGCTGGCCTTCCGAAGCTCAGCTTATTGTTGTTATTATTGTTGTTGTTATTGCGGTTGCCGCTAGCTGCATCGCCCTTCCTCCTCGGGCAGTCTTTGATTTGGTGGTCTGGGGCTCCACACGAGAAACACCCACCTTTCTGCCTATTCGGACACTGAGGAGCCAGGTTCCCCGGTTGTCCGCAACGATAACAAATGCTTCTTCCTTTCATACACTCCCCTGAGTGGTTCTTTCCGTAGCTGCTGCACTTCCCACTCGACTTGGCTTCTCCCCGGGACTTGTTGCCTCCGGAGGATTGGCTTTCCATCCATTTACGCTTATTGGGGTTGCTGCCTCCGTTGCTTCCCCCTTTCGGCCCTTCCTGACCGGTCTTCTGTTCCTGCTTAAATCGTGTTATGGCTTCATTGCCTCCTTCCGCAATGATGGCCCTTTCCAACAGTTCGGAGAAACACTTAATTTTCAGCACAACGACGGTTTTTTGCACCCACGGCTTCAACCCTAACTCAAACCTTCTTGCCTTCCTGGCCTCCGTGTCCACCTGATGTGGAGCAAATCGGGCTAACTCGTTAAATTTCGTCGCGTACTCTGCAACTGTCATACCACCCTGTTTCGATTCCAGGAACTTAACCTCTATTTCGTGTTATGTATTCTCCGAGAAGTAATTCTCGAAGAATAGCTCTTTGAACTTGTCCCAAGGGATAACTCCCTCGCCGGCTCGCCCCTTGTTGGTTTTCCACCAATAGTTAGCTTCGCCCTTCATCATGAAGGTGGCGAATCCGGTCTTCTGCTCCTCGGCCACTCGTGCGACCTCGAAGACTTTCTCCATCTCTTCAACCCAAGTTTGTGCTTCTATTGGGTCGAGAGTTCCTTTGAACTCAGGTGGTCCAACTAGCTTGAAATCCTTGAAGTTGGCCAAGTGGTGCGCTGGCTGAGGTGTTGGCTGACCTGCTGCTGGCGGGGGTCTAGCATGCATAGCCTCGGCCAGCAGTTCAGCGAATACTCTCATGGGGTCTGGTTGATCTCCAACCTCACTTTCTGACTCGGTGATACGTTGGTTACGGGGTCTAACTCTGGGCGGCATTATGATCTGCTAAAGAGCAAGTCTTAGATTTTCGCTCATTATATTACGCTTTCTGTACTATGTCGGTTAAGTCAACATTTAATAGTAAAAACATCTATCAAACACATTTGATTCATAATAAATAACTGCATTTATATTCATATACCAATGCTTTAATACAGACTGACCCAATATTTGGCATACTACTATAAATGCTCAATGGCATGAACTGCCTACTGCTAACTATCCTCTATTAAACAATAGGTGAGGATTTACTACTACCTGCCCCCGCTATCAGAACAAAAGTTGGGGTTGACTACCATTCTGAGCTTACAACAAGGCATCAGAATTTTAAACACAAATCTGTCCCTATTAAACAAAAGCGGGACTACTACCATGACCAAGTAAACATAAGGTTACTGCACTATCAATCAATGCGCGCTATGGCGAACTGCCCGACGGAGTGCCTGTCGAGCCAATCGATCAACCACTCGGCGTCTGATTATGCGCCGACTACTGCCCTCCTCCTGAGGATATCTTCTGACTCGATCCTGCAGTCTGGCCACTGTCGTACATATAGCATACTCTAAGGTATCGATCCTAGCGGATCCATCTATAACCTCTCCCTCCAGCACATCCACCCTTGTGGCTGCGCGAACCCAGAACTCCTGTACTCGAATCCTTTCTGGCTGCTCTAAGTCTCTCTCAGCTCTGGCAGCCTGTAGTGCTGACTGCAGCTCCACCTTTCTGGCATCCGACTGCTCTACTGTCTGCCTCAGCTGACTGTTTTGCAACATCAGCTGCTGCACTGTGTGGCTCAACTGGGGTGTATCATTCTCTAACTGCTGAATCTGAGCCTTCAGCTCAGCTATCTGGAACTGTAGTGAATACGCCTCTGCCTTATACTGATCTTCCATCTCCTGATGGACAAAATTCTCCTCCTCTAAGTGTGCAATACGAGCATTTTGCTGCTCGATAGTTTGCTCCTGCTCCATTATGCGATCGACATAATCCCCGAGCAAGTCCTCACTGTCCTGACTACCGGATCTCCACACTCCGCCCAAACAGGCTCTACTAAATCCATCAAGTAGTCCTCCTCTGGCTCAGACACACTCGATGGTACTACTGGGGCAACGGGTGCATAGCCTGCCAGCTGCTCCGTAACAATGGGTATGTCAGTGAATACCTCCTCCTCCCTAACTCCACTGGTCTCTCCTACGGCAGTTATCCTACAAACACACAAAACTAACATTAGTACAACAATAAAATATATTCATTGAAGGAATGAAGTTGTAACGAATGCAATTTTTGTGATTAAATAAAAATATTTATTGAATTATATAAATATTTTTATTAATTTATTTATGGAGTAAAATAAATAATTTATAAAGTTATGGTGAAAGAATTTATGTTAAATGATATTTAAATGTGATTTGATGCGATTATTCTAATTTAATTTAATAATTAAATTAGATGATTAAATGGTTTATTTGAATAAATAATTTATTTGAATAAGATAATTTATTTGGTGTTATTGTTATTGGTTAAATAAAATTATTAATTAATTAGTAAGGTTTAATTGAATTTATTTAATAATAAGTTTAATTAAATTAAAAGTGTGACAATTAAAACTATATAATATAATGATTTATTAAAATAAATGGAAAGGATTTTGTTTTTGTTTTAACAAACAAGGTCTTGTGACCCTTGATTAAGAAAAAGGGTTATTTTGTTCTTATTCAGCCAAACGAAGCCTTATGCCTTTTAGGATTCCATTTTTTTTATTTTTGAGTTGGCCAAACATGGCCTAACTCTTGATTTCCTCAACTGATCAATTGAAGTCTAAGTACGTTAAAATAAGGTTCATCAGTTAAAAAAAGAAGAAGAAAGAGCAGAGCTTGAGAGTTCAGAGAAAAAGAGAGAGTAAGAATAGAGAGAAATTGAGAGAAGAGGTTGGAGATTGGAGAGAAGAATCAAAAGAGAATTCACCAAGTTCTCTAGGCAATAGAAGGTATAATCTCTTTTAAATTTTACTAATAGTTTTGTTTCACTGTATATGGTTTTTAGTTTCATGTAGGTGAATTATTTGCTAAAAGCATGAATTAGTTGATGTGATTGATAGTAAACAAGTATTAGATGATTTCATGATGATTATAAACCAATTTAAATGAATTAATCCATGAAAGAATGTTTTAAAATTGAGTTTTTGGTTTACAGAGTTCTATTTTCATGTATGGCATATATGTATGAAAATTGATGTTCAATTTGGTTTTTAACCGGTAAATTGACATTTGATTATGATTATATAATAAAAAATGAAAAGAATGCAAGTGGAATGGATTAAAATGGTTGAAAGATGAGTTTACAGTTGTTAATTTTATTAAAATGGCTAAAACATGAATATTTGGTTTAAACAAAGAATTTTTTGTTTAATTTAGTTGGTTATATGTATTATAATGGTTAGAATGTTTAGAAACATGTTGGGTAATTGTTTTATATTGTATCTGATATCTGGGTATGTTTAAACTATGAGTTGGATGGTAGAATTCGGGAAATTTGGCCAAATTTGGCCTAAGTTTTTACTGGTTCGCGAACTGTAGAAGGTGACAGTCGAGTCTACCGCCCCGACGGTAGAAATGAACTGGAAGTCTCGCCCCGGCGGTCTTGTCGCCCCGGCGGCATATCTGAACTATGTTCCTCGCCTCGGCGACGGTTTTGTATAGAAATCCACTGCCCCGGTGGTGGAACAGTAACTGAAAAAAAAATATTAAAATTTATTTATTTGTTTTGTGATATTGCTATGTTGCTATATGTATGTTTAAAACCTATATTGAGGTATTAAATGACCAATGAGATACCACGAGGGCTGTTAGCAAATATTTGTGGAATATCGAATGTCAATCGAGATGGTACAATAAAATAGGATAAGAACGAGACTTAAAATGTATATGAATCTGTAACTAATTATTGTTACCATTTTATAATCGGAATGTATAGGGTGATTAAGGAACGTGAATTTAATCTGTAATCTACGAGCGAGGCAAGTTTTTCATCCTTAATCTTATTATTTCGTTTAAAGCAAATTTAATTTCATTGAGCCAACTTATTAACCTTAGCTTATTGTTATTCAAGCAAGGTTGTTATTATGTCAAGTACCTATGTATTATTCAAGTCATTTGTTATACGAGCATTGATCATTATTCAGACTTTGATTATAAATTCTATTGTACAACTTCATTGATGAATCAAATGCTTTAGTGACTAGCAAATCCTTATTGATTCAACTAGTCCTTAGTTGATGAGCGTTCTAAAGACTTAGAATATTTTAAAATCTTTCCAAACCAAGTTCCTTTTGGTACGGATTCTGATGCTAAACTGAGATGAACAACCCTAATATAGGAGATTAATTACGCGACATCGTTAAAATGTTTGTGCACAATACATTGTACAAAGGGCTGATCCCCTTGAGTACGAGATGGATGGTCCATAGTCTATAAGACTGTTAAAGGTTGCGGTAGAAATACTTGATAACCTAGGACATAGTTCGAGGTCTTGTGACCCTCAGATACACTTTTAATCCTGAATTTATATTCAGTTCTTGAGCTAAGCTTTCTATTGAGCTTTCAAATCTTGACTAGTTATTGATTGAATTCAAGAAAACTATTATACCTCAGTTGAAATCTACTTCTTTGGTTATTCAATTGTTATTGTTATCACACTTGTGGGCAATTGTTTGCTCATTCTTGCGCTAAAACATTGCAGCTAAGGCAGAGAAATCGGACGAGCCGTCCATGAGCAAAGGCAAGGGCAAGATGCCGAAGTAGCGAAAGACCTGTTATCTATTGAGTGTTTACTTGTAACAAAACTTATTTAAATTTTATGTTTTTATTCCGCATTAATGTAATAGAGGTTAGATAACCTGGGATTTGTTTATTTAAGAGATTGGAGATGTAACCCCTTTTGTGGGAAGATGTTTTATTCAGTTCAATTATATTATCTTAATCATGGGTAGTTAGTAATGAATGTATGCTATAGTGAATACCAAATCTGTGGAGTTGAAGTACCCGGATTTGGGGGTGTCACAGGTTGGTATCAAAGCTGATAAGTTATGAACCTTTAGGTGGGGTAAACCTTAGGGTAGTAGCCTTTTAGAAGATAGAGAATATAGTGGTGATAAACTCTTATAGAGTTCTAAGGAATGGATTACGGAAATTCATAAAAGATAATAAAATGATTATATGTTATGTGCTTATTTGATAAAAAACTTATGTGCTCGCGAGTATTATCGAGTAGTAATTAAAACTTAAAATTTTGTTGCCAGGATGACTGATAGAGGAGAACCCAGCCAGGCTAGGGAGGAGGAGTCTCAGGATATTCATGTAGTTTGGGAGCAGCTAGTGCAGAGGGAGCCATCCCCATTGATCACAGTTGCAGGTCCCGAGTACGAGCCGAAGACTGATCTTGAGGAGGATCCGGAGGAGGTTGAGGAGGAGGAAGAAGACCCTGAGGAGATACCACTAACTTCCTTAGGTGTTCAGATGTACGAGCAGGTGTATGACCGCAACATAGAGTTACAAGATAGAGTGGAGGAGTTAGAGAGGCAGCTGGCTGAGCGACAGACTATTTTAGAGCAGAAGAACAGTGAGATTGAGGAGCTGGATATGTCTTGGGGACGTGGAATGGAAGCTGGTTCATGTTGAGAGCGAAAAGGAGGAGTTAGGAGAACAGGTTGTGGAACGTCAAGCCGCTCTAGAGCAGAAGGATGCTGAGATCCAAGACCTTTCATCACGTCTTGCAGAGGCTGAGCAGAGGCTAGGACAGTTGATAGCCAGGAATGAAATTGTACGAGATGAGTTGAAAGAGGAGTCAGCTAAGCGGGCGAGAGCTGAAACTGCTTGGTTGAGGGAGGCTAACCGCGCAGATCGTGTTGACTGTTAGGTGCGGTCAAAGAAGGCCAAGATTGATGAGATGGAGTATATTTTTCACACCACAGTAGATAGAGCTCAGGATCGAGTTCATCGTCATCCAGATATGGTGGATCGAAGGATGGTGACTCGTATTATGGAGCAGGAACGCAAGGAAGCTGTGCGCCGTGGGATGTCATCGTAGATAATGATTAGATATGCTAGTATGAAAATTTATGAAGTTAATAAGTTGTAAATCCCAGTTTTATATAATGGGATAGAATAATGATGTAATCCTGGAACTTTATGATGTCAGGATAGATGATTTGATGTAAATAACTATGACATTATTTTTATTATGTTTTAAAGCAGTAAATGAATAAAATGCGAAAGTTTATCAGATGTGATATGTGTTAAGTGTTGTTTACAAATGTTTAAGTTAAGACTTAAATGTTTAAGTAATTGAGTAATAATCTAATAACGCGAATTCTTGACAGTAAGATGCCGCCAAGAAGACAAACCCGTCAACAGACCCCTGAGGGATCCACCAATAACAACGAAGACGTCAACCCTAATCCAATGCAGTAACTAGTAAATCTGCTAACGGGAGCATTTGCGAATCAACCCCAAGCTCAGGCCACGACTTTTAAAGATTTCAAGGCTGTTGGACCCCCAGAATTTCAAGGGTCTATGAATCCGATCGAGGCACAAACCTGGGTCATGGAGATGGAGAAAGTGTTTGATGTCGCTAGGGTCAATGAGGACCAAAAGACTGCATTTGCAACATTTATGCTCAAATCAGAAGCAAGTTACTGGTGGCAAGCTAATAAAACCCGAGGCGGGCAAGGGATAATACCGTGGGAGCGATTTAAGGAGATGTTTTTCGAGACCTACTTTCCAGCAAGCGCGCAAAATCAAATGGAGGTGCAATTTTTGGAATTGAAGCAAGATACCATGACGGTGCCTGAGTATGCTGCAAGATTCAACGAGTTGGCGAGGTTTGCGCCATATCAAGTCAACACGGATGAGCGGAAGGCTAGAAGGTTTGAGCAGGGACTGAAGCCCTGGCTGTATAGTCGAGTTTCAATGTTCCAACTGAATTCATTTGCGGCTGTGTTAGAAAAGGCAATAATCGCTGAAGGAGGGAGTGATGCTCTGTCTAAATACAATCAAGAGCTGTAACGGACGATTTAATTGCGTTGTGATTCTGGGGACAGAATCCTTTTAAGGAGGGAAAGATGTAACGAATGCAATTTTGAGAATTAATAAAAATATTTATTGAGTTGTATAAATATTTTTGTTAATTTATTGAATTAATAGATGATTTATTAAGCTATTGTGAAATAAGTTTATGTTGAGTTAATTGTGTTAATTGTTACTTGAATATGATGTGTGATGATTATTCTAATTTAATTATTAATTAAATTAGATTATGAAAAGAATTATTTGAATAAATCATTTATGTTAATAAATAATTTATTTGAATAATATATTTTATTTGGTGTTTTTGTTAAATAAAATTATTATTTGAGTTAGTTATATTTAATTGAATTTATTTAATAATAATAAGTTCAATTAAATTAAATGTGTGACATTTAAAACTATATGTTATAATGTTTTATTAAAATAAATGAAAGGAGTTTTAATTTAGTTTTTCCAAACTAGGCCTTATGACCTTTGGTTGGATAAATGAGTTATTTTAATTGTGTTTTACCAAACAAGACATAAGAATAATAGGTTATTTTTATTAGTGTTTACCAAACAAGCCTTAGAGGCTTTTGAAATCTTTAACTGATAGATTAATATCATACGTTATTATTTTATTAAATCATCAGTTTTTATTTTATCAGTTTATATTTTTAAACTACGTCAGTTAAGAAAAAGAAAAGAAAGAAGAGAAAGAACAGAGTTTGAGAGAAAGAAAAGAATAGAGCTCTGTGAGTTTGAGAGTTGAGAGAAAAGAAAGAATTGAGAGTTTGTGAATTGAGAAAGAGAAGGAAGGGAAGTGCTAGTAAGGAATTATATATAGCTTGAAGGTATAATTCTTTTGGTTTTGTTCTTCATTATGTTTTTATTATTTTATTTCTCTATATATGATTTCTACTTCACTGTATATGAATTTATATGCCAAATATATGAATTACTTGGTTATAATTGTTAGTAAGCATGTATTAAAGATTATGTGGTGATTATAAACTAGTTTGAAGAATTAATTCATGAAAACATGCTTTAGAATTGAGTTCTTAGTTTTACAGAGCTTTATTTCATGTATGGCATATTTGTATGAAAATTGATGCTCTAGTTGGTTATTAATCGGTAAAGTGATAATTGTTTATGATTATTTGATGAAAAACATGAGTTATGCAAAAAGAATTGTTTTAATTGGTTGAAAAATGAATTTACAGAGTTTAATTTCATGAGAATGGTTAAAACTTGAATATTTGGATTTAACAGTGAATTTTTGGTTTTAAACTAGTTGTTTATGTGTTAGAATGATTAAAATGTTTACATAACATGTTAGGTAAATGTTTTATATCATATATGATGTCTGGGTATGTTTAATTTGTATTCTGGATGGTAGAATTCGGAAAATTTGGCCTAAGTTTTCACTGGTTCGCGACTGTAGGAGATGACTGTCGAGTCTCTCGCCCCGGCGAGAGAAATGAACTGTAAATTCTCGCCCCGGCGAGAGCTCGCCCCGGCGAGAAAATTTACAAATGAAATCCTCGCCCCGGCGAGAGCTCGCCCCGGCGAGAAAATTTAAAAGGAATTCTCGCCCCGGCGAGAACCACTGCTGGAAAATTTTTATTTTGTTTTCCTTTCTTAGAAGTTATGATGGATAATTAAATTTATATTAAAGTATTAAGTGATTAATGAAATTCCTAGACAATTGAAACTTGTTGATCATGGTTTGCTAAATGAGATGTTATAATAAAAAGGATAAAAGCAAGCTTAAAGTGTATATTATTTTGTAACTAATTATGTTACCATTTTATAATTAAATGTATAGGTTGTTTAAGGATCGTGAGATATTTAATTTGTAATCAACGCTTGAGGCAAGTTCCTTATCTCAACTTATTACTTTATGTTGAGCACGTTTTCCTTCCTTAAGCTTGAAAATTATTTATAGCAAGTTGTTGTTCTCTTTTAACTTGTTAATTTATTCAAGACAAGTTTATTTATATTGAGCAAGCTTATTGACCTTAGCTTATTGATATTCAAGCAAGGTTATTATCATGATTATATACTCAAGCTTTATTCCAATCATTGTTATTATTCAAACTTCGAGTATAGTTTCTATTGAACAAACTTTATTGAATTAGACTAACAAACCCTTTTTGATTCAGCTAGTCCTTAGTTGATGAACGTTTCAAAGACTTAGAATGTTTTCTATACTTTTTCCAAGCCAATTTCCTTTTTGGTATGGATTCAGACGATAAACTGAGATGAACAACCCTAACATAGGGGATTACTTACGCGACAGCGTTAAAATATTTGTGCACAATACATTGTACAAAGGGCTGATCCCCCTGAGTACGAGATGTTGGTCCATAGTCTATATGACTGTTAAAGGTTACAGTAGAAATACTTGTCAACCTAGGACATAGTTCGAGGTCTTGTGACCCTCAGATATAATTTCTAAATCTTGAATTCTATATTTTTGGAATCAAGCATTCTAAAGAGCTTTTAAATTTAAATCATTTATTGGTTGAGAATCAGCAAACTATTACTCCTCAGTTGAAATCATTTCATTTAGATATTATTGTTATTGTACCTGTGAGCAATTGTTTGCTCACTCTTGCACAAATTATTGCAGCTAAGGCTGAGAAACCAGACGAGCCGTCCACGAGCAAAGGCAAGGGCAAGATGCATAAATAGCTAAAGATCTGTTATTTATTTGATGATCGATTGTATCAAGACTTATTTAAATTACGTTTTATTCCGCATTTGATGTATTAAGGTTAAGATAACCTGGGAGTTGAATATTTAATAGTTTGGTGATGTAACCCATTTTGGGAAGATATTTCTTTAAGTTTATTTAATTGTTATTTTATTGGGTAGTTAGTTTTGAATGTATGTTATAGTGAACACCAAATCAGTGGGAATTAAGTACCTGGATTTGGGGGTGTCACAGGTTGGTATCAGAGCTGTAGGTTATGAACCTTTAGGTGGGGAAAACCTTAGGGTAGTAGCCTTTTAGAAGATAGTGAATATAGTGGTGATAAACTCTTATCGAGTTCTAAGGAATGAATTACGGAAATTCATAAAAGATAACAAAATGATTATGTGCTATGTGCTTATTTGATAACAAACTTATGTGCTCGCGAGTATTATCGATTAGTAATTAAAACTTAAAACTTTGTTGTCAAGATGACTGATAGAGGATAGCCCAGCCAAACTAGGGAGGAGGAGCCCCGAGATATTCACGTGGTTCATGAGCAGCTAGTGCAGAGGGAGCCATCTCCATTGGTTACAGTTACAGGTCACGAGTATGAGCCTGAGACTGATCCTGAGGAGGACCCTGAGGAGGATCCCGAGGAGGACCCTAAAGAGGTTGAGGAGGAGGAGGAAGACCCTGAGGGGATATCACTATCTACTTTGGGTGTTCAGATGTACGAGCATTTGTATGATCGCAACGTAGAGTTGCAGGATAGAGTGGAGGAGTTAGAGAGGCAGCTGGCGGAGCGACATACTGCTTTGGAGCAGAAGAGCAGTGAGATCGAGGAGCTAGACATACGTCTTGGGGATGTGGAGTGGAAGCTGGTTCATGTAGAAAGTGAAAAGGAGGAGTTAGAGGAACAGGCTGCAGAACGTCAAACCACTCTAGAGCAGAAGGATGCTGAGATTCAAGACCTTTCATCACGTCTTGCAGAGGCTGAGCAGAGGCTAGCACAGTCTGAGTATCGACGCGGACAGTTGATAGCCAGGAATGAGATTGTACGAGATGAGTTGAAAGAGGAGTCAGCTAAGCGGGCGAGAGCGGAGACAGCTTGGCTGAGGGAGGCTAATCGCGCAGATCGTGTTGAGTGTGAGGTGCGGTCAAAGAAGGCCAAGATTGATGAGATGGAGTATATTTTTCATACTATCATGGATAGAGCTCAAGATCGAGCTAATCGTCATCCAGATGTGATGGATCGTAGGATGATGACACGCATTATGGAGCAGGAACGCCAGGAAGTTGTGCGTCATGGGATGTCATCATAGATTGTGATTAGTTATGTTATTAGGAAACTATGAAGTGAATAAATTGTAATCCCAGTTTCTATAATGGGATAGAATGATGATGTAATTCTGAAACTTTGTGATTTCAGGATAGATGATGTAAATAACTACGATGTTATCTCTATTATGTTTTGAAGCAGTTAATGAATAAAATGCGAAAGTTTATCAGATGTACCGTGTGTTAAGTGTTTTATATAAATGTTTAAGTTAAGACTTAAATGTTTAGGTAATTGAGCAATAGTCTAATGACGCGAATTGTTTTTAACAGTAAGATGCCTCCAAGAAGACAACCAACACGTCAACAGACCCCTGAGGGATCTACTAACAACGAAGAAGCCAACGCTAATCCCATGCAGCAGTTGGTAAATTTGTTAACGGGAGCCTTTGCAAATCAACCACAAGCTCAGGCTACAACCTTTAAAGACTTCAAGGCAGTCGGACCTCCGGAATATCACAGCACTATGAATCCCATTGAAGCTCAAACGTGGATCATGGAGATGGAGAAGGTGTTTGATGTCGCTAGGGTCAATGAGGACCAAAAGACGGCATTTACAACGTTTATGCTGAAATCAGAAGCTAGCTACTGGTGGCAAGCAAATAAGACTCGAGGTGGCCAAGGGATTATTCCGTGGGAGCGGTTCAAGGAGATATTTTTCGAAACCTATTTCCCGGCAAGTGCTCAGAACCAAATGGAAGTACAGTTTCTAGAGTTGAAGCAAGGTGTTATGTCGGTATCTGAGTATGCTGCCAGATTCAATGAGTTGGCGAGGTTTGCGCCTTATCAGGTTAACACGGATGAGAGGAAGGCCAGAAGGTTTGAGCAGGGATTGAAGCCCTGGTTGTATAGCCGAGTTTCAATGTTTCAACTAAACTCGTTTGCGGCGGTGCTGGAGAAGGGAATTATCACTGAAGGAGGCAGTGATGCCTTGTCTAAGTACAATCAGGAGCAGAAGAAAAAGAAGAATGAGAATGAAAACAAGGCAAGTGGTAGCCATGGGGGCAGTAGCCAGAAGAGGAAATGGAATGATAGTAACTCTGCGGGAAATCAGCAGGGTAATCAGAAGAAGAAGATGGAGGTGTGCAACAACTGTGGAAAGAGCCATATGGGTGCTTGTTTGAAGGGTAAGCGGGTGTGCTTCAACTGCGGGCAGGAGGGGCATATCGCACCAAATTGCCCTAATCCAAAGAAGGGAGCATGTTTCATCTGCGGGTCGAAGGATCACTTTGCCCGAGAGTGCCCTAAGAAAGCAACTACAGGTGGAGCCAGTTCAGGAAAGGGAAACAGCGGTGGTGGAGGCAATCTGACTATCACAGGACCCACGCAGCCCAACCGACCTACCGCTAGAACATTCAATATGACGGTGCAGGATGCTGTGCAGTCAAAGGATGTAGTGTCAGATATCATTCCAGTCAATAATGTTAATGCTTATGTATTGTTTGACTCGGGTGCTACTTGCTCATTTATATCCGATGATTTTGCTAAGAAATTAGGGTTACCCCAGGAAGAATTAGATTACCCTATGAACATAAAAATTGCGAATAGGGAGGTGATTCCTGTTAAGTTTGTCCACAAGAACTGTCAGGTAGATATTAAGGGTCATGTGATGACAGTAAACTTGATCCCAATTTGTCTTGGGGAGTTTGATGTTATTTTGGGTATAGATTGGTTGTTTAACCATGGGGCAATTATTGACTGTCAAAAGAAGTGTGTAAACCTTATGACTCCGTCAAAGGTAGTGTTTTATGGCAGCAAGTCGCCTAGACAAATGAGTTGTCTGACGATGGTGCAAGCCAGAAAGATGTTGAAACAAGGATGTGTAGGATATCTAGCCTACATAGTTGATACCCGAAAGGTGGGTGCAAAACTGGAGGAGATACCAGTAGTTAGGGATTTTGCGGATGTATTTCCTGATGATTTGCTAGGATTACCGCCAGATAGGGAAACCGAGTTTGTAATTGATTTAGCACCGGGAACGGCCCCTATATCGAAAGCCCCGTATCGAATGGCTCCGGTAGAAATGAAGGAATTAATGGTGCAATTATAGGAATTGCTGGATAAGAAGTATATCCAACTGAGCGTTTCGCCGTGGGAAGCGCCGGTATTGTTTGTTAAGAAGAAGGATGGGTCGATGCGTCTTTGCATTGATTATAGAGAGTTGAACAAGGTCACGATTAAAAACAAGTATCCATTGCCAAGGATCGATGACCTGTTTGACCAACTGAAGGGAGCAAGATATTTTTCGAAGATAGATTTACGAAATGGGTACCATCAATTGAAGGTGATAAAAGAGGACATACCAAAGACGACGTTTCGAACCAGATATGGTCACTATGAGTTTTTGGTTATGTCATTTGGCTTAACTAATGCGCCTGCAGCATTCATGGACTTAATGAATAGGGTGTTCAAACCATTTCTGGATAAGTTTGTGGTGGTATTCATAGACGACATTTTGGTTTACTCCAAAACTCAAGAAGAACACGTGGAGCATTTGAGGGTGACGTTGGAGGCGTTAAGAAAAGAGAAATTGTATGCAAAATTTTCAAAGTGCGAATTTTGGTTAGAGCGTGTTCAATTTCTTGGCCATGTTATTGATAAAGACGGGATTTCAGTGGATCCAGCGAAAGTAGAGGCTGTCATGAACTGGGATCAGCCGAAGACACCGTCGGAAGTGAGGAGTTTCCTTGGTTTGGCAGGATACTACAGGCATTTTATTCAAGATTTCTCTAGGATCGCCACTCCGTTGACGAATTTAACAAGGAAATCAGTGAAGTTTGTTTGGACGGAAAAGTGCGAAGAAAGTTTCCAAAAACTAAAGGAGAGACTAAGTTCAGCACCTGTGTTGTCTTTGCCAGATGCTACAGGAAATTTTGTGGTGTACAGTGACGCATCACATAAAGGACTTGGTTGTGTGTTGATGCAGAATGGTAAGGTTATTGCATATGCATCGCGCCAACTAAAAGACTATGAAAAAGGGTATCCGACCCATGATTTGGAGTTAGCAGCCGTGGTGTTTGCTTTAAAAATCTGGAGGCACTATCTCTATGGGGAGAAGTGTGAAATATATATACAGACCATAAAAGTTTGAAGTATATTTTCACGCAGAAAGATTTGAATATGCGGTAGAGGAGATGGATAGAATTGATCAAAGATTATGACTGTGAAATTCTATACCATCCAGGGAAGGCTAATGTGGTTGCCGACGCTTTGAGTAGAAAAGGTCGGGAGAAACTGTTTATGCTAACTGCTCAGGAGAAACTTGTGGCGGAAATGGCTAAGTTGGAATTGGAGGTGAAACATCTGGCAGAGCCTAATGAAAAATTGTTCCAAATGGAAACTCAACCAACTTTGGTGGAAAAAGTGAAAGAAGCGCAACTCCAGGATGAGGAGTGTGTTGAGATACAGAAAAGAGTGCTTGAAGGTGAAGAGCTTAAATATAAAATCGATACCGAAGGGTTGCTGAGATTTGAAGGCAGAATCTGGGTACCATCGGTATTGTCAATCAGAGAGGAGATTTTGAATGAAGCTCACAGTTCAAGATTTTCATTTCACCCGGGAAGCACAAAGATGTACTAGGATCTTCGACAACATTTTTGGTGGCCGAACATGAAAAAAGAGGTTGCTGAATGTGTTGCGAAATGTCTCACTTGTCAGAGAGTTAAAGCGGAGCATCAACGACCAAGTGGTTTGTTACAGCCCGTGGAGATACCAGAATGGAAGTGGGAGCATATCACAATGGACTTTGTAGTAGGGCTTCCAACTACTCAGAAGGGATATGACGCAATATGGGTCATAGTTGACCGATTGACGAAATCAGCGCATTTCTTGCCCATCAAAATCCGATTCACTTTGGATCAGCTGGCGAAATTATATGTCAAAGAGATTATCTCAAGGCACGGAGTTCCAGTAACAATAGTAGCAGATCGAGATCCACGTTTTACCTCAAAATTTTGGAGGAGTCTACAAGCTTGTTTGGGGACACAGTTGAGAATGAGTACAGCCTATCATCCTCAAACCGATGGCCAGAGCGAAAGAAAAATTCAAACGTTGGAAGATATGTTTCGGGCGTGCGTCATGGATTTTAAAGGCAACTGGGATGATCATTTACCTCTGGTCGAGTTTGCTTACAACAATAGTCATCACGCTAGTATAGGCATGCCGCCCTACGAAGCATTGTACGGAAGGAAATGCAGAACTCCATTATGCTGGGATGAGATTGGTGAACGACCACTATTGGGACCCGAGCTGGTACAACAAACTGCTGAAATTGTCAAGGTGATAAGAGCCAGACTGGTAGCCGCTCAAGACAGACAGAAGAAGTATGCTGATCACCACCGACAAAATCGCGAATTTGAAGTCGGGAGCTTTGTGTTTCTCAAAGTATCACCTTGGAAGGGAAAGATCAGATTTGGTAAAAAGGGTAAACTCAGTCCGCGGTTTATTGGACCTTTCGAAGTGCTGAAACGGATGGGTGAAGTAGCTTATGAGGTAGCTTTACCTCCTGAGTTAGGTCATATTCACAATGTATTCCACATATCGGTGCTACGACCGTATAAGTCTGATTATAAGCATGTCATGGAGTATGAACCGATACAATTCGAGAAAGATTTGTCTTATGAAGAGGTTCCTGTTCAGATAGTGGACAGGAAGGAGCAAGTTCTTAGAAATAAAGTGATACCTTCTGTAAAGGTAATCTGGAGGAACCACAGTGCTGAGGAAGCAACGTGGGAACTCGAAGAGCAAATGATACAGAATTACCCTCAATTGTTTGCCTAATTGTTATATTGCGATTCTGGGGACAGAATCCTTATAAGGAGGGGAGAATGTAACGGACGATTTAATTGCGTTGTGATTCTGGGGACAGAATCCTTTTAAGGAGGGAAAGATGTAACGAATGCAATTTTGAGAATTAATAAAAATATTTATTGAGTTGTATAAATATTTTTGTTAATTTATTGAATTAATAGATGATTTATTAAGCTATTGTGAAATAAGTTTATGTTGAGTTAATTGTGTTAATTGTTACTTGAATATGATGTGTGATGATTATTCTAATTTAATTATTAATTAAATTAGATGATGAAAAGAATTATTTGAATAAATGATTTATGTTAATAAATAATTTATTTGAATAATATATTTTATTTGGTGTTTTTGTTAAATAAAATTATTATTTGAGTTAGTTATATTTAATTGAATTTATTTAATAATAATAAGTTCAATTAAATTAAATGTGTGACATTTAAAACTATATGTTATAATGTTTTATTAAAATAAATGAAAGGAGTTTTAATTTAGTTTTTCCAAACTAGGCCTTGTGACCTTTGGTTGGATAAATGAGTTATTTTAATTGTGTTTTACCAAACAAGACATAAGAATAATAGGTTATTTTTATTAGTGTTTACCAAACAAGCCTTAGAGGCTTTTGAAATCTTTAACTGATAGATTAATATCATACGTTATTATTTTATTAAATCATCAGTTTTTATTTTATCAGTTTATATTTTTAAACTACGTCAGTTAAGAAAAAGAAAAGAAAGAAGAGAAAGAACAGAGTTTGAGAGAAAGAAAAGAATAGAGCTCTGTGAGTTTGAGAGTTGAGAGAAAAGAAAGAATTGAGAGTTTGTGAATTGAGAAAGAGAAGGAAGGGAAGTGCTAGTAAGGAATTATATATAGCTTGAAGGTATAATTCTTTTGGTTTTGTTCTTCATTATGTTTTTATTATTTTATTTCTCTATATATGATTTCTACTTCACTGTATATGAATTTATATGCCAAATATATGAATTACTTGGTTATAATTGTTAGTAAGCATGTATTAAAGATTATGTGGTGATTATAAACTAGTTTGAAGAATTAATTCATGAAAACATGCTTTAGAATTGAGTTCTTAGTTTTACAGAGCTTTATTTCATGTATGGCATATTTGTATGAAAATTGATGCTCTAGTTGGTTATTAATCGGTAAAGTGATAATTGTTTATGATTATTTGATGAAAAACATGAGTTATGCAAAAAGAATTGTTTTAATTGGTTGAAAAATGAATTTACAGAGTTTAATTTCATGAGAATGGTTAAAACTTGAATATTTGGTTTTAACAGTGAATTTTTGGTTTTAAACTAGTTGTTTATGTGTTAGAATGATTAAAATGTTTACATAACATGTTAGGTAAATGTTTTATATCATATATGATGTCTGGGTATGTTTAATTTGTATTCTGGATGGTAGAATTCGGAAAATTTGGCCAAATTTGGCCTAAGTTCTCACTGGTTCGCGACTGTAGGAGATGACTGTCGAGTCTCTCGTCCCAGCGAGAGAAATGAACTGTAAATTCTCGCCCCGGCGAGAGCTCGCCCCGGCGAGAAAATTTAAAAGGAATTCTCGCCCTGGCGAGAACCACTGCTGGAAAATTTTTATTTTGTTTTCCTTTCTTAGAAGTTATGATGGATAATTAAATTTATATTAAAGTATTAAGTGATTAATGAAATTCCTAGACAATTGAAACTTGTTGATCATGGTTTGCTAAATGAGATGTTATAATAAAAAGGATAAAAGCAAGCTTAAAGTGTATATTATTTTGTAACTAATTATGTTACCATTTTATAATTAAATGTATAGGTTGTTTAAGGATCGTGAGATATTTAATTTGTAATCAACGCTTGAGGCAAGTTCCTTATCTCAACTTATTACTTTATGTTGAGCACGTTTTCCTTCCTTAAGCTTGAAAATTATTTATAGCAAGTTGTTGTTCTCTTTTAACTTGTTAATTTATTCAAGACAAGTTTATTTATATTGAGCAAGCTTATTGACCTTAGCTTATTGATATTCAAGCAAGGTTATTATCATGATTATATACTCAAGCTTTATTCCAATCATTGTTATTATTCAAACTTCGAGTATAGTTTCAATTGAACAAACTCTATTGAATTAGACTAGCAAACCCTTTTTGATTCAGCTAGTCCTTAGTTGATGAACGTTTCAAAGACTTAGAATGTAATCTATACTTGTTCCAAGCCAATTTCCTTTTTGGTATGGATTCAGACGATAAACTGAGATGAACAACCCTAACATAGGGGATTACTAACGCGACAGCGTTAAAATGTTTGTGCACAATACATTGTACAAAGGGCTGATCCCCCTGAGTACGAGATGTTGGTCCATAGTCTATATGACTGTTAAAGGTTACAGTAGAAATACTTGTCAACCTAGGACATAGTTTGAGGTCTTGTGACCCTCAGATATAATTTCTAAATCTTGAATTCTATATTTTTGGAATCAAGCATTCTAAAGAGCTTTTAAATTTAAATCATTTATTGGTTGAGAATCAGCAAACTATTACTCCTCAGTTGAAATCATTTCATTTAGATATTATTGTTATTGTACCTGTGAGCAATTGTTTGCTCACTCTTGCACAAATTATTGCAGCTAAGGCTGAGAAATCGGACGAGCCGTCCACGAGCAAAGGCAAGGGCAAGATGCATAAATAGCTAAAGATCTGTTATTTATTTGATGATCGATTGTATCAAGACTTATTTAAATTACGTTTTATTCCGCATTTGATGTATTAAGGTTAAGATAACCTGGGAGTTGAATATTTAATAGTTTGGTGATGTAACCCATTTTGGGAAGATATTTCTTTAAGTTTATTTAATTGTTATTTTATTGGGTAGTTAGTTTTGAATGTATGTTATAGTGAACACCAAATCAGTGGGAATTAAGTACCTGGATTTGGGGGTGTCACAAGAGCAGAAGAAAAAGAAAAGTGAAAATGATAATAAAACAAGTGCTAGCCATGGTGGAAGCAATCAAAAGAGAAAGTGGAGTGATAGTAACTCTGGTGGCAGTCAGCAGGGAAGTCAGAAAAGGAAGGTGGAGGTATGCAGTAACTGCGGAAAGAGCCATGTGGCTGTTTGTTTGAAGGGTAAGAGAGTGTGCTTTAACTGCGGTCAGGAGGGTCATATCGCACCGAATTGCCCTAGTCTAAAGAAGGGCGCATGTTTTATTTGCGGGTCGAAGGATCACTTTGCTCGGGATTGCCCTAAGAAAGCTACAGGTGGAGCTAGTGCAGGAAAGGGGAACAGCAGTGGTGGCAATCTGACTATCACAGGACCGACGCAGCCCAATCGACCTACCGCTCGAACATTCAACATGACGGTGCAGGATGCTGTGCAGTCAAAGGATGTAGTGTCAGGTATCATTCCGGTCAATAGTGTAAATGCTTACGTATTATTTGATTCGGGTGCTACTTGTCCATTTATATCCGATGATTTTGCTAGAAGATTAGAGTTACCTCAGGAAGAATTAGATTACCCCATGAATATAGAAATTGCAAACAAGGAAGTGATTCCTGTTAGGTTTGTCCACAAAAACTATCAGGTAGATATTAAGGGTCATGTGATGACAGTCAACTTGATCCCAATTCGTCTTGGGGAGTTTGACGTTATTTTGGGAATGGAGTGGTTGTTCAATCATGGGGCAGTTATTGATTGTCAAAAGAAGTGTGTAAACCTTATGACTCCGTCAAAGGTAGTGTTTTATGGCAGCAAGTCGCCTAGATAAACGAGTTGTCTGACGATGATGCAGGCCAGAAAGATGTTGACACAAGGATGTGTAGGATATCTAGCCTACATAGTCGATACCCGAAAGGTGGGCGTAAAGCTGGAGGAGATACCGGTAGTTAGGGATTTTATGGACGTGTTTCCTAATGATTTGCCGGGATTACCGACAAATAGAGAAATTGAGTTTGTAATTGATGTAGTACCGGGTACAGCCCCTATATCAAAAGCCCCGTACCGAATGGCTCCGGTAGAAATGAAGGAGTTGATGGTGCAATTGCAAGAGTTGCTGGATAAAAAGTATATCCAACCGAGCGTTTCGCCGTGGGGAGTGCCAGTGTTATTCGTCAAGAAGAAGGACGGATCAATGCATCTTTGCATTGATTATAGAGAGTTGAACAAGGTCACGATTAAAAACAAGTATCCGTTGCCAAGGATCGATGACCGGTTTGATCAACTGAAGGGAGCAAAATATTTTTCAAAGATAGATCTGCGAAGTGGGTACCATCAGTTGAAGGTGAGAAAGGAAGACATACCAAAGACGGCATTTCGAACTAGATATGGTCACTATGAGTTTTTGGTTATGTCATTTGGTTTAACAAACGCACCTACAGCGTTTATGGATTTAATGAATAGAGTATTCAAACCATTTCTGGATAAATTTGTAGTGGTATTCATAAACGACATTTTGGTTTACTCCAAAACTCAGGAAGAACATGTGGAGCATTTAAGGGTGACATTGGAGGCGTTAAGGAAAGAGAAATTATATGCAAAATTTTCAAAGTGCAAATTTTGGTTGGAGCGTGTTCAATTCCTTGGGCATGTTATCGATAAAGACGTGATTTCGGTGGATCCAGCTAAAGTGGAAGTTGTGATGAATTGGGATCAGCCGAAAATACCGTCAGAAGTGAGGAGTTTCCTAGGTTTGGCAGGTTATTACAGGCGTTTTATTCAGGATTTCTCCAAGATCGCCACTCCGTTGACGAATTTAACAAGAAAGTCAGTGAAGTTCGTTTGGACAGAGAAGTGCGAAGAGAGTTTCCAAGAACTAAAGAAGAGACTAAGTTCGGCGCCTGTGTTGTCTTTGCCAGATGATACAGGAAATTTTGTGGTGTATAGTGACGCATCACATAAAGGACTTGGTTGTGTGCTTATGCAGAATGGTAAGGTTATTGCATATGCATCGCGCCAACTAAAAGACTATGAAAAAGGGTATCCGACCCATGATTTGGAGTTGGCAGCCGTGGTGTTTGCTTTGAAAATCTGGAGGCACTATCTCTATGGGGAGAAGTGTGAAATATATACAGACCGTAAAAGTCTGAAGTATATTTTCACACAGAAAAATTTGAATATGCGGCAGAGATGGATAGAATTGATCAAAGATTATGATTATGAAATTCTATACCATCCAGGGAAGGCTAATGTGGTTGCCGACGCTTTGAGTAGAAAAGGTCAGGAGAAATTATTTTTGTTAACTGCTCAGGAGAAGCTTGTAGCAGAAATGGCTAAATTGGAGTTAGAGGTGAAGGGTCTGGCAGAGCTTAATGAAAAATTGTTCCATCTGGAAACCCAACCAACTTTGGTGGAAAAAGTGAAGGAAACGCAACTTCAGGATGAGGAATGTGTTAAGATACGGAAAAGAGTGCTTGAGGGAGAAGAGCTTAAATACAAAATCGACACCGAAGGGTTGCTGAGATTTGAAGGCAGAATCTGGGTTCCGTCAGTACTAGAGATCAGAGAAGAGATTTTGAACGAAGCTCATAGCTCAAGATTTTCGATACACCCGGGTAGTACAAAGTTGTATCAGGATCTTCGACAACATTTTTGGTGGTCAAACATGAAAAGAGAGGTTGCTGAGTGTGTTGCGAAGTATCTCACTTGTCAGAGGGTCAAAGGAGAGCATCAACGACCAAGTGGTTTGTTACAGCCCTTGGAGATACCAGAATGGAAGTGGGAGCATATCACGATAGACTTCGTGGTAGGGCTTCCAACTACTCAGAAGGGTTATGACGCAATATGGGTCATAGTGGACAGACTGACGAAATCAGCACATTTCTTGACTATCAAAATCAGATTCACTCTGGATCAACTGGCCAAATTATACGTCAAGGAAATTATTTCGAGGCACGGAGTTCCAGTATCAATTGTGTCAGACAGAGATCCACGTTTCACATCAAAATTTTGGAGGAGTCTGCAAACTTGTTTGGGGACGCAGTTGAGAATGAGTACAACTTACCATCCTCAAACCGATGGCCAGAGCGAAAGAACAATTCATGAAAGTAGTATGCACACAAGCCAATCATATTTGATATGATGTAGCATATACTTTGTAATCTTTTTCATTTATTAATAAAGAATTGATTTTCTCAAAAGGCATTTTATATTATCTACATGGTGTTGTTATATTAAATGTGATAAACCCATAGTTTTGAGCAATGCTTTTAGAATCATGATGGTGATCATGCTAATGAGATCTAAATTCAAGATAGCTCACAAACTAAAATTGTTCCTAATCGTTGGATTACTAAATAGGGGATTAGTGAATCCGGATAGATTAGTACATACGTTGCTTGCTCTTAGGAAGAGGATGATTGATCTCATAATCATTTGTGTGGAAACACTAAAGCAAGTATGTAGGTGCTTATTGGAGAATAAGCTCATTGAACGTGACTCGCTAAGGAATACCTAATGGAGTTTTACTCGCCTGTCAATAGGAATTCCTAAAGTGATAGTAGTACAAGTGATCCTTGGACTTGAGATCATCATAGTATCTTGTGTATGATGAGTTATACTTTGACATGTCCCTTAAGACCTTGTGGGTATATAAAAGGGTATGATTGGGTATAATTAGTTGTACATGGAGATAGGTGAATGATCAACAAAGAATCTACCTCGTCTAGTAAAAGATGTGAATGTCCTATGTGATTCGATAAATGATAACTCAGTAGTCCTTGGCCAAGGCAGAATGAAATTAGAAAGGAGTTTCTAATTTGCATTATTTAGAGTTGTGCATTTGGGAATCGAAATACATATAATTAAATAAAATAAAACTTGACAGTAATTCCACGTCTTATATTTAATTGGGACATTGTATGGTAGAAGGATTGAATTGTACGGTAACTATTAACTCAAAGGTTCTTTTGTGATTAATGTTGAAATCTATATTATCTGGAAAGTCGTTGATCGCTAAGGGGGCTTACCCTTATTGTAGAATAAATATTATTTATTTAAATGAATTAAATAGTTTAATTTATTTATTTAAATAAGATTAGAATTGTTCTAATTGATTTATTCACAACCGGTTTAATATGGAGAACCTAAAGGGTCACACCGCAAAAGGAAAATATTTATTTAAGAAGTAAATGGCATAATTGTAATAATAAGTTAAGTGTATTTAATTTACTCTATGGAGATAGAATAAATTAAATAGCTTAATATTTATTATTTAATATTTTGGAAATATTAAATATAAATTAATAAGAGGAGTCTTATTATTATTATTACTTTTACTATTATTTAATTCCTAATAGGGATTGGGAATTAATTAATAGAAGTACTCTCCCATGGATTCCTAATTGGATTAGGAGCATTATTAATTAAAGGAGTTTAATTATAATACAAACCCTAATCCTAAATAGTTTAGGGAAGGGTTATTCCTACATCTATAAATAAGAGGGGTCTTATCATAGATTAGGGTTACACACTCTTGCATTAGATTGTGGAGAGTACTTACAATTTCTATATAGATAGAAACTAGGGTTTTGCCATATACCCAATTTCTTGAATACTCGTTCTTCCTTGGTGGATCACCTCTAGAGGCCAAACACTTGGGTGGCTAACGTTGATCAAAGGAAGGAATCACACCGTAGCATTCGAGGAGAACACGAAGGACTAGGAGTTGAACTTGTACCCGAGGAAGCTTTGTTCAACGAGGGTATAATTCTTATTCTCTTTATCTTTCATTTATATCGTTAATTGAGCACATAGATTGATCTTGGTGCTGGTTTGTATAAAATTTTAAAATCCAATTTTATCGCGCTTCCGCACTATTTATGTAATTTGATTGCATGTTCGCGCTATATACAAACCTAACAGTGGTATCAGAGCCTAATCATGTGCTAATTATCGATTTTGATGATTCCATGTATGAATTGATATGCGAAACGTTCGAATTTTTGGGCAAGAAAATTTTTCTGATTCTGCATCGCGGCGCGGCCGCGCCGCTTCCAGTTCATTTTGGAGCGCGGCCGCGCCCTAACCCAGAAAAACGTTTCCTGGGGTGCAGCGCGGCCGCGCCGCTCCTAGTTCAAAATGGAGCGCAGCCGCGCCGGTGTCCAGACTTTGAAAAATTTTGTTTTTCGCAATTAAAATAAATGGTTTATTTAATTGATAAAAGTTTAAAATAAAAGAGTTTATTTTATCTGGAATAGGATTTCAGATTGCTAAAATTAAAGGAGTTTAATTTGGATTTGGTTTTTGATTAAAATAAAAGAGTTTATTTTGTTTCAAAACTAAATATTAGCAAAACTTTTGCCCATTAATTGAAATCAATGCATATATGGAATGATTTTATTATTCATGGGATGAATGTTATTTATTGATACATATAGAGATATGTATGATAATAAATAGGGATTGATTATGGACTGTTGACCAATGTGTGATTGGATTTATTTTAGTGGATGCTTGAATGTATGGGTTTTTTTATAAATGGGGTCTGCGTACCTCGTCTTCTCTAATTTTTCTTAATGTAAATTCTATCTCCCTCCTATGTACTTCCCCTTGACTGCTGATCAAGGTTTCTATTTGTTGTAAATAGTTTATGTAATAGGACTAGTTAGAATTAATTTTTTGAAGAATTGGAGACAAAGGAGCAAGGAGCGCTTGAAGACCCGTTTGTATTGGAGCCCGAGTTTAAATGTAATAGTTATATTTAAATTTAATTCTTGCACCCTAGGTTTGACCTTTTGGTTCACTTGGTGGCTCTAGTGAACCAAACTAGAATAAAAGTCCATAATCAATCCGGGTAGAATATAGTATTCTATATGTGCATGCTTACTATATATATTATATATTATCCAACATGCTTCGCATGTAAAATAATATGACGCGTATTTTATATATATATGTGCATGCACGCTAAACAAGATGAGACTAATAATAACAAACCCCTCAAAGTAATATATTAAGTCCTAAGCGTTCAAAGATATTTGGAATATCGAACGTCGCCTTCTAGCATGGTAAAACAATAGAGTATTAAATATTTAATATAAGTTTGTTGTGTCACCACAAGGCAAGTATTAAATATTTAAGATGTTGCTTTATCACATTTGATGCTTATAAATAGACTGAACGATGCTGTTTTGTTGTGTCACCACAAGGACAGTGTTTTTCTTTCGAATATATGGAAGTGTTAGGTTGGACTTAACTTGGATAATTTTGATTCGGATGTGTCACCAATTGATCAAAATAATCTAAGAGGCAAAATACAAGGAGTTACATAGTGATGTAATTGACAATAGTTGTCTACCTATTTATTTATATATCGCTTGTTGTGTCACCACAAGGCTATATACATTTGAAATGGGATCCTTAATCTCACTAGCAAATCTTTAATTAGAATTGCCGAACTATATAATGAGGGTAATATAGTTTGATGAAAATAGTGGGAGATACCAATTTAAAATAAAGACCTAATTTATTTTGGTAATTAATTAAATGAACGTATGCTAAAATGTTGTCTATTTCACATGCAGAATTTAAAAATGTCAAACTCACTATCACTGCGTAGCATACTTGATGCTAACAAACTGACCGGACCGAATTACATGGACTGGTTAAGGAATCTGAGAATTGTTCTCACTGCTGAAAAGATTTCTTATGTCCTAAATTCGTCAGTCCCTGCAAGTGTTGCAGAAACAGCCTCTGAGGAAGAGATTGCTACTTTCAGAAAGTGGCAAGATGATGCAATCTTGGCTCAATGCATCATGCTCGCATCCATGAGTAACGAGCTTCAGCGTCAGCATGAAACTATGAATGCTCCTACTATATTGCTGCATCTCAAAGAGTTGTATGGTGAGCAAAGTAGGACTGCTAGATATCAGATATCTAAGGAGCTCTTCCGATCTCGTATGACCGAGGGCACTGCTGTTGAGACTCATGTCCTTAAGATGATCAATCTGATTGAACAACTTGGACAACTTGGGTTCGTGATGGATGGGGAGTTAAGCCAAGATTTGATCTTGCAGTCACTCTCGGACACCTTCTCACAATTTGTTGTGAATTTTCACATGAATAAGTTGGATGTCAGTTTGCCTGAGCTACTTAACATGCTGAAAACTACTGAAGGTCACTTCTCATCGAACAAGAACCAAGTCTTACTAGTGGATGATTCTTCCAAGAAAAGGAAGAGGCCCAAGGTATCTTCTGAAAAGAAGAAAAATAAGAAGGCTAAGGGCAAGGCGAAGGGAAAGGATAAAAAGAAACCTGATCCAGATAGCAAAGGAATTTGCTACCATTGCAATAAGCCGGGACACTGGAAGAGGAACTGTAAGGAGTATCTTGCGGGCCAAAAGAAGCTTGGAGAAGCTTCGACTTCCGATCTAGGTTTGTTCATGATTGAAATTAATTTTTCTGAAAGTCAAAATTCTACTTGGGTATTGGATACCGGCTGTAGTTCTCACATATGTAATAATATGCAGGGACTAAGCAGAAGTAGGAAGCTGAACAAGGATGAAGTCGTCCTACGAGTTGGAAATGGAGCAAAGGTTGCTGCATTGGCTGTAGGGACTTATTGTTTAGCACTGCCTTCGGGCAAGTTCATTAGTTTAAATAATTGTTATTATGTTCCAACACTCATTAGAAACATTATTTCAATTTCTGTATTGGATATGGATGGTTTTGATATTATAATAAAGAACAACAGTTGTTCTATTTATAATAAAAATGTTTTATATGGTGTTGGCAATCTACTGAATGGACTTTACATACTTGACTTGAATGAAAATATACTTCAAATTGAACAAACTAAGAAAAGAAAAAGAGATGATGTTAATTATACCTTTATGTGGCACTGTAGACTCGGTCATATCAATGAAACAAGATTATCCAAGTTGCATAAAGATGGGCTTTTAGAGCTATCTGATTACGAATCATATCCAACTTGTGAATCTTGTCTCATGGGTAAGATGACTAAATCCCCTTTTAGTGAAAAAGGAGAAAGAGTTACAGAGTTGTTAGCGTTGGTACACACAGACGTATGTGGACCTATGACAACGAATGCACGAGGAGGGTATTCTTATTTTATTACTTTCACTGATGATCATTCTAGATTTGGATATGTGTATTTAATGAAATACAAATCTGAATCGTTTGAAAAGTTCAAAGAATTCAGAAGTGAAGTAGAGAAACAAACTGGTAAAAATATTAAAATTCTTCGATCGGATCGAGGAGGGGAATATTTAACCAATGAGTTTCTCAATTGTCTCAAAGAAAATGGTATAATCTCACAATGGACTCCACCAGGGACGCCACAGTTGAATGGTGTATCTGAAAGGAGAAATCGAACATTGTTGGACATGGTTCGTTCCATGATGAGTTTTACCAACCTTCCAGTATCCTTCTGGGGTTATGCCCTAGAATCGGCTACATACCTACTTAACAAGGTACCTACCAAATCCGTCCCAAAGACTCCATATGAGATATGGACAGGGAGGAAACCAAATCTTAAGCATGTTAAGACTTGGGGTTGTCCAGCTTATGTCAAAAGGTTTGAGCATGATAAGCTGAAGACTAGATCCGACAAATGTAGATTCGTGGGATACCCTAAAGAAACATCAGGGTATTATTTCTATCATCCTACTGATCAAAAGGTGTTTGTTGCGAAACACGCTGCCTTCTTGGAAAAAGAGTTTATCCTTGAAGGGGTCAGTGGGAGTAAGATATATCTTGAAGAAGTTCAAGAACCACAAAATACTACGGATCAAAGTCATGTACCTGACCAAGTAGAAGAACCTACTGTACCACTACCTATTCGTAAATCTGGAAGAGTACCGAAGATACCTGAGAGGTATGGATTCATCATAGAGGATGATGATGAGGTACGCATCATAGATGATGATGATCCATTGACTTACGAAGAGGCTATGAGTAGTGAAGACTCAGAGAAATGGCTAGAAGCCATGAAATCCGAGATGGACTCCATGTATGAAAACCAAGTATGGACTTTGGTTTCACCACCTAAGGGCATTAAGCCTATTGGGTGTAAATGGGTCTTTAAGAGAAAGACTGGAGCGGACGGCAAGGTAGAGACCTATAAGGCCCGACTGGTTGCAAAAGGTTTCAAACAAAGACAAGGAGTTGACTATGATGAAACCTTCTCACCAGTAGCTATGCTCAAGTCCATTCGGATTTTGCTTGCGATTACAGCTTATTATGACTACAAGATCTGGCAAATGGACGTGAAAACGGCCTTCCTCAATGGAGAGCTTGAGGAGAATGCATATATGATACAGCCAGAGGGTTTTGTTTCAACGGTTGGAACAAACCAAGTCTGTAAGCTACAACGATCCATTTATGGATTGAAGCAAGCTTCTCGAAGATGGAACATCCGTTTTGATGAGATAATCAAAAGGTTTGATTTTATAAAAAATGAGGATGAACCTTGTGTGTATAAGAAGGTTAGTGGGAGCGCTATATCATTCCTTGTATTATATGTGGATGATATATTACTGATTGGGAATGATGTTCCTATGCTACAGTCGATCAAAATTTGGTTATCTAAACACTTCTCCATGAAGGACTTGGGTGAGGCATCCTATATTTTGGGGATAAAGATCTATAGGGATAGATCTAAAAGGATGCTTGGCTTGACCCAAGAAAAGTACATTGACTCGATGCTAAAAAGGTTTAGTATGGAAGATTCCAAGAGAGGTCTCATACCGATGAGCCATGGAATACATCTCTCCAAGAAACAGGCCCCAAAGACACCTGAGGAGAGAGACCGAATGAGTAAGATTCCTTATGCTTCAGCAATAGGATCTATCATGTACGGTATAATATGTACTAGACCAGATGTCGCTCATGCACTTAGTGTAACAAGTAGATATCAGTCGAATCCAGGAGAAGAGCACTAGAAGGCAGTGAAAAACATCCTAAAGTACTTGAGAAGAACTAAGGATGTATTTCTAGTCTACGGTGGGTCTGAATTGAAACTAGAGGGCTATACAGACTCAAGTTTTCAAACGGACCAAGATGACAGCAAATCCGTTTCAGGGTACGTGTTTACCTTAAACGGTGGCGCAGTGAGTTGGAAAAGTTCCAAGTAGCAAACAGTTGCTGATTCAGTGACAGAGGCAGAGTACATAGCTGCAAGTGAAGCTGCAAAGGAAGCTGTTTGGATGAAGAAGTTCATAACTGAACTAGGAGTGGTTTCTAGCATTAGAGGAGCCGTACCTTTATTTTGTGACAACAACGGAGCTGTTGCGCAGGCTAAGGAACCCAGGTCTCATCAGAAATCCAAACACGTGTTGCGGCGGTTTCATTTGATTAGAAAGATCATTGAAAGAGGAGATGTCACCCTGGAGCATGTGGACTCTCAAGATAACATTGCAGATCCATTTACTAAAGCTTTAACACAACAGCAGTTTGATCGTCACTTAGAGAAGATGGGTATAAGATACCATGGCGATTGACTTTAGTGCAAGTGGGAGATTGAAAGTAGTATGCACACAAGCCAATCATATTTGATATGATGTAGCATATACTTTGTAATCTTATTCATTTATTAATAAATAATTGATTTTCTCAAAAGGCATTTTATCTACATGGTGCTGTTATATTAAATGTGATAAACCCATAGTTTTGAGCAATGCTTTTAGAATCATGATGGTAATCATGCTAATGAGATCTAAATTCAAGATAGCTCACAAACTAAAATTGTTCCTAATCGTTGGATTACTAAATAGGGGATTAGTGAATCCGGATAGATTAGTACATACGTTGCTTGCTCTTAGGAAGAGGATGATTGATCTCATAATCATTTGTGTGGAGACACTAAAGCAAGTATGTAGGTGCTTATTGGAGAATAAGTTCATTGAACGTGACTCGCTAAGGAATACCTAATGGAGTTTTACTCGCCTGTCAATAGGAATTCCTAAAGTGATAGTAGTACAAGTGATCCTTGGACTTGAGATCATCATAGTATCTTGTGTATGATGAGTTATACTTTGACATGTCCCTTAAGACCTTGTGGGTATATCAAAGGGTATGATTGGGTATAATTAGTTGTACATGGAGAAAGGTGAATGATCAACAAAGAATCTACCTCGTCTAGTAAAAGATGTGAATGTCCTATGTGATTCGATAAATGATAACTCAGTAGTCCTTGGCCAAGGCAGAATGAAATTAGAAAGGAGTTTCTAATTTGCATTATTTAGAGTTGTGCATTTGGGAATCGAAATACATATAATTAAATAAAATAAAACTTGACAGTAATTCCATGTCTTATATTTAATTGGGACATTATATGGTAGAAGGATTGAATTGTATGGTAACTATTAGCTCAAAGGTTCTTTTGTGATTAATGTTGAAATCTATATTATCTGGAAAGTCGTTGATCGCTAAGGGGGCTTACCCTTATTGTAGAATAAATATTATTTATTTAAATGAATTAAATAGTTTAATTTATTTATTTAAATAAGATTAGAATTGTTCTAATTGATTTATTCACAACCGGTTTAATATGGAGAACCTAAAGGGTCACACCGCAAAAGAAAAATATTTATTTAAGAAGTAAATGGCATAATTGTAATAATAAGTTAAGTGTATTTAATTTACTCTATGGAGATAGAATAAATTAAATAGCTTAATATTTATTATTTAATATTTTGGAAATATTAAATATAAATTAATAAGAGGAGTCTTATTATTATTATTACTTTTACTATTATTTAATTCCTAATAGGGATTGAGAATTAATTAATAGAAGTACTCTCCCATGGATTCCTAATTGGATTAGGAGCATTATTAATTAAAGGAGTTTAATTATAATACAAACCCTAATCCTAAATAGTTTAGGGAAGGGTTATTCCTACATCTATAAATAAGAGGGGTCTTATCATAGATTAGGGTTACACACTCTTGCATTAGATTGTGAAGAGTACATACAATTTCTATAGAGATAGAAACTAGGGTTTTGCCACATACCCAACTTCTTGAATACTTGTTCTTCCTTGGTGGATCACCTCTAGAGGCCAAACACTTGGGTGGCTAACGTTGATCAAAGGAAGGAATCACACCGTAGCATTCGAGGAGAACATGAAGGACTAGGAGTTGAACTTGTACCCGAGGAAGCTTTGTTCAACGAGGGTATAATTCTTATTCTCTTTATCTTTCATTTATATCGTTAATTGAGCACATAGATTGATCTTGGTGATGGTTTGTATAAAATTTTAAAATCCGATTTTATCGCGCTTCCGCACTATTTATGTAATTTGATTGCATGTTCGCGCTATATACAAACCTAACAATTCAAACGTTGGAGGATATGCTTCGGGCGTGCGTTATGGATTTTAAAGGCAACTGGGATGATCATTTACCTCTGGTCGAGTTTGCCTATAACAATAGTCATCACGCGAGTATTGGAATGATGCCATATGAAGCATTGTATGGAAGGAAGTGCAGAACTCCATTGTGTTGGGACGAGGTTGGTGAACGTCGCCTATTGGGACCCGAGCTGGTACAACAAACTGCTGAAATTGTCAAGGTGATAAGAGCCAGATTGTTAGCTGCTCAAGACAAGCAAAAGAAATATGCGGATCAGCATCGTCAAAATCGCGAATTTGAAGTCGGGAGTTTTGTGTTCCTCAAAGTATCTCCCTGGAAAGGAAAAATCAGATTCGGTAAAAAGGGTAAACTCAGTCCGCGATTTATTGGACCCTTCGAGGTGCTGAAACGAGTAGGCGAGGTGGCTTATGAGGTAACTTTACCTCCCGAGTTAGACCACATTCATAATGTCTTTCACATATCGGTGCTACGACCGTATAAGTCTGATTATAAGCATGTAATCGAATATGAACCAATACAGTTTGAGAAAGATTTATCCTATGAAGAGATACCTGTACAGATAGTAGACAAGAAAGAGCATATTCTCATAAATAAAGTGATACCTTCTGTGAAGGTAATCTGGAGGAACCATAGTGCTGAAGAAGCTACGTGGGAACTCGAAGAGAAAATGATGCAGAGTTATCCTCAATTATTTGTTTAACTTTTGTATTGCGATTCTGGGGACCGAATCTTTGTAAGGAAGGGAGAATGTAACAGACGAATTAATTGCGTTGTGATTCTGGGGACAGAATCCTTTTAAGGAGGGAAGGATGTAACGAATGCAATTTTTGTGATTAAATAAAAATATTTATTGAATTATATAAATATTTTTATTAATTTATTTATGGAGTAAAATAAATAATTTATAAAGTTATGGTGAAAGAATTTATGTTAAATGATATTTAAATGTGATTTGATGCGATTATTCTAATTTAATTTAATAATTAAATTAGATGATTAAATGGTTTATTTGAATAAATGATTTATTTGAATAAGATAATTTATTTGGTGTTATTGTTATTGGTTAAATAGAATTATTAATTAATTAGTAAGGTTTAATTGAATTTATTTAATAATAAGTTTAATTAAATTAAAAGTGTGACAATTAAAACTATATAATATAATGATTTATTAAAATAAATGGAAAGGATTTTGTTTTTGTTTTAACAAATAAGGCCTTGTGACCCTTGATTAGGAAAAAGGGTTATTTTGTTCTTATTCAGCCAAACGAAGCCTTATGCCTTTTAGGATTCTATTTTTTTTATTTTTGAGTTGGCCAAACATGGCTTAACTCTTGATTTCCTCAACTGATCAATTGAAGTCTGAGTACGTTAAAATAAGGCTCATCAGTTAAAAAAAGAAGAAGAAGAAAGAGCAGAGCTTGAGAGTTCAGAGAAAAAAAGAGAGTAAGAATAGAGAGAAATTGAGATAAGAGGTTGGAGATTGGAGAGAAGAATCAAAAGAGAATTCACCAAGTTCTCTAGGCAATAGAAGGTATAATCTCTTTTAAATTTTACTAATAGTTTTGTTTCACTGTATATGGTTTTTAGTTTCATGTAGGTGAATTATTTGCTAAAAGCAAGAATTAGTTGATGTGATTGATAGTAAACAAGTATTAGATGATTTTATGATGATTATAAACCAATTTAAATGAATTAATCCATGAAAGCATGTTTTAAAATTGAGTTTTTGGTTTACAGAGTTCTATTTTCATGTATGGCATATATGTATGAAAATTGATGTTCAATTTGGTTATTAACCGGTAAATTGACATTTGATTATGATTATATAATAAAAAATGAAAAGAATGCAAGTGGAATGGATTAAAATTGTCGAAAGATGAGTTTACATTGGTTAATTTTATTAAAATGGCTAAAACATGAATATTTGGTTTAAACAGATAATTTTTGGTTCAATTTGGTTGGTTATGTGTATTATAATGGTTAGAATGTTTAGAAACATGTTGGGTAATTGTTTTATATTGTATTTGATATCTGGGTATGTTTAAACTGTGTTGGATGGTAGAATTCGGGAAATTTGGCCAAATTTGGCCTAAGTTTTCACTGGTTCGCGAACTGTTGAAGGTGACAGTCGAGTCTACCGCTCCGGCGGTAGAAATGAACTGAAAGTCTCGCCCTGACGGTCTTGTCGCCCCGGCGGCATATTTGAACTATGTTTCTCGCCCTGACGACAGCCTCGCCCCGACGACGGTTTTGTATAGAAATCCACCGCCCTGGCGGTGGAACAGTAACTGAAAAAAAAATAATATTAAAATTTATTTATTTGTTTTGTGATATTGCTATGTTGCTATATGTATGTTTAAAACCTATATTGAGGTATTAAATGACCAATGAGATACCACGAGGGTTGTTAGCAAATATTTGTGGAATATCGAATGTCAATCGAGATGGTACAATAAAATAGGATAAGAACGAGACTTAAAATGTATATGAATCTGTAACTAATTATTGTTACTATTTTATAATCGGAATGTATAGGGTGATTAAGGAACGTGAATTTAATCTGTAATCTACGAGCGAGGCAAGTTTTTCATCCTTAATCTTATTATTTCGTTTAAAGCAAATTTAATTTCATTGAGCCAACTTATTAACCTTAGCTTATTGTTATTCAAGCAAGGTTGTTATCATGTCAAGTACCTATGTATTATTCAAGTCATTTGTTATACGAGCATTGATCATTATTCAGACTTTGATTATAAATTCTATTGTACAACTTCATTGATGAATCAAATGCTTTAGTGACTAGCAAACCCTTATTGATTCAGCTAGTCCTTAGTTGATGAGCGTTCTAAAGACTTAGAATATTTTAAAATCTTTCCAAACCAAGTTCCTTTTGGTACGGATTCTGATGCTAAACTGAGATGAACAACCCTAATATAGGGGATTAATTACGCGACAACGTTAAAATGTTTGTGCACAATACATTGTACAAAGGGCTGATCCCCCTGAGTACGAGATGGATGGTCCATAGTCTATAAGACTGTTAAAAGTTGCGGTAGAAATACTTGATAACCTAGGACATAGTTCGAGGTCTTGTGACCCTCAGATACACTTTTAATCCTGAATCTATATTCAATTCTTGAGCTAAGCTTTCTATTGAGCTTTCAGATCTTGACTAGTTATTGATTGAATTCAGGAAAACTATTATACCTCAGTTAAAATCTACTTCATTGGTTATTCAATTGTTATTGTTATCACACTTGTGGGCAATTGTTTGCTCACTCTTGCGCTAAAACATTGCAGCTAAGGCAGAGAAATCGGACTAGCCGTCCACGAGCAAAGGCAAGGGCAAGATGCCGAAGTAGCTAAAGACCTGTTATCTATTGAGTGTTTACTTGTAACAAAACTTATTTAAATTTTATGTTTTTATTCCGCATTAATGTAATAGAGGTTAGATAACCTGGGATTTGTTTATTTAAGAGATTGGAGATGTAACCCCTTTTGTGGGAAGATGTTTTATTCAGTTCAATTATATTATCTTAATCATGGGTAGTTAGTAATAAATGTATGCTATAGTGAACACCAAATCTGTGGAGTTGAAGTACCCGGATTTGGGGGTGTCACAGAAGTTATATTTCATTGGGTACCACTCGACTCGATGAATTCCCCAATTCAACAAAATACCAAATATGATAAATCTCCCTGATTTATCTCCTACTGCACTCAATACAAGTTTAATACTAAGGTTATAACCTAGGTTTCGTAATCCTAATGTTTATAACCTACGACTCTGATACCAACCTGTGACGCCCCCAAATTCGGGTCTCAAATACCCGGATTTGGTCATCACGATCCAATGCAAACATTCACCTCCAAATAACATAAAAAGACTAAATGCGGAATATAATAAACATATGTTGTTCATTCAAAAGGTTTTACTAGTCCCAAGATTCGATAACCTCAAATACATAACATAAACCATACCCTAAATATTAATCAGGGTTCGAATTACATTGATAGTAAATTAAACTAGGCATAAACTAAAGTCAGCTACTTGAAGTCTAGCACTTCAACTTTTCCTTACCCTTGTCTTTGCCTGAAGTCTCGGGCTTAACTGCAATAAGGTTCATGATATAGCAAGGGTGAGCAACTAGTTTACCCAGCAAGTTTAAATACAACAATAAAGGATATATCATGATGAACGGAATATAAAGCGAAATTCAATAATATGAATATCGGAAGCAAGAATGTTAATTGCTTTTAGAACGAATGATAGTCAAATAGACTTTGAACAATAAACGTCCAAGGGAGTCAATAGCTAATTGACCCTTTGGTTACTGGCTACAGAATATGTACTTGAGGGGATCAACCTCGCTTAGTCTATGTGTATGCATAACATTTAATTCTGCTATTTGTATCTTATATCCGATACGTGAAATACTCCTCTATATTGAAGGGGTGTTCATAAAGTCCAATATTTCCGCACCATCAATTGGTTTGGATAGCTTTTAAAATCTAATATCGCATATGTCTAGCCGGACAATGGCTAAGACTTAACTATGGCAGTTCATCCATGTTAGAACTTTAATAAAGTACCAGTCAACATCGGCACGAGAACAATTGCACAATGTGTGAGTGTCAATAACAATGATGTGGAATAATTGTTAAGTAATTAATCCACTTAGAGCATGCTTGAGGAATTCAAGGTCAAGCTTAAATAAATAACTTGCAATACAATAATATCCTGCTCAAACGTAACTTGAGTAGGGTTAAGGAAACTTGCTCAACAAAATATGAGTCAGGTTAGGGTACTTGCACAAAAATGAAGTTTCAGTAAAAAGGGAACTTGCAATAGGTAAGCAGTTTGAAATAGGAGCTTGCATCAATTAAGGTTTTGGGGTAGAGAACTTGCCTGTTTGCTCAGCTACAATAATCTAGCTTTAAATTAAATTGCGTTGAGACGACCTAACATTAACAAGTCGGTCTCCCAATTAGTATCATATAGCTGGCACGAGTTTACTCTTATAAGAGGTTACACACCCAGTAATCCTAACACGTAGCCACGTAGATAGAACATTAATACTAAGTCCATATTCATTAATTCGCAATCTTAGCTAAATAAATTTCAAGTCTAGAACACCTCGATTCTAAGCATCAACGTAAGCTTGAACACATAACATATCAGTTCAATCATGCGATACAACTTAAGGCATACATATATACATGCTGCTAGGCTCTGCTTACCATTTAAGACAACTGGCAAAACTGGAGACCTGCGCGGATGCAATACTGTTTGCCTTAGGAGTGGCGTGGCCGCGCCACTCTCTGGACAGACCAAGAATGAATTTCATTCTGCAGGAACTCTCGTTTACTCTTAGCATACATGTTATTGATATGACTCAAATACACATGCTCATAATGTTATTAACTTGAGTTTGGACCCTAGCATGCTTATTCTAAATCCAATCCGAAGTTGTAAGATTTCATGTTGAAATTTCCATATGTTAAGCTACTCCATGTTCATCTCACAATGACACCCCTACTATGGTCACAACACCACATAATGAGGCTATACAAGACTTAATATGCATGCTCGTACGAAATCAACACATGTCCACATTAACACATGGCTTATACTTGGATTCTTATCATCATAGACTTGCTAGTATACATCAAATTCATGTTTAGCTAAATGAGGATCATGTCAATCATGTCTAGAGGCTCAATGAGTCCTAACATTTATGCTTGTATGGTCAGAACATAACTTCCCATAATATTTGACGATACTCGCCTTTAAACTCTATATTTTCCTTTGAAAATCATACTAAGACAACTCATGCCACGTGGCTCATGCAAGACAACCTGGAAATCATAATCCACATGCATTTGACTACATCTCTAAGCCATATACACATGCTCACATGGTCAGATATAAAAGACATAGATTTTGTAAAGCTATTTCAAGGTTCAAGCTCTCTTTTGGAAAAATACATACCTAGAGCAATACATATACAACTCATGGTATTTACAGGGATTCTAGATACATGGAAACCTATGTTTATGCATGAAGGAATTAAGCTAATATGCTCAAAGCATCAGAACAACAGTAGCTAAAACTGGCAGCCGCGCAGGCCACGCGGTTTTTAGCCTTGGGAGTGGCGCGGCCGCGCCACTCCTGTACTGGTTCAAGTTCGGCTCTGCTTCTGTAGAACTCAAAAATGACCATGGCCTAACCCATCTAAATGCAACCCAGAGCATCCACATTAGTCCCAAACATGCATACAAACCCATATAACATCTTTATACTAATTACCAAACTAATTAGCAAGAATTATGGATTTCATAGAATTTAACAAACAAGAAATTTAGAACACAATGTACCTTCTTGAATGCTAAATTGAAATCCTCCAATGCTTAATTGCAGAATACTAACACCTCTCAACAATACTCACACTTTATATAAATTTATCAGAAGTTGTAGCAACTGGATTATTGAAGAATTGGTTCCAATTTATAGAAAATTCATTACACAAACAGTGCTATTATCCAATTTGATTAACCAACGTGAAGAAGAAAAAGATGTTGGACAATGGAACTAATCAATTCACCCCACTCCCTCAGTCATCATTCCACCAACTGATACAAGCAAAATCACTAGACTAGGCACGGCTGGGAAAAGGGGGAAAAGAGGGGATTGGACTCCCACTGTTCACAATCAGTTATATACAAGTTTCATTTCCTTGGCTCTCTTCCCAAACACGACTGATGAAGGAATTTGTCCCATAATTTGTGTCCCATTCCTTTGCTATTAGTTACTTAAATAAACCATACTATATAAACTCAATTACTCTAGTATACATTAATACCAATATGTAATTACATAAAGATGGAATTAATAACTTAATCTAGTCCACTTAGTATTAATTTACTAAATAGACTATTACATAATAATATCAATATTGCACACATTAATTAATAATTATATTAATTAATTAAGGCAATTTAAATTCCTCTACTATATTCAAATAAATTGAATATTTAAATAATAGGCAACTTTATCAATTCTTCCGATATTAAACCTTAGGGCTAAGTCTACTAATTTAATTAAACCATTAGTGACACCCTTTAATTAATTCTAGCAATTACGCGCAATCACATACTCACATAACCAATTAATCACACAATATTCTAAATGAGCATATAAAGCTAACTCATTAAAAATTAAAATTTATATTTAATTAATAATGAAGTTTGAAAATTCTCAGATATTACATCCTCCCCCCTTATAAAAATTTCGTCCTCGGAATTATAAAAATAAGGTTACTCAAATAATTGCGGATAATTCGCTCTCATCTTTTCCCCGAGTTCCCACGTAGCTTCCTCGATAGCGTGATTTCTCCAGAGAACTTTAACGGAAAGAATGATCTTATTCCTTAGCTTTTGTTCCTTCCTATCGAGTATTTGGACAGGAATCTCTTCGTACGATAAGTCCTTCTCGACTTGAATTGGTTCGTAGGATATAACGTGCTTGTAGTCTGGTTTGTATGGCCACAACACTGACCCATGAAACACATTGTGAATGTGCTCCAGTTCAGGAGGTAACGCTACCTCGTAGGCCACTTCACTGTTTAGCAAAATCTTCAGACACAAAAGAACAGGTAGCACCCGAATCAAATAATACGCATGCATTTATATTATTGATTGGGATAATACCTGACACCACGTCCTTAGCAATCATTGAATCCCGGACGGTCATGTTGAATGTTCAGGCAGGGGTTCGGTTCGGCGGAGTCGAACCTCCAATCATCAGTTTACTGCCTCCTCCTCGGTTGCCACTTCCACCACTACTTCCTTTCTTTGGGCAGTTTCTGAACTAATGCTCCGTTGATCCACGGTTTTTCTTTGGGTTTGGGCAATGCGGTGCTATATGTCCTTCCTGGTTGCAGTTGTAGCAGACATTATGTCCCTTCCAGCACTCTCCCTTGTGATTTTTCCCACATTTTGAACACGCTTCAATCTTCTTCTTAAATCCTCCCTGATTATTCCCCGTCTGATTTGTGTTGGTGTTGTTGCTATTGTTGTTACCGCCATCCCATTTTCTCTTTCCCGAAATGCTTCCACCGCTACTGCCACCTCCACGGTAGTCTCATCTACCTTTCTTATTCTTTTTGTGTTGATTCAGGGCTTCAATCCCTCCTTCGGTGATGATGGCTTTTTCCAGCAGCGCACTAAAAGTCTCGATCTGGAGAACGGCTACCTTGTTATACAACCATGGTTTCAACCTTTGCTCAAACCTTTGCGTCTTTAGCTCTTCAGTACTTACTTACAATGGTGCAAAATGTGCAAGTTCATTGAATTTGGCGGCGTACTGAACCACCGTCATGTCTCCCTACTTCAGCTCTAGGAATTTCACCACCATTTGCCTTTCCATGCTCTTTGGGAAATAATTCTCAAAAAATAATTCCTTGAACTTGTCCCACGGTATCACTCCTTCGCCTGCTCGTTGTTGGTTAGCCGCCCACCAATAATTTGCTTCCCCTTTCATCATATAGGTGGCGAACACCGTTTTTTGGTCATCCCCCATGCGTGCGATGATGAAAGCCTTCTCCATTTCCTTCACCCAAGACTGGGCTTCAATCAGCTCAGTCGTTCCCTTGAACTCTGGGGGTCCTACGCACTTAAAGTCTTTGAAATTTGTTATGGGTGCTATCGGGGGATGGGGATCCACGGGTCCCATATTTCTCCCTTGGGCCATTCTTTCCAGTATATCCGCTAACCGCTGCATGGGGTCCGCCGGAACTCCTTCATTAGTAACTGATCCTTGGGGTGTTGGTGGGGCTGGTATGTTACGTCTGGGTGGCATTCTCTGCTTAACGTAAGAAAGCATAATGTCATCATTTCATCATACTAGGAGGAATATCTATCATGAGTACTACAAGCAGACAACATATAGTATAATGACAATTGCATTCAGTGCTACCAACTATTACAACATACATGACCCTGCTATACTACCATAGCTGCCATCAAACGTTTCTTGATACAACCAAAAATGGTGAGGGGTTCACCAACATACTATTAGATAAGCACAAAAGTTACTGTCTTACAATACTATCCCACACATGTAGCAAATGTTAGGTTTGTATAACGCGAACATGCAATCAAATTACATAAATAAAGCGGAAGCGCGATAAAATCAGATTTTAAAATTTTATACAAACCATCACCATGATCTTTCTTTATGCACAATTATTAATTAAACGAAAGGGATGGAGAATAAGAATTATACCCTTGTAGAATTGTAGCTTCCTCAGGTACAAGTTCACCTCTAATTTTTTCGCGTTCTCCTTGAATTCCACCGATTAAATTCCTTTATTTGATTAACGTTAGCTACCCAAGTGTTTGGCCTCTAGAGATGATCCACCAAGGAATAATACTTGTTCAAGAAGATGGGTGTTTGGCAAATACCTAGTTTCTATCTCTATAAAAATTATAAGTGCTCTCCACAATTCTTATACAAGAGTGTGTAACCCTAATCTATGATAAAATTCTCTTATTTATAAATGTAGGAAAACCCTTTCCTAAACTATTTAGGATTAGGGTTTCTATTCTAATTAAACTCCTTTAATTAAATTAAACTCCTAATCCAATTAGGAATTCATGTGAGAGTACTTCTATTAATTAATTTTCAATCCCTATTAGGCATTAAATAATAGTAATAGTAATAATAATAATAATAATAATAATAAGACTCCTCTTATTAATTTATATTTAATATTTCTAAAATATTAAATAATAAATATTAAGCTATTTAATTTATTCTATCTCCATAGACTAAATTAAATACACTTAACTTATTATTAAAATTATGCCATTTAATTCTTAAATAAATATTTTTCTCTTGCGGTGTGACCCTTTAGGTTCTCCATATTAAACCGGTTGTGAATAAATCAATTAGAACAATTCTAATCTTATTTAAATAAATAAATTAAACTATTTAATTCATTTAAATAAATAATATTTATTCTACAATAAGGATAAGCCCCTTAGCGATCAATGACTTTCCAGATAATATAGATTTCAACATTAATCATAAAAGAACCTTTCAGTACATAGTTACCGTACAATTCAATACTTCTACCATACAATGTCCCAATTAAATATAAGACATGGATTTACTGTTAAGTCTTATTTTATTTAATTATATGTATTTCGATTCCCAAATGCACAACTCTAAATAATGCAAATTAGAAACTCCTTTCTAATTTCATTCTGCCTTGGCCCAGAACTACTGAGTTGTCATTTATCGAATCACATAGGACATTCACATCATTTACTAGATGTGGTAGATTCTTTATTGATTATGTTAGGTTTGTATATTACGCAAGAATGCAATCTAATTACACAAATAGGGCGGAAGCGTGATAAAACGGATTTTAAAATTTTATTACAAACCATCACCATGATCTATCCTTGTGTTCAATTATCAATTAAACGAAAGAGAAAGAGAATGAGAATTATACCCTCGTAGATCAAATCTTCCTCGGGTACAAGTTCAACTCCTAGTCCTTCGTGTTCTCCTCGAATTCCACCGATGAGATTCATTCCTTTGATCAACGTTAGCCACCCAAATGTTTGGCCTCTAGAGGTGATCTACCAAAGAAGAATAGGTATTCAAGAAATTGGGTGTTAGCAAAACCCTAGTTTCTATCTCTATAGAAATTACAAGTACTCTCCACAATCTAATACAAGAGTGTGTAACCCTAATCTATGATAAAACTCCTCTTATTTATAGATGTAGAAATAACCCTTCCCTAAATTATTTAGGATTAGGGTTTCTATTATAATTAAACTCATTTAATTAATTATGCTCCTAATCCAATTAGGAATACATGTGAGAGTACTTCTATTAATTAATTCTCAATCCCTATCAGGAATTAAATAATAGTAATAGTAATAAAATAATAAGACTCCTTTTATTAATTTATATTTAATATTTCTAAAATATTAAATAATAAATATTAAGCTATTTAATTTATTTTATCTCCATAGATTAAATTAAATACACTTAACTTATTATTACAATTATGCCATTTACTTCTAAAATAAATATTTTTCCTTTTTGCGGTGTGACCCTTTAGGTTCTCCATATTAAACCGGTTGTGAATAAATCAATTAGAACAATTCTAATCTTATTTAAATAAATAAATTAAACTATTTAATTCATTTAAATAAATAATATTTATTCTACAATAAGGGTAAGCCCCCTTAGCGATCAACGACTTTCCAGATAATATAGATTTCAACATTAATCATAAAAGAACCTTTCAGTGAATAGCTACCGTGCAATTCAATCCTTCTACCATACAATGTCCCAATTAAATATAAGACATGGAATTACTGTCAAGTCTTATTTTATTTAATTATATGTATTTCGATTCTCAAATGCACAACTCTAAATAATGCAAATTAGAAACTCCTTTCTAATTTTATTCTGCCTTGGCCAAGGACTACTGAGTTGTCATTTATTGAATCACATAGGACATTCACATCTTTTACTAGATGAGATAGATTCTATGTTGATCATTCACCTATCTCCATGTATAACTTATTATACCCAATCATACCCTTTGATATACCCTAAAGGTCTTAAGGGACATGTCAAAGTATAACTCATCATACACAAGATACTATGATGATCTCAAGTCCAAGGATGACTTGTACTACTATCAGTAGAGGAATTCCTATTGACAGGCGAGTAAAACTCCATTAGGTATTCTTTAGCGAGCCACGTTCAGTGTACTTATTCTCCTATAAGCACCTACATACTTGCTTTAGTGTCTCCACACAAATGATTATGAGATCAATCATCCTCTTCCTAAGAGCAAGCAACGCATGTACTAATCTATCCGGATTCACTAATCCCCTTTTTAGTAATCCAACGATTAGGAACAATTTTAGTTTGTGAGCTATCTTGAATTTAGATCTCATTGGCATGATCACCATCATGATTCTAAAAGCATTGCTCAAAACTATGGGTTTATCACATTTAATATAACAGCACTATGTAGATAATGTAAAATGCCTTTTAAGAAAATCAATTCTTTTATTAATAAATGAATAAGATTACAAAGTATATGCTATATCAAATATGATTGGCTTGTGTGCATACTATTTTCAATCTCCCACTTGCACTAAAGCCAGTCGCCATGGTATCTAATACCCATCTTCTCTAAGTGACGATCAAACTGTTGTTGTGTTAAAGCTTTAGTAAATGGATCTGCAATGTTGTCTTGAGAGTCCACACGCACCAGGGTGACATCTCCTCTTTCAATGATCTTTCTAATCAAATGAAACCGCCGCAACACGTGCTTGGATTTCTGATGAGACCTGGGTTCCTTAGCCTACGCAACAGCTCCGGTGTTGTCACAGAATAAAGGTACAACTCCTCTAATGCTAGGAATCACTCCAAGTTCAGTTATGAACTTCTTCATCCAAACAGCTTCCTTTGCAGCTTCACTTGCAGCTATGTACTCTGCCTCTATCACTGAATCAGCAACTGTTTGCTGCTTGGAACTTTTTTAACTCACTGCGCCACCGTTTAAGGTAAACACGTACCCTGAAATGGATTTACTGTTATCTTGGTCCGTTTGAAAACTTGAGTCTGTATAGCCCTCTAGTTTCAATTCAGACCCATCGTAGACAAGAAATACATCCTTAGTTCTTCTCAAGTACTTTAGGATATTTTTCACTGCCTTCTAGTGCTCTTCTCTTGGATTCGACTGATATCTACTTGTTACACTAAGTACATGAGCGACATCTGGTCTAGTACATATTATACCGTACATGATAGATCCTATTGCTTAAGCATAAGGAATCTTACTCATTCGGTCTCTCTCCTCAGGTGTCTTTGGGGCCTATTTCTTGGAGAGATGTATTCCATGGCTCATCGGTATGAGACCTCTCTTGGAATCTTCCATACTAAACCTTTTTAGCATCGAGTCAATGTACTTTTCTTGGGTCAAGCCAAGCATCCTTTTAGATCTATCCCTATAGATCTTTATCCCCAAAATATAGGATGCCTCACCCAAGTCCTTCATGGAGAAGTGTTTAGATAACCAAATTTTGATCGACTGTAGCATAGGAACATCATTTCCTCTCAGTAATATATCATCCACATATAATACAAGGAATGAAACAGCACTCCCACTAACCTTCTTGTACACACAAGGTTCATCCTCATTTTTGATAAAATCAAACCTTTTGATTATCTCATCAAAACGGATGTTCCATCTTCGAGAAGCTTGCTTCAATCCATAAATGGATCGTTGTAGCTTACAGACTTGGTTTGTTCCAACCATTGAAACAAAACCCTCTGGCTGTATCATATATACATTCTCCTCAAGCTCTCCATTGAGGAAGGCCATTTTCATGTCCATTTGCCAGATCTCGTAGTCATAATAAGCAGCAATTGCAAGCAAAATCCGAATAGACTTAAGCATAGCTACTGGTGAGAAGGTTTCATCATAGTCAACTCCTTGTCTTTGTTTGAAACCTTTTGCAACCAGTCGGGCCTTATAGGTCTCTACCTTGCCATCCGCTCCAGTCTTTTTCTTAAAGACCCATTTACACCTAATAGGCTTAATGCCCTTAGGTGGTGAAACTAAAGTCCATACTTGGTTTTCATACATGGAGTCCATCTCGGATTTCATGGCTTCTAGCCATTTCTTTGAGTCTTTACTACTCATAGCCTCTTCGTAAGTCAATGGATCATCATCATCTATGATGCGTACCTCATCATCATCTTCTATGATGAATTCATACCTATCAGGTATCTTCGTTACTTTTCTAAATTTAAGAATAGGTTGTGGTACAGTAGGTTCTTCTCCTTGGTCAGGTACCTGACTATGATCTGTAGTATTTTGTGGTTCTTGAATTTCTTCAACATATATCTTACTCCCACTGACCCCTTCAAGGATAAACTCTTTTTCCAAGAAGGCAGCGTGTTTCGCAACAAACACCTTTTGATCATTGGGATGATAGAAATAATACCCTATAGTTTCTTTAGGGTATCCCACAAATCTACACTTGTCGGATCTAGTCTTTTAGCTTATCATGCTCAAACCTTTTGACATAAGCTGGACAACCCCAAGTCTTAACATACTTAGGATTTGATTTCCTCCCTGTCCATAATTCATATGGGGTCTTTGGGACGGATTTGGTAGGTATCTTGTTAAGTAGATATGCAGTCGTTTCTAGGGCATAACCCCAGAAGGATATTGGAAGGTCGGTAAAAGTCATCATGGAACGAACCATGTCCAATAATGTTCGATTTCTCCTTTCAGATACACCATTCAACTGTGGCGTCCCTGGTGGAGTCCATTGTGAGATTATACCATTTTCTTTGAGACAATTGAGAAACTCATTGGTTAAGTATTTCCCTCCTCGATCCGATCGAAGAATCTTAATACTCTTACCAGTTTGCTTCTCTACTTCACTTCTGAATTCTTTGAACTTTTCAAACGATTCAGATTTGTATTTCATTAAATACACATATCCAAATCTAGAATGATCATCAGTGAAAGTAATAAAATAAGAATACCCTCCTCGTGCATTCGTTGCCATAGGTCCACATACGTCTATGTGTACCAACGCTAACAACTCTGTAACTTTTTCTCCTTTTCCACTAAAAGGAGATTTAGTCATCTTACCCATGAGACAAGATTCACAAGTTGGATATGATTCGTAATCAAATAGCTCTAAAAGCCCATCTTTATGCAACTTGGTTAATCTTGTTTCATTGATATGACCGAGTCTACAGTGCCACATAAAGGTATAATTAACATCATCTCTTTTTCTTTTCTTAGTTTGTTCAATTTGAAGTATATTTTCATGCAAGTCAAGTATGTAAAGTCCATTCAGTAGATTGCCAACACCATATAAAACATTTTTATTATAAATAGAACAACTATTATTCTTTATTATAATATCAAAACCATCCATATCCAATACAGAAATTGAAATAATGTTTCTAATGAGTGTTGGAACATAATAACAATTATTTAAACTAATAAACTTGCCCGAAGGCAGTGCTAAACAATAAGTTCCTGCAGCTAATGCAGCAACCTTTGCTCAATTTCCCACTCGTAGGACGACTTCATCCTTGTTCAGCTTTCTACTTCTGCTTAGTCCCTGCATATTATTACATATGTGAGAACTACAGCAGGTATCCAATACCCAAGTAGAATTTTGACTTTTAGAAAAATTAATTTCAATCATGAACAAACCTAGATCGGAAGTCGAAGCTTCTCCAAGTTTCTTTTGGTCCGCAAGATACTCCTTGCAGTTCCTCTTCCAGTGTCCCAGCTTATTGCAATGGTAGCAAATTCCTTTGCTATCTGGATCAGGTTTCTTTTTAGATTTTCTCTTCGCCTTGCCCTTAGCCTTCTTGTTTTTCTTCTTTTCAGAAGATACCTTGGGCCTCTTCCTTTTCGTGGAAGAGTTATCCACTAGTAAGACTTGGTTATTGCTGGATGAGAAGTGACCTTCAGCAGTTTTCAGCATGTTAAGTAACTCAGGCAAGCTGACGTCCAACTTATTCATGTGAAAATTCACAACAAATTGTGAGAAGGTGTCCAGGAGTGACTACAAGATCAAATCTTGACTTAACTCCCCATCCATCACGAACCCAAGCCATCCAAGTTGTTCAATCAGATTAATCATCTTAAGGACATGAGTCTCAACAGCAGTGCCCTCAGTCATACAAGATCGGAAGAGCTCCTTAGATATCTGATATCTAGCAGTCCTACTTTGCTCACCATACAACTCTTTGAGGTGCAGCAATATAGTAGGAGCATCCATAGTTTCATGCTGACGCTGAAGCTCGTTACTCATGGATGCGAGCATGATGCATTGAGCCAAGATTGCATCATCTTGCCACTTTTTAAAAGTAGCAATCTCTTCCTCAGAGGCTGTTTCTGCAACATTTGCAGGGACTGGTGAATTTAGGACATAAAAAATCTTTTCAGCAGTGAGAACAATTCTCAGATTCTTTAACCAGTCCGTGTAATTCGGTCCAGTCAGTTTGTTAGCATCAAGTATGCTACGCAGTGATAGTGAGTTTGACATTTTTAAATTCTGCATGTGAAATAGACAACATTTTAGCATACATTTATTTTATTAATTACCAAAATAAATTAGCTCTTTATTTTTAAATTGGTATCTCTCACTTTTTCATCAAACTATATTACCCTCAGTATATAGTTCGACAATTCTAATTAAAGATTTGTTAGTGAGAATAAGGATCACATTTCAAATATATATAGCCTTGTGTGACACAACAAACGATATATAAATAAATAGGTAGACAACTATTGTCAATTACATCACTATGTAACTCCTTGTATTTTACCTCTTAGATTATTTTGATCAAGTGTGACACATCCGAATCAAAATTATCCAAGTTAAGTCCAACCTAGCACTTCCATATATTCGAAAGAAAAACACTGTCCTTGTGTGGCACAACAAAACAATATCGTCCAGTCTATTTATAAGCATCGAATGTGATAAAGCAACATTTTAAATATTTAATACTTGCCTTATGTGACACAACAAACTCATATTAAATATTTAATATTCTATCGCTTTATTATGCTAGAAGACGACGTTCGATATTTCAAATATCTTTGAACGTTTAGGACTTAATATAATTTCTTTAAGGGATTTATTATTATTTGTCTCATCTTGTTTAGCGCACATGCACATATATATATAAAATACGCGTCATATTATTTAACATGCAAAGCATGTTGGATAATATAATATATATATATATATATATATATATATATATATAGTTAGCATGCACATATAGAATACTATATTCTACCCCGATTGCTTATAAATTTTATTCTATTTTGGTTCACTAGAGCCACCAAGTGAAACAAAACGTCAAACCTAGGGTGCAAGAATTAAATTTAAATATAACTATTATATTTAAACCCCGGCTCCATTACAAACGGGTCTTCAAGCGCTCCTTGCTCCTTTGTCTCCAATTCTTCAAAATTAATTCTAACTAGTCCTATTACATAAACTATTTACAATAAATAGAAACCTTGATCAGCAGTCAAGGAGAAGTACATAGGAGGGAGATAGAATTTACATTAAGAAAAATTAGAAAAGACGAGGTACGCAGACCCCATTTATAAAAATCATACATTCAAGCATCCTCTAAAATAAATCCAATCACACATTGATCAATAGTCCATAATCAATCCCTATTTAATATCATACATATCTCCATATGCATCAATAAATAATATCCATCTCATGAAAAATAAAACCATTCCATATATGCATTGATATCAATTAATGGGCAAAAGTTTTGCTAATATTTAGTTTTGAAACAAAATAAACTCTTTTATTTTAATCAAAGACCAAATCCAAATTAAACTCCTTTAATTTTAGCAATTTGAAATCCTATTCCAGATAAAATAAACATCTTTATTTTAAACTTTTATCAATTAAATAAACCATTTATGTTAATTGAGAAAAACAAAAAAATTTCAAATTCTACATACCGGCGCGGCCGCGCTCCAAATTGAACTAGGAGCGGCGCGACCGGGCTGCACCCCCAGAAACGTTTTCTAGATTCAGGCGCGACTGTGCTCCAGAATGAACTGGAAGCGCCGCGACCGCGCCGCGACGCAGAATCAGAAAAAAAATTTCAGCCCAAAATCCGATCGTATCACATATCAATTCATACATGGAATCATCATAATTAATAATTAACACAAGAATTAGGCTCTGATACCACTGTTAGGTTTGTATATTACGCAAGCATGCAATCTAATTACACAAATAGGGCGGAAGCGTGATAAAACGGATTTTAAAATTTTAATACAAACCATCACCATGATCTATCCTTGTGTTCAATTATCAATTAAACCAAAGAGAAAGAGAATGAGAATTATACCCTCATAGATCAAAGCTTCCTCGGGTACAAGTTCAACTTCTAGTCCTTCGTGTTCTCTGTTAGGTTTGTATATAGCGCGAACATGCAATCAAATTACATAAATAGTGCGGAAGCGCAATAAAGCGGATTTTAAAATTTTTCATACAAACCATCACCATGATCATCCATGTGCTCAATTATCAATTATACGAAAGAGATAAAGTATGAGAATCATACCCTTGTAGAACCATGCTTCCACAGGTACGAGTTCACCTCCAAATCCTTCGCGTTCTCCTTGAATTCCACCGATTAAATTCCTTCATTTAATCAACGTTAGCCACCCAAGTGTCTGGCCTCTAGAGGTGATCCACCAAGGAATAATAGTTGTTCAAGAAGATAGGTGTTGACAAAACCCTAGTTTCTATCTCTATAGAAATTGCAAGTACTCTCTCTCTCAAATTCTTATGGAAGAGTGTGTAACTGTCTAACCCTAAATCATGATAAGACTCCTCTTATTTATAGATATAGGGAACCCTTCTAAACTATTTAGGATTAGGGTTTTTATTTTAATTAAACTCCTTTAATTAATTAAACTCCTAATCCAATTAGGAATTCATGAGAGAGTACTTCTATTAATTAATTCTCAATCCCTATTAGGAATTAAATAATAGTAATAGTAATAATAATAATAAGACCCCTCTTATTAATTTATATTTAATATTTCTAAAATATTAAATAATAAATATTAAGCTATTTAATTTATTCTATCTCCATAGACTAAATTAAATACACTTAACTTATTATTACAATTATGTCATTTACTTCTTAAATAAATATTTTTCTTTTTGCGGTGTGATCCTTTAGGTTCTCCATATTAAACCGGTTGTGAATAAATCAATTAGAACAATTCTAATATTATTTAAATAAATAAATTAAACTATTTAATTTATTTAAATAAATAATATTTATTCTACAATAAGGGTAAGCCCCCTTAGCGATCAACAACTTTCTAGATAATATAGATTTCAACATTAATCACAAAAGAACCTTTCAGCGCATGGCGAGAATTACAGAAATGGAAAATTTCCTTATTTTTAGTTCTTCTCTTTTGGTCGTGCTATACTACCCTATACAAGATTTATTTATAAACATTATACATTTCATGTAAAGTGAAGTTTAAGACTTAACTAAGGGTTAAGTGTCGATTAAAGTGAGACGAAATAAAATGAAGGATTATGAATTATTAAGTAGAATTAATATTAAGTGTTGCTATGTGGCTAATGACTGATGTACATGATATATATATCGTGTAGGATACATGAAGTGTAGATAAATTTAAGCTGGTTATGGTAATTGATAATCTACAAACCAGGCAAGTCTTTCAGTTCCTATTTGTTACGTGAACTAAATGTTAAACTGTTTAAATCTATGATATATACAGCATGATGTATTTTATATATGATGCAATTATGAAACGACAAAGTCAAAATATGACTACGTTCGTTAAGTAAGGAATGTTGATTGAGTTATGTGACTCAATCTTTACTTGATATGTGTTGATCATTATGTATGATATGTTTAGACAAATGATTATGATTTAGATGTTGAGCATGTTATCTATGTGCTATGTGATGCATGCAAACTGTTAGATTTTGCTGAGCTGTCGAGCTCATTCTTGCAAATAACCATTTTTGCAGGTTAAAGATACAAGGTAAAGATTAAATGCTGCTTGAATGGCATGATTCAGATGTAATGCATGCAGAATAGTTGTTTTAGTTTAAATTATGTTTTTGAACCTTGATAAAGGTTCTGAATGATGTATTTGAGATTGTATTAAATGTAGCAGATGTAGAGCTATTAAATTTGTACTGAGATGTAAATTTAATATTATCTGATGTATAAAGGGTATTGAATCTAGAAGGTTTATTTTTATTATAACTTTGATGAAGCGAATTATTAATTAAATATGAATATAGATTATGTGATGTTTAAAGGTTATGATTCAGGGAAAGCAAAGAAAGAAAACTGAAAAGTTTAAATTATTCCGCAATTTTATTAAGTTTAGCATTGAATAATGTTGTAAAGTCAGTAAATGGATGTATTGTTAACGACCGATGTGGAAAGTGGAATTGTATGAATTTTAGGGTCGTTACAGAACCAATAAGAAGGTCTCCCAAAATCAAGATTTGTGTAAAATGTACACATCGTTTTGAACGCGATAGTGATGAGATTGCTCCTTCTGATGCTAAGCAAACTAGAACGAAGTAATAAGACTCCTAATCACCTCTTTCTTTCACAATTTGAAGGAACTAATGAACCAATAAGAAGGTCTCCCTAAATCAAGACTTGTGTGAGATGTACACATCGATTTGAACGCGATAGTGATGAGATTGTTCCTTTAGATGCTAATCAAACTAGAACGAAGTAATATAACTCCTAATCACCTCTTTCTTTGACAATTTGAAGGAACTAATGAACCAATAAGAAGGTCTCCCAAAATCAAGATTTGTGTGAGATGTACACATCGTTTTGAACGCGATAGTGATGAGATTGCTCCTTTAGATGCTAATCAAACTAGAACAAAGTAATATAACTCATAATCACCTCTTTCTTTGACAATTTGAAGGAACTACTGAACCAATAAGAAGGTCTCCCTAAATCAAGACTTATGTGAGATGTACACATTGTTTTGAACGCGATAGTGATGAGATTGCTCCTTCTGATGCTAATCAAACTAGAACGAAGAAATAAGACTCCTAAACACCTCTTTCTTTGATAATTTGAAGAAAACTAACGAAACAATAAGAAGGTCTCCCTAAATGAAGACTTGTGTGAGATGTACACATCGTTTTGAATGCCATAGTGATGATATTGCTCTTTTAGATGCTAATCAAACTAGAACGAAGTAATAAGACTCCTAATCACCTCTTTCTTTGATAATTTGAAGGAAACTAACGAAACAATAAGAACGCTTCCCTAAATCGAGACTTGTGTGAGATGTACACATCGTTTTGAATGCGATAGTGTTGAGATTGCTCCTTTAGATGCTAATCAAATTAGAACGAAGTAAAATGACTCCTAATCACCTCTTTCTTAGACAATTTGAGGGAACTAATGAACCAACAAGGTGTCCCTAAATCAAGACTTGTGTGAGATGTACACATCGTTTTTGAACGTGATAGTGATGAGATTGCTCCTTTAGATGCTAATCAAACTAGAACGAAGTAATATGACTCCTAATCACCTTTCTTTGACAATTTGAAGGAACTAATGAACCAATAAGAAGGTCTCCCTAAATCGAGACTTGTGTGAGATGTACACATTGTTTTGAATGCGATAGTGATGAGATTGCTCCTTCTAATGCTAATCAAACTAGAACGAAGTAATAAGACTCCTAATCACCTATTTCTTTGATAATTTGAAGGAAACTAACGAAACAATAAGAAGGCTTCCCTAAATCGAGACTTGTGTGAGATGTACACATCGTTTTGAAAGCCATAGTGATGAGATTATTGCTTTAGATGTTAATCAAACTAGAACGAAGTAATATGACTCCTAATCACCTCTTTTTTTGACAATTTGGATGAATTCTTTGACAATTTGAATGAAACTAACGAAACAATAAGAAGGTCTCCCTAAATCGAGACTTGTGTGAGATGTACACATCATTTTGAACGCCATAGTGATTGGATTGCTCATTTTGATGTTAATCAAACTAGAATGAAGTAATAAGACTCCTACTCACCTCTTTCTTTGACAATTTGAAAGAAACTAACGAAACAATAAGAAGGCTTCCCTAAATCAAGACTTGTGTGAGATGTACACATCGTTTTGAACGCGATAGTGATGAGATTGTTCCTTCTGATACTAATCAAACTAGAACGAAGTAATAAGACTCCTAATCACCAATTTCTTTGACAATTTGAAGGAACTACTGAACCAATAAGAAAGCCTCACTAAATCGAGACTTGTGTGAGATGTACACATCGTTTTGAACGCGATAGTTATGAGATTGCTCCTTTAGATGCTAATGAAACTAGAACGAAGTAATATGACTCCTAATCACCTCTTTCTTCGATAATTTGAAAGAAACTAACGAAACAACAAGAAGGCTTCCCTAAATCAAGACTTGTGTGAGATGTACACATCGTTTTAAACGCGATAGTGATGAGATTGCTCTTTCTGATGCTAATCAAACTAGAACGAAGTAATATGACTCTTAATCACCTCTTTCTTTGACAATTTGAAGGACCTAAAGAATCAATAAGAAGGTCTCTCTAAATCGAGACTTGTGTGAGATGTACACATCGTTTTGAACGCGATAGTGATGAGATTGCTCATTTAGATGCTAATCAAACAAGAACGAAGTAATAGGACTTCTAATCACCTCTTTCTTTGACAATTTAAAGGAACTAATGAAACAATAAGAAAGATTCCAAAATCGAGACTTATGTGAGATGTACACATCGTTTTGAACGCGATAGTGATGAGATTGCTCCTTTAGATGCTAATCAAATTAGAACGAAGTAATATGACTCCTAATCACCTCTTTCTTTGACAATTTGAAGGAACAACTGAACCAATAAGAAGGTCTCCCTTAATCAAGACTTATGTGAGATGTACATATTGTTTTGAACGCGATAGTGATGAGATTGCTCCTTCTGATACTAATCAAACTAGAACGAAGTAATAAGACTCATAATCACCTCTTTCTTTGATAATTTGAAGGAAACTAACGAAACAATAAGAACGCTTCCCTAAATCGAGACTTGTGTGAGATGTACACATCGTTTTGTAAACCACAACACTTGGCGCAGTGGTGCAAGTCGTCCTAGGAACGAACCGTAAACCCGGACGACTCAGGATCGTCTCCTACTAGCAACATTTGAAGTGGCCACGTATCGCATTATTCAGGGTGACGCCATGTCTTAGGCGGAGCCTATGCGCAAAGCCTGGTCCGGGGTGGGGGATTAGTCCGACCCGCGGGTTGGGAAACCCACATTATCAAAAAAAAAAAAAAGTACACATCGTTTTGAATGCGATAATGTTGAGATTGCTCCTTTAGATGCTAATCAAATTAGAACGAAGTAAAATGACGCCTAATCACCTCTTTCTTAGACAATTTGAGGGAACTAATGAATTAATAAGGTGTTCCTAAATCAAGACTTGTGTGAGATGTACACATCGTTTTTGAACGTGATAGTGATGAGATTGCTCCTTTAGATGTTAATCAAACTAGAACGAAGTAATATGACTCCTAATCACCTTTCTTTGGCAATTTGAAGGAACTAATGAACCAATAAGAAGGTCTCCCTAAATCAAGACTTGTGTGAGATGTACACATTATTTTGAACGCGATAGTGATGAGATTGCTCCTTCTGATGCTTATCAAACTAGAACGAAGTAATAAGACTCCTATTCACCTCTTTCTTTGATAATTTGAAGGAAACTAACGAAATAATAAGAAGGCTTCCCTAAATCGAGACTTGTGTGAGATGTACACATCGTTTTGAAAAACATAATGATGAGATTGCTGCTTTAGATGCTAATCAAACTAGAACGAAGTAATATGACTCCTAATCACCTCTTTCTTTGACAATTTGAAGGAACTAATGAACCAATAAGGTCTCCTTAAATCGAGACTTGTGTGAGATGTACACATTGTTTTGAACGCGATACTAATGAGATTGCGCTTTTAGATGCTAATCAAACTAGAACGAAGTAATAAGACTCCAAATCACCTTTTTCTTTGATAATTTGAAGGAAACTAACGAAACAATAAGAAGGCTTCCCTAAATCGAGACATATGTGAGATGTACACATCGTTTTGAATGCCATAGTGATGAAATTGTTCCTTTAGATGCTAATCAAACTAGAACGAAGTAATAAGACTCCGAATCACCTCTTTCTTTGACAATTTGAATGAAACTAACGAAACAATAAGAAGGTCTCCCTAAAACGAGACTTGTGTGAGATGTACACATCGTATTGAATGCCATAGTGATTGGATTGCTCATTTTGATGTTAATCAAACTAGAATGAAGTAATAATACTCCTACTCACCTCTTTCTTTGACAATTTGAAGGAAACTAACGAAACAATAAGAAGGCTTCCCTAAATCAAGACTTGTGTGAGATGTACACATCGTTTTGAACGCGATAGTGATGAGATTGCTCCTTTAGATGCTAATGAAACTAGAACGAAGTAATATGACTCCTAATCACCTCTTTCTTTGATAATTTGAAAGAAACTAACGAAACAATAAGAAGGCTTCCCTAAATCAAGACTTGTGTGAGATGTACACATCGTTTTAAACGCGATAGTGATAGTATTGCTCTTTCTGATGCTAATCAAACTAGAACAAAGTACTATGACTCCTAATCACCTCTTTCTTTGACAATTTGAAGGACCTAACGAACCAATAAGAAGGTCTCCATAAATCGAGACTTGTGTGAGATGTACACATCGTTTTGAACGCGATAGTGATGAGATTGCTCCTTTAGATGCTAATCAAACTAGAACGAAGTAATATGACTCCTAATCACCTCTTTCTTTGACAATTTAAAGAAACTAATGAAACAATAAGAAAGATTCCAAAATCGAGACTTGTGTGAGATGTACACATCGTTTTAAACGCGATAGTGATGAGATTGCTCCGTTAGATAATAATCAAACTAAAACGAAGTAATATGACTCCTAATCACCTCTTTCTTTGACAATTTGAAGGAACTAATGAACCAATAAGAAGGTTTTCCAAAATCAAGATTTGTGTGAGATGTACACATTGTTTTGAACGCGATAGTGATGACATTGCTCTTTCTGATGCTAATCAAACTAGAACGAAGTAATAAGACTCCTAATCACCTCTTTCCTTAACAATTTGAAGGAAACTAACAAAACAATAAGAAGGTCTCCCTAAATCGAGACTTGTGTGAGATGTACACATCGTTTTGAACGCGATAATGATGAGATTGTTCCTTTACATGCTAATCAAACTAGAACGAAGTAATATGACTCCTAATCACCTCTTTCTTTGACAATTTGAAGGAACTAATGAACCAATAAGAAGGTCTCCCAAAATCAAGCTTTGTGTGAGATGTACACATCGTTTTGAAAGCGATAGTGATGAGATTGCTCCTTCTGGTGCTAATCAAACTAGAACGAAGTAATAAGATTCCTAATCACATCTTTTTCTTTGACAATTTGAAGGAACTAATGAAATAATAAGAAGGTCTCCCTAAATCAAGACTTGTGTGAGATGTACACATCGTTTTGAACGCTATAGTGATGAGATTGCTCCTTCTAATGGTAATCAAACTAGAACGACGTAATAAGACTCCTAATCACCTCTTTCTTTGAAAATTTGAAGGAAACTAATGAAATAATAAGAAGGTCTCCCTACATAAAGATTTGTGTGAGATGTACACATCGTTTTGAACGTGATAGTGATGAGATTGCTCCTTTAGATGCTAATCAAACTAGAACAAAGTAATATGACTCCTAATCACCTCTTTCTTTGACAATTTGAAGGAACTACTGAACCAATAAGAAGGTCTCCCTAAATTAAGACGTGTGTGAGATGTACACATTGTTTTGAACGCGATAGTGATGAGATTGCTCCTTCTGATGCTAATCAAACTAAAACGAAGTAATAAGACTCCTAATCACCTCTTTCTTTGATAATTTGAAGGAAACTAACGAAACAATAAGAAGGCTTCCCTAAATCTAAACTTGTGTGAGATGTACACATCGTTTTGAACGCCATAGTGATGAGATTGCTCCTTTTGATGCTAGTCAAACTAGAACGAAGTAATAAGACTCCAAATCACCTCTTTCTTTGACAATTTGGAGGAAACTAAAGAAACAATAAGAAGGTCTCCCTAAATCGAGACTTGTGTGAGATATACACATCGTTTTGAACGCCATAGTGATAAGATTGCTCCTTCTGATGCTAATCAAATTAGAACGAAGTAATATGACTCATAATCACCTCTTTCTTTGATAATTTGAAGGACCTAACGAACCAATAAGAAGGTCTCCCTAAATCGAGACTTGTGTGAGATGTACACATCGTTTTGAACTCGATAGTGATGAGATTGCTCATTTAGATGCTAATCAAACTTGAACGTAATAATATGACTCCTAATCACCTCTTTCTTTGACAATTTAAAGGAACTAATGAAATAATAAGAAGGCTTCCCCAAATCGAGTCTTGTGTGAGATGTACACATCGTTTTGAACGCGATAGTGATGAGATTGCTCCTTCTGATGCTAATCAAACTAGAACGAAGTAATAAGACTCCTAATCACCTCTTTCTTTGACAATTTGAAGGAACTAATGAACCAATAAAAAGGTCTCCCTAAATCAAGACTTGTGTGAGATGTACACATTATTTTGAACGCGATAATGATGAGATTGCTCCTTCTGATGCTAATCAAACTAGAACAAAGTAATAAGACTCCTAATCACCTCTTTATTTGATAATTTGAGGGAAACTAACGAAACAATAAGAAGGCTTCCCTAAATCAAGACTTGTGTGAGATGTACATGTTTTGAACGCGATAGTGATGAGATTGCTCCTTTAGATGCTAATCAAACTAGAACGAAGTAATAAGACTCCAAATCACCTCTTTCTTTGATAATTTGAAGGAAACTAACGAAACAATAAGAAGGCTTCCCTAAATCGAGACTTGTGTGAGATGTACACATCGTTTTGAACGCGATAGTGATGAGATTGCTCCTTTAGATGCTAATCAAACTAGAACAAAGTAATATGACTCCTAAACACCTCTTTCTTTGACAATTTGGAGGAACTAATGAACTAATAAGAAGGTCTCCCTAAATGAAGACTTGTGTAAGATGTACACATCATTTTGAACGCCATAGTGATGATATTGCTCTTTTAGATGCTAATCAAACTAGAACGAACTAATATGACTCCTAATCACCTCTTTCTTTGACAATTTGAAGGAAACTAACGAAACAATAAAAAGGTCTCCCCAAATTGAGGCTTGTGTGAGATGTACACATCGTTTTAGACGCCATAGTGATGAGATTGCTCCTTTAGATGCTAATCAAACTAGAACTAAGTAATATGACTCCTAATCACCTCTTTCTTTGACAATTTGAAGGAACTAATGAACCAATAAAAAGGTCTCCCTAAATGAAGACTTGTGTGAGATGTACACATCGTTTTGAACGTCATAGTGATGATATTGCTCTTTTAGATGCTAATCAAACTAGAACGAAGTAGTATGACTCCTAATCACCTCTTTCTTTGACAATTTGAAGGAAACTAACGAAACAATAAAAAGGTCTCCCCAAATATAAGCTTGTGTAAGATGTACACATCGTTTTAGTTGCCATAGTGATGAGATTGCTCCTTTAGATGCTAATCAAACTAGAACTAAGTAATATGACTCCTAATCACCTCTTTTTTTGACAATTTGAAGGAACTAATGAACCAATAAGAAGGTCTCCCTAAATCAAGACTTGTGTGAGATGTACACATCGTTTTGAACGCCACAGTGATAAGATTGCTCCTTCTGATGCTAATCAATCTAGAACGAAGTAATATGACTCCTAATCACCTCTTTCTTTTATAATTTGAAGGAAACTAACGAAACAATAAGAAGGTTTCCATAAATCGAGACTTGTGTGAGATGTACACATCGTTTTGAACGCGATACTGATGATATTGCTCCTTTAGATGCTAATCAAATTAGAACGAAGTAATATGACTCCTAATCACCTCTTTCTTTAACAATTTGAAGGAAACTAACGAAACAATAAGAAGGTCTCTCTAAATCGAGACTTGTGTGAGATGTACACATCGTTTTGAACGCCATAGTGATAAGATTGCTCCTTTAGATGCTAATCAAACTAGAACGAAGTAATATGACTCCTAATCACCTATTTCTTTGACAATTTGAAGGAACTAAGGAAACAATAAGAAGGTCTCCTAAAATCAAGACTTGTGTGAGATGTACACATCGTTTTGAACGCGATAGTGATAAGATTGCTCCTTCTGATGCTAATCAAACAAGAACGAAGTAATAAGACTCCTAATCACCTCTTTTTTGTCAATTTGAAGGAAACTAACGAAACAATAAGAAGGTCTCCCTAAATCGAGACTTGTGTGAGATGTGCACATCGTTTTGAACGCGATAGTGATGAGATTGCTCCTTTAGATGCTAATCAAACTAGAACAAAGTAATATTACTCCTAATCACCTATTTCTTTGACAATTTGAAGGAACTAATGAACCAGTTCGAAGGTCTCCCTAAATGGAGACTTGTGTGAGATGTACACATCGTTTTGAACGCGATAGTGATGAGATTGCACCTTTTGATGCTAGTCAAACTAGAACGAAGTAATAAGACTCCTAATCACGTCTTTCTTTGACAATTTGAAAGAACTAATGAACCAATAAAAAGGTCTCCCTAAATCAAGACTTATGTGAGATGTACACATTGTTTTGAACGCGATAATGATGAGATTGCTCTTTCTGATGCTAATCAAACTAGAACGAAGTATTAAGACTCCTAATCACCTCTTTCTTTGATAATTTGAGGGAAACTAACGAAACAATAAGAAAACTTCCCTAAATCAAGACTTTGGTGAGATGTACATGTTTTGAACGCGATAGTGATGAGATTACTCCTTTAGATGCTAATCAAACTAGAATGAAGTAATAAGACTCCAAATCACCTCTTTCTTTGATAATTTGAAGGAAACTAACGAAACAATAAGAAGGCTTCCCTAAATCGAGACTTGTGTGAGATGTACACATCGTCTTGAACGCGATAGTGATGAGATTGCTCCTTTAGATGCTAATCAAACTAGAACAAAGTAATATGACTCCTAAACACCTCTTTCTTTGACAATTTGAAGGAACTAATGAACCAATAAGAAGGTCTCCCAAAATGAAGACTTGTGTGAGATGTACACATCGTTTTGAACGCCATAGTGATGATATTGATCTTTTAGATGCTAATCAAACTAGAACGAAGTAATATGACTCCTAATCACCTCTTTCTTTGACAATTTGATGGAAACTAACGAAACAATAAGAAGGCTTCCCTAAATCGAGACTTGTGTGAGATGTACAAATCGTTTTGAACGCGATAGTAATGAGATTGCTCCTTCTGATGCTAATCAAACTAGAACGAAGTAATAAGACTCCTAATCACCTCTTTCTTTGACAATTTGAAGGAACTAATGATCCAATAAGAAGGCCTCCCTAAATAAAGACTTGTGTGAGACGTACACATCGTTTTGAACGCGATAGTGATGAGATTACTCCTTTTGATGCTAATCAAACTAGAACGAAGTAATAAGACTTCTAATCACCTCTTTATTTGATAATTTGAAGGAAACTAACGAAACAATAAGCAGGCTTCCCTAAATCGAGACTTGTGCGAGATGTACACATCGTTTTGAATGCGATAGTGATGAGATTGTTCCTTTAGATGTTAATCAAACTAGAACGAAGTAATATGACTCCTAATCACCTCTTTCTCTGACAATTTGAAGGAAAATAACGAAACAATAAAAAGGTCTCCCCAAATTGAGGCTTGTGTGAGATGTACACATCGTTTTAGACGCCATAGTGATGAGATTGCTCCTTTAGATGCTAATCAAATTAGAACTAAGTAATATGACTCCTAATCACCTCTTTCTTTGACAATTTGAAGGAACTAATGAACCAATAAGAAGGTCTCCCTAAATCAAGACTTGTGTGAGATGTACACATTGTTTTGAACGCGATAGTGATTAGATTGCTCCTTCTGATGCTAATCAAACTAGAACGAAGTAATAAGACTCCTAATCACCTCTTTCTTTGATAATTTGAAGGAAACTAACGAAATAATAAGAAGGCTTCCATAAATCGAGACTTGTGTGAGATGTACACATCGTTTTGAACGCGATAGTGATGATATTGCTCCTTTAGATGCTAATCAAACTAGAACGAAGTAATATGACTCCTAATCACCTCTTTCTTTGACAATTTAAAGGAAACTAACGAAACAATAAGAAAGTCTCCCTAAATCGAGACTTGTGTGAGATGTACACATCGTTTTTAACAACATAGTGATAAGATTGCTCCTTTAGATGCTAATCCAACTAGAACGAAGTAATATGACTCCTAATCACCTCTTTCTTTAACAATTTGAAGGAAACTAATGAAACCATAAAAAGGTCTCCCCAAATTGAGGCTTGTGTGAGATGTACACATCGTTTTAGACGCCATAGTGATGAGATTGATCCTTTAGATGCTAATCAAACTAGAACTAAGTAATATGACTCCTAATCACCTATTTCTTTGACAATTTGAAGGAACTAAGGAACCAACAAGAAGGTCTCCTAAAATCAAGACTTGTGTGAGATGTACATCGTTTTGAACGCGATAGTGATGAGATTACACCTTTTGATGCTAATCAAACAAGAACCAAGTAATAAGACTCCTAATCACCTCTTTCTTTGACAATTTGAAGGAAACTAAGGAAACAATAAGAAGGTCTCCCTAAATCGAGACTTCTGTGAGATGTACACATCGTTTTGAACGCGATAGTGATGAGATTGCTCCTTCTGATGCTTATCAAACTAGAACGAATTAATAAGACTCCTAATCACCTCTTTCTTTGATAATTTGAAGGAAACTAACGAAATAATAAGAAGGCTTCCCTAAATCGAGACTTGTGTGAGATGTACACATCGTTTTGAAAGCCATAGTGATGAGATTACTGCTTTAGATGCTAATCAAACTAGAACGAAGTAATATGACTCCTAATCACATCTTTCTTTGACAATTTGAAGGAACTAATGAACCAATAAGGTCTCCTTAAATCGAGACTTGTGTGAGATGTACACATTGTTTTGAACGCGATACTAATGAGATTGCGCTTTTAGATGCTAATCAAACTAGAACGAAGTAATAAGACTCCAAATCACCTTTTTCTTTGATAATTTGAAGGAAACTAACGAAACAATAAGAAGGCTTCCCTAAATCGAGACATATGTGAGATGTACACATCGTTTTGAATGCCATAGTGATGAAATTGTTCCTTTAGATGCTAATCAAACTAGAACGAAGTAATAAGACTCCGAATCACCTCTTTCTTTGACAATTTGAATGAAACTAACGAAACAATAAGAAGGTCTCCCTAAAACGAGACTTGTGTGAGATGTACACATCGTATTGAATGCCATAGTGATTGGATTGCTCATTTTGATGTTAATCAAACTAGAATGAAGTAATAATACTCCTACTCACCTCTTTCTTTGACAATTTGAAGGAAACTAACGAAACAATAAGAAGGCTTCCCTAAATCAAGACTTGTGTGAGATGTACACATCGTTTTGAACGCGATAGTGATGAGATTGCTCCTTCTGATGCTAATCAAACTAGAACGAAGTAATAAGACTTCTAATCACCTTTTTCTTTGACAATTTGAAGGAACTAATGAACCAATAAGAAAGCCTCCCTAAATCGAGACTTGTGTGAGATGTACACATCGTTTTGAACGCGATAGTGATGAGATTGCTCCTTTAGATGCTAATGAAACTAGAACGAAGTAATATGACTCCTAATCACCTCTTTCTTTGATAATTTGAAAGAAACTAACGAAACAATAAGAAGGCTTCCCTAAATCAAGACTTGTGTGAGATGTACACATCGTTTTAAACGCGATAGTGATAGTATTGCTCTTTCTGATGCTAATCAAACTAGAACAAAGTACTATAACTCCTAATCCCCTCTTTCTTTGACAATTTGAAGGACCTAACGAACCAATAAGAAGGTCTCCATAAATCGAGACTTGTGTGAGATGTACACATCGTTTTGAACGCGATAGTGATGAGATTGCTCCTTTAGATGCTAATCAAACTAGAACGAAGTAATATGACTCCTAATCACCTCTTTCTTTGACAATTTAAAGAAACTAATGAAACAATAAGAAAGGTTCCAAAAATCGAGACTTGTGTGAGATGTACACATCGTTTGAAACGCGATAGTGATGAGATTGCTCCGTTAGATAATAATCAAACTAAAACGAAGTAATATGACTCCTAATCACCTCTTTCTTTGACAATATTGAAGGAACTAATGAACCAATAAGAAGGTTTCCCAAAATCAAGATTTGTGTGAGATGTACACATTGTTTTGAACAGCCGGTATAGTGATGACATTTGCTCTTTCTGATTGCTAATCAAATACTAGAACGAAGTTAATAAGACTCCTAATCATCCTCTTTTCCTTAACAATATTTGAAGGAAACTAATCAAAAACAATAAGAAGGTCCTCCCTAAAAACGAGATCTTGTGTGAGATGTACGAACACAAGAGAACATCGTGTTTGAAAACGCGATAATGATGAGATTGTTCATTTACATGCTTATTCAACACTAGAACGAAGTAATTAAGACTGAGCACAAATCCTAATCACCTCTTTCTTATGACAAATTTGAGAGGAACCTAATGAAAACCAATAAAAAGGTCTTCACCTCCCTAAATCAAGACTTGTGTGAGATGTACAACATCGTTTTGAAAGAGATATGTGTATGTAGATTGCTTCCTTTGCTTCTAGCTCCTTCTGGTGCAAATCAAACTAGAAAACGAAAATGTAATTAACAGATTCCTAATCACTTCAAAAATTTTTATATCTTTTATTTCATTGGACAATTTGAAGGAACTAATGAAATACATAATAAGAAGGACCCTTTTCTTATTTCCCTCTTTCTCCCTAAATCAAGACTTCTGTGATGAGATGTACAAACACAAAAACAAAAACATCCGATTTTCTTGAAGAACGCTGTTATAGTGAATTGAGCATTGTGGCTCCTTCGTAATGGTACATCAAACTAGAACTGACGTAATAAGACTCCTCATAATCACCTTCTTTTCTTTTGAAAATTTGGAAGGAAAACTAATGAAAGAATAAGAATGTCTCCTTAAATAAAGTTTTGTGTGAGATGTACACAGGCATCGTTTTGCAACGTGATAGTGATGAGATTTGCTCCCTTTAGGAGAAGATGCTATATACAAACCTAGAAAACAAAGTAATAATGACTCCTGAATGCACCTCTTTCTTTGAACAATTTGAAGGAACTTTACTGAAACCAATTAAAGAAGGTCCCTCATCCCTAAATTAATTAAGACGTCTATCCTGTTATGTTTCTGTGTGAGATTGTTACAACATTGTTTTGAAACGCGATAGGTGATTGAGATTGCTTCCTATCTGATGCTAAATCAAAACTAAAACGAAAGGTAATAAGACTCCTAATCACCTCTTTCTTTGATAATTTGAAGGAAACTAACGAAACAATAAGAAGGCTTCCCTAAATCTAACACTTGTGTGAGATGTACACAATCGTTTTGAACGTCGATAGTGATGAGAGTGCTCCTTTTGATGCTAATCAAACTAGAACGAAGTAATAAGACTCCTAATCACCTCTTTCTTTGACATTTTGTAGGAAACTAAAGAAACAATAAGAAGGTCTCCCTAAATCGAGACTTGTGTGAGATGTACACATCGTTTTGAACGCCATAGTGATTAGATTGCTCCTTCTGATGCTAGTCAAACTAGAACGAAGTAATATGACTCATAATCACCTTTCTTTGACAATTTGAAGGACCTAACGAACCAATAAGAAGGTCTCCCTAAATCGAGACTTGTGTGAGATGTACACATCGTTTTGAACGCGATAGTGATGAGATTGCTCATTTAGATGCTAATCAAACTTGAACGAAGTAATATGACTCCAAATCACCTCTTTCTTTGACAATTTAAAGGAACTAATGAAACAATAAGAAGGCTTCCCCAAATCGAGTCTTATGTGAGATGTACACATCGTTTTGAACGCGATAGTGATGAGATTGCTCCTTTTGATGCTAATCAAACTAGAACGAACTAATAAGACTCCTAATCACCATTTTCTTTGACAATTTGAAGGAAACTAACGAAACAATAAAAAGGTCTCCCTAAATCAAGACTTGTGTGAGATGTACACATTATTTTGAACGCGATAGTGATGAGATTGCTCCTTCTGATGCTAATCAAACTAGAACAAAGTAATAAGACTCCTAATCACCTCTGTCTTTGATAATTTGAGGGAAACTAACGAAACAATAAGAAGGCTTCCCTAAATCAAGACTTGTGTGAGATGTACACATCGTTTTGAACGCGATAGTTATGAGATTGCTCCTTTAGATGCTGATGCTTATCAAACTAGAACGAAGTAATATAAACTACTAATCACCTCTTTCTTTGATAATTTGAAGGAAACTAACGAAACCATAAAAAGGTCTCCCTAAATCGAGACTTGTGTGAGATGTACACATCGTTTTGAACGCGATAGTGATGAGATTGCTCCTTTAGATGCTAATCCAAACTAGAACGAAGTAATATGACTCCTAATCACCTCTTTCTTTGATAATTTGAAGGAAACTAATGAACCAATAAGAAGGTCTCCCTAAATCGAGACTTGTGTGAGATGTACACATCGTTTTGAACGCGATAGTGATGAAATTGCTCCTTTAGATGCTAATCAAACTAGAACGAAGTAATAAGACTCCTAATCACCTCTTTCTTTGACAATTTGAAGGAACTAACGAAACAATAAGAAGGGTTCCCCAAATTGAGACTTGTGGGAGATGTACACATCGTTTTGAACGCGATAGTGATGAAATTGCTCCTTTAGATGTCAATCAAACTAGAACGAAGTAATATGACTCCTAATCACCTCTTTCTTTGATAATTTGAAGGAAACTAACGAAACAATAAGAAGGTCTCCCTAAATCGAGACTTGTGTGAGATGTACACATCGTTTTGAACGCGATAGTGATGAGATTGCTCCTTTAGATGCTAATCAAACTAGAACGAAGTAATATGACTCCTAATCACCTCTTTCTTTGATAATTTGAAGGAAACTAACGAAACAATAAGAAGGTCTCCCCAAATTGAGACTTGTGTGAGATGTACACATCGTTTTGAACGCGATAGTGATGAGATTGCTCCTTCTGATGCTAATCAAACTAGAACGAAGTAATAAGACTCCTAATCACCTCTTTCTTTGATAATTTGAAGGAAACTAACGAACCAATAAGAAGGTCTCCCTAAATCAAGACTTGTGTGAGATGTACACATTGTTTTGAACGCGATAGTGATGAGATTGCTCCTTCTGATGCTAATCAAACTAGAACGAAGTAATAAGACTCCTAATCACCTCTTTCTTTGATAATTTGAAGGAAACTAACGAAACAATAAGAAAGGCTTCCCTAAATCGAGACTTGTGTGAGATGTACACATCGTTTTGAACGCGATAGTGATGAGATTGCTCCTTTAGATGCTAATCAAACTAGAACGAAGTAATATGACTCCTAATCACCTCTTTCTTTGACAATTTGAAGGAAACTAACGAAACAATAAGAAGGTCTCCCTAAATCGAGACTTGTGTGAGATGTACACATTGTTTTGAACGCGATAGTGATGAGATTGCTCCTTTAGATGCTAATCAAACTAGAACGAAGTAATATGACTCCTAATCACCTCTTTCTTTGACAATTTGAAGGAAACTAACGAAACAATAAGAATGTCTCCCAAAATCGAGACTTGTGTGAGATGTACACATTGTGTTAACGCGATAGTGATGAGATTGCTCCTTTATATGCTAATCAAACTAGAACGAAGGAATATGACTCCTAACAACCTCTTTCTTTGACAATTTGAAGGAACTAATGAACCAATAAGAAGGTGAAGGTCTCCATAAATCAAGAATTGTGTGAGATGTACACATCGTTTTGAACGCGATAGTGATGAGATTGCACCTTTAGATGCTAGTCAAACTAGAACGAAGTAATATGACTCCTAATCACCTCTTTCTTAGATAATTTAAGGGAACTAATGAACCAATAAGAAGGTCTCCCTAAATCAAGACTTGTGTGAGATGTACACATTGTTTTGAACGCGATAGTGATGAGATTGCTCCTTTTGATGCTTATCAAACTAGAACGAAGTAATAAGACTCCTAATCACCTCTTTCTTTGATAATTTGAAGGAACTAATGAACCAATAAGAAGGTCTCCCTAAATCAAGACTTGTGTGAGATGTACACATTGTTTTGAACGCGATAGTGATGAGATTGCTCCTTTAGATGCTAATCAAACTAGAACGAAGTAATATGACTCCTAATCACCTCTTTCTTTAGATAATTTAAGGGAACTAATGAACCAATAAGAAGGTCTCCCTAAATCAAGACTTGTGTGAGATGTACACATTGTTTTGAACGCGATAGTGATGAGATTGCTCCTTCTGATGCTAATCAAACTAGAACGAAGTAATAAGACTCCTAATCACCACTTTTTTTGATAATTTGAAGGAAACTAACGATACAATAAGAAGGCTTCCCTAAATCGAGACTTGTGTGAGATGTACACATCGTTTTGAACGCGATAGTGATGAGATTGCTCCTTTAGATGCTAATCAAACTAGAACGAAGTAATATGACTCCTAATCACCTCTTTCTTTGACAATTTGAAGGAAACTAACGAAACAATAAGAAGGTCTCCCTAAATCGAGACTTGTGTGAGATGTACACATCGTTTTGAACGCGATAGTGATGAGATTGCTCCTTCTGATGCTTATCAAACTAGAACGAAGTAATAAGACTCCTAATCACCTCTTTCTTTGATAATTTGAAGGAAACTAACGAAACAATAAGAAGGCTTCCCTAAATCGAGACTTGTGTGAGATGTACACATCGTTTTGAACGCGATAGTGATGAGATTGTTCCTTCTGATGCTAATCAAACTAGAACGAAGTAATAAGACTCCTAATCACGTCTTTCTTTGACAATTTGAAGGAAACTAACGAAACAATAAGAGGCTTCCCTAAATCGAGACTTGTGTGAGATGTACACATCGTTTTGAACGCGATAGTGATGAGATTGCTCTTTCTGATGCTTATCAAACTAGAACGAAGTAATAAGACTCCTAATCACCTCTTTCTTTGATAATTTGAAGTAACTAATGAACTGATAAGAAGGTCTCCCTAAATCAAGACTTGTGTGAGATGTACACATTGTTTTGAACGCGATAGTGATGAGATTGCTCCTTTAGATGCTAATCAAACTAGAACGAAGTAATATGACTCCTAATCACCTCTTTCTTAGATAATTTAAGGGAACTAATGAACCAATAAGAAGGTCTCCCTAAATCAAGACTTGTGTGAGATGTACACATTGTTTTAACGCGATAGTGATGAGATTGCTCCTTCTGATGCTTATCAAACTAGAACGAAGTAATAAGACTCCTAATCACCTATTTCTTTGATAATTTGAAGGAAACTAACGAAATAATAAGAAGGCTTCCCTAAATCAAGACTTGTGTGAGATGTACACATTGTTTTGAACGCGATAGTGATGAGATTGCTCCTTTAGATGCTAATCAAACTAGAACGAAGGAATATGACTCCTAATCACCTCTTTCTTTGATAATTTGAAGGAAACAAACGAAACAATAAGGTCTCCCAAAATTGAGACTTGTGTGAGATGTACACATTGTTTTAACGCGATAGTGATGAGATTGCTCCTTCTGATGCTTATCAAACTAGAACGAAGTAATAAGACTCCTAATCACCTCTTTTTCTTTGATAATTTGAAGGAAACTAACGAAACAATAAGAAGGTCTCCCAAAATAGAGACTTGTGTGAGATGTACACATTGTTTTAACGTGATAGTGATGAGATTGCTCCTTCTGATGCTTATCAAACTAGAACGAAGTAATAAGACTCCTAATCACCTCTTTCTTTGACAATTTGAAGGAAACTAACGATACAATAAGAAGGCTTCCCTAAATCGAGACTTGTGTGAGATGTACACATCGTTTTGAATGCGATAGTGATGAGATTGCTCCTTTAGATGCTAATCAAACTAGAACGAAGGAATATGACTCCTAATCACCTCTTTCTTTGACAATTTGAAGGAAACAAACGAAACAATAAGAAGGTCTCCCAAAATTGAGACTTGTGTGAGATGTACACATTGTTTTAACGCGATAGTGATGAGATTGCTCCTTCTGATGCTTATCAAACTAGAACGAAGTAATAAGACTCCTAATCACCTTTTTTTCTTTGATAATTTGAAGGAAACTAACGAAACAATAAGAAGGTCTCCCAAAATTGAGACTTGTGTGAGATGTACACATTGTTTTAACGCGATAGTGATGAGATTGCTCCTTCTGATGCTTATCAAACTAGAACGAAGTAAAATGACTCCTAATCACCTCTTTCTTAGACAATTTGAGGGAAGTAATGAACCAATAAGAAGGTCTCCCTAAATCAAGACTTGTGTGAGATGTACACATTGTTTTGAACGCGATAGTGATGAGATTGCTCCTTTAGATGCTAATCAAACTAGAACGAAGTAATATGACTCCTAATCATCTCTTTCTTAGATAATTTAAGGGAACTAATGAACCAATAAGAAGGTCTCCCTAAATCAAGTCTTGTGTGAGATGTACACATTGTTTTGAATGCGATAGTGATGAGATTACTACTTCTGATGCTTATCAAACTAGAACGAAGTAATAAGACTCCTAATCACCTCTTTCTTTGATAATTTGAAGTAACTAATGAACTGATAAGAAGGTCTCCCTAAATCAAGACTTGTGTGAGATGTACACATTGTTTTGAACGCGATAGTGATGAGATTGCTCCTTTAGATGCTAATCAAACTAGAACGAAGTAATATGACTCCTAATCACCTCTTTCTTAGATAATTTGAGGGAACTAATGAACCAATAAGAAGGTCTCCCTAAATCAAGACTTGTGTGAGATGTACACATTGTCTTAACGCGATAGTGATGAGATTGCTCCTTCTGATGCTTATCAAACTAGAACGAAGTAATAAGACTCCTAATCACCTCTTTCTTTGATAATTTGAAGGAAACTAACGAAACAATAAGAAGGCTTCCCTAAATCGAGACTTGTGTGAGATGTACACATCGTTTTGAATGCGATAGTGATGAGATTGCTCCTTTAGATGCTAATCAAACTAGAACGAAGGAATATGACTCCTAATCACCTCTTTCTTTGACAATTTGAAGGAAACTAACGAAACAATAAGAAGGTCTCCCAAAATTGAGACTTGTGTGAGATGTACACATTGTTTTAACGCGATAGTGATGAGATTGCTCCTTCTGATGCTTATCAAACTAGAACGAAGTAATAAGACTCCTAATCACCTCTTTTTCTTTGATAATTTGAAGGAAACTAACGAAACAATAAGAAGGTCTCCCAAAATAGAGACTTGTGTGAGATGTACACATTGTTTTAACGTGATAGTGATGAGATTGCTCCTTCTGATGCTTATCAAACTAGAACGAAGTAATAAGACTCCTAATCACCTCTTTCTTTGACAATTTGAAGGAAACTAACGATACAATAAGAAGGCTTCTCTAAATCGAGACTTGTGTGAGATGTACACATCGTTTTGAACGTGATAGTAATGAGATTTCTCCTTTAGATGCTAATCAAACTAGAACGAAGTAAAATGACTCATAATCACCTCTTTCTTAGACAATTTGAGGGAAGTAATGAACCAATAAGAAGGTCTCCCTAAATCAAGACTTGTGTGAGATGTACACATTGTTTTGAACGCGATAGTGATGCGATTGCTCCTTTAGATGCTAATCAAACTAGAACGAAGGAATATGGCTCCTAATCACCTCTTTGTTAGATAATTTAAGGGAACTAATGAACCAATAAGAAGGTCTCCCTAAATCAAGACTTGTGTGAGATGTACACATTGTTTTGAACGCGATAGTGATGAGATTACTCCTTCTGCTGCTTATCAAACTAGAACGAAGTAATAAGACTCCTAATCAGCTCTTTCTTTGATAATTTGAAGTAACTAATGAACTGATAAGAAGGTCTCCCTAAATCAAGACTTGTGTGAGATGTACACATTGTTTTGAACGCGATAGTGATGAGATTGCTCCTTTAGATGCTAATCAAACTAGAACGAAGTAATATGACTCCTAATCACCTCTTTCTTAGTTTTTTTTGCTAAATTTGTTTGTGTATTAAAAGATCAAAAATACAATGGCAAAGGGGCATACCCCAGAGAAAGAAAGTCATCATGAGACATGCCTCATGAGAAACATATAAAATAACTATTTAACAAAGTTAATAGAACCAAAGCATAAAAGCAACCAAACCACGAGTTACAACCACTAACAACCAATTACAACATTTTACAGCCAGTTATGAAATGTATGACATTTGTGAACAGCCTGGAGAAACTTTGTAGAGCTTGAAAGCCGAGCTTTAATCAAATTGATGATCTCCTTAGTTAGAGCATGAGGAGGCAGCGTAGACCCTTCATGGAGCATAGAGTTCCGGGATCCCCAAATTTTATAAAGGGAAGTGGCTAGAATGAGTTTCAAAATATCAGAATGCATTTTTCTACCTTGGAACTACTGAATATAGGTAATCAGATTATCCCAATCGATTGGAATGTTGGGCCAATTTCCTACTGCCAAGACATTTGAAATCACAGCATTGGAATAAGGACAGTTAAAAAAAAGGTGATTAAATGTTTCGTTGGCAGAAGAACACAAGGGACACCTCATCGGGGTGAAACTAGAGAAAGCCATGAAAGCATCATTAGTTGGAAATCTTTTATGCAATGCAAGCCAAAGAAAGAAAGAGTACCGAGGAACATAATGCTTGTGCCAGAGGATATTGGCCCAAGAGACAACACTACCTCGGTGACGGATGGAGTCCCAAATTTTGTTCGCTTTTAAGTGTCGGATATCAACCGAATCCCAAGTGATAGAATCATCATTTGCAGATGGAGATGGCGCAGTTGTAAAAAGGCTACGGAACTGGACAACATCGTGATGGTTACTCTGGGGTAGCACCCAATTTGAGTGGGAGATAATGGTAGAAAGGAGAGCAAACTTTGGGATCCCCGAGTTAGACAACAGAAAATCATTTGGAGATAAGGATTGGCCATGCAGCCAAGGATCATACCAGAGGCTAAAGTGGTTCCCCCGACCAATTCGATATGAGAGAAAACGCTGAGCTAGGGGGCGGAGCTTAAGTACTTTTTGCCAGATCCAAGAGCAGTCAGTGGGAATATTGATATGCCAAAAATTTTTTTGTTTGAGAACTGTGGCCTGGATCCAAGAAGCCCAGAGGGAAGAGGGTTTACATTGGATAACCTTGGTTAGGTGTTGGATAATGAGAGCCTTGTTCCAGTCCTCGAGGTCCTTAACCCCCAAACCACCTTCACTATATGGCAAAGAAATTATCTTCCAAGAGATTTTAGCCCCATGTTTCCCAAGAGAAGGCCCCTTCCAAAGAAATCTAGTGAAAATAGACTGCATTGTTCTAAGAACTGATTTGGGCAGAATGAAATGAGCTGACCAAAAAGACTGAATAGAAATAAGCACGGATTTGATCAACTGCAATCTGCCAGAATAGGAGAGGAAATTAGCAGTCCAAGAGGAGATCCACGAAGTTATCCTTTGGATTAGAGGCATGCAATCACTGTGGGAAAGCTTTGAGGATATTAGAGGGACACCTAGGAATCGGATGGGCAGGGTGCCGACCTGAAACCCAAGTAAGTCGAAGATAGCATGTTGACAAGTTTCGTCAACGTTGGAGAAGAAACACTGACTCTTCTGAGCATTAGGGATGAGGCCTGAGAATAAGGAAAAAGACTGAATGCAAGAATGTACAATCTTTACAGAGGCCAGAGTACCATGGGAGAAAATCAGAAGATCATCAGCAAAGCATAGGTGAGTAAGATTGCAGTCCTTGGCCCTCCAGTGATGTTTAAAGTCAGAATGAAGAGTTTCTTTATGAAGAATTAAGGATAACACTTCCATGGTCAATACAAATAAATAAGGAGACAGAGGGTCCCCCTGCCTTAGGCCGCGAGCACCCTTAAAGTATCCAACCAGAGAACCATTAATTTTAACTAAGAACATGGCAGTAGTAATACAAGCACGAACCCAATTAATAAATCTGTTTGGGAACTTAAAGAGTTGAAGAAGGTCGAAAAGGAAATCCCAATTAACAGTGTCAAAAGCCTTCCTGATATCAATCTTTAGGGCACATCTAGCGGATCCAGAGTTTCTATGATAATTCCTCAAAAGCTCTTGGGCTAGAAGAATGTTGTCAGTGATGCTACGACCAGAGATGAAGGCTGATTGAGCTCTGTCAATAAGAGAAGGAAGGACCATCTTTAGACGATTTGCAAGAAGTTTAGAGATACACTTGTAGAGAGTGTTGCAGCAAGATATAGGTCTAAAGTCAGACATGGAGGAAGGGTTTTCCGTCTTAGGAATAAGCGCAATGGCAGTGGCATTAATCCCGCAAGGGAGATGACAAGTAGAAAAGAAGTAGAGAACAGCAGCAGTGAAGTCAGCACCAATAATGTCCCAACAATGAAGAAAAAAATTAACATTGAAGCCATCAGGACCAGGACTCTTATTCTTCTTCATAGATTTGAGCACCGAATAGATTTCAACATCAAGAATAGGGGCTTCCAGAGCAGCAGCATGCAAAGGGTTGATGTGCTTTGAGATATAAATGGAAAGATCCTCATGACCAGGATAATCATTGTCTGGGCTGCCCAAAAGATCCTGAAAAAAATCCACAGCCACTTGCTGAATAGAAGATTGGTCCTCCACTAACTCACCATTGCTATTATTGATAGCCATGATTTTGTTGTGGTTCCATCTACTATTGATAATATTGGCAAAATAATTCGAGTTTTTGTCAGCTTGAGAGATCCATAGAGCCCTAGACTTTTGTTGCAGCAGAGATTCCTCCAAGGATAAAGCCCTCCATAAAGAATTCGAGCAAGAAGATTCTTGGCTTCTCAAGGAGGCATTATGGGGGTCAGAATGAAGGGACGTCTGAATAGAATGGAGTTGACCTTGGAGAGCTTTAACATTTGACATGAGATTCCCATTAGAGGCATTAAGAGAGATAAAAGAGCCTTCTTTAAAATCCTCAACTTTTCAGCAAGGATAAACATAGGATTCCCCGAGACTGGAGAGTTCCAAGATTCCTGTACAGTAGCAGTAAACCCTTCCAAATCAAGCATATAATTGAAGAATTGAAAAGGCTTTGGAAATCTTTGGGCATGAATGCCCGTTTTCAAAATAATAGGGCAATGATCAGACAGACCTCGAGGTTTAAAGCAAGCTTGGGAATCAGTCATGCTACTAAACCAAGCATGGTTACCCAGGCACCTGTCCAGCTTTCTATATATGGGGTTTTGCATCTGACAGTTCCACCAAGTGAAAACAGGACCAGTAGCACGGATGTCATCAACTCCAAGAGATTCAAGACGTTCATTAAAATCAGTGATGCCATTGTCCCATGAGTTATTACCACCATCAGCTTCATGAATGCCCCTGATAGAATTAAAGTCACCAAGGATACACCAAGCAGAGTCAGATGAACAAAGAAGAAGGTCATTCCAAAGAGGCCTTCTTTCATATACATAGTTCATACCATAAACAATAGATACAAGAAATGAAGAATTGCAATCAATTAGGAGTAGTTTACAATGTATAATCTAAGAGGACCAGAATAAAATATCAACCTTCCAGATTCTAGGATCCCACCCCACCCAAATTCTACCATTGGAGTGATACTCATAGTTGAATTTCCATTCCCAATTCCTACAAATTGCACGGGAGATTCTCGCTGCCTTATGGGCTTTAACTCTAGTTTCAATCAGACCAACAAAAGAAACATTGTTGCTATTCAGAAGATTACGGACAAAAGCCTGCTTTGGCTTTTTATTAAGACCACGAACATTATAGGAACATAAACTGATCATAACAAGAAAAAGAGGAGGATTAGGAAGAGGATTTACCCCCGCCCCTGCTAGTGTTGGAAACTCCCTTGGAATTGCCTTTACCTTTATGAAAAGAGATTACCTTTTTTGATGTCATCTTTTTCTTGGATAATTTGTCTGTGGGTTCCTGTGACTCCTTAATAACTATGGCATTTTCCATCTGAACCCGAGTGCAAGGAATCTCTGGGTCAGAAGAGTAGCCAACGGCAAGAGGAGAGAAAGAGTTGGAAAGGAGGGGGTGAGGTTCAGAAGAAGAAACTGGGCACTCATCAGGAGGACCGGGAGCTGAAAAAGGAGAGGTAGGCATAACAGTTTCGGGTACAGTGACCCCGCTGTCATCCTTCTTAGAGGTATTAAGTTTCCTCCATTGGTAATTCGCCTGGGGGCATTTGAGCAGAGAATGGCCGAATGTCTTACAATGTTTACATAAAAGGGGTTTGTTTGGATATTCAACAGCCACTACAACAAAGGAGGGGGGTCTCCCCTCTTTGCTAGGAATTGTCACCTTAATGGAGTTAGGAAGTTTAGAGTCCACCCCAATCTCCACACAGATACGTGCAAATGGCATAGGCTCTAAAGATTCGGTATGCTTATCCATAAACAAGGGTTTACCGATGCCACTGGCTAGGCGGGAGAGGCCCTCAGAAGTCCAGAAGGAGTAAGGAATATGTTTAAACTTAACCCATATTGGCGTTTTTAAGCGCGGCTCAACATGGAAATCGACCCCTTCCTGCCATGGTTGCAAGGAAACCAGCTTATTTGCCACATACCAAGGACCCAGTGCAAGAACATTATCACGAGCCTCAATGGACGGAAATTTGAAAATAAAGTAGCCCTTATCATGAAGATAAACCTTTTGAAGTCCAAGCTTGCCCCAGATTTTAAGAGATTGCGATTCAACCAACTTAAAAGGAAGTTTAGAGTTAAAAGTGCCAACCAGACTGGAGGACCACCAATTGTAACCTTCCAAAAAAACCTCCGAAGGGAGGCTAATGACAACTAAGCCATTCTCCTCAGCCGGTGGATAGTAGGTCATAGGGGTTTTTTCAATAAAAGGATTGAGTTGAGGAGGGCCAGAAACGACTTGACTCCAAGACCGGGTACCCAAACCTATGGGTGGGTCTGAGTTTCTAACAACTGAAGGACCAAAAACAGAAGGCTGAGGCTGAGATAGGGTGAAGTTGGGAGAGGAAGAGGGGAAAGGGAGTGTTGTAGAGTGTAGAGGGTGGAGATAGTCAGGAGGGGAGGGGTGAAAGCGTACGGGGGTGGGAGGAGAGGGAAGGGAGGTATTCAGCTGAGTTGGGGGCGAAGAAGAGAAAGAGCCAGAGGTTTGGTGAGCACAAGGTGAGGCAGAAGAGTGAGAAGAGGGAGCAATGTATGGCTCAACCGTACTGGCTGGGTGCTGCACAATATGAGTTATGGGCAAATGATTAAAAAAATTGGTAGGTGTGTGCTTTAGAATGCTTTTAACAGGTAAGTTAGCAGAGCAAGACAAGGAATCGGTTGGGGGGGTCAGATTATTGTAATGGCCGGGGGGAATAATGCTAGCACAAAGGGATGGGGTAGCATGGGCTATGTCAGAGTAGTTGGAAATAGCTGTAAGGGGGGAGCAGGTGTAGCTGACAAGCATGGGTTGGGGGCGGTAAGAAAGAGGAGCATTATAGTCTGCAAGAGGAGCAACGACTCCACAACTTAGAGCTAGCCCATCAGATAAGAGAGGGTGATGATTAAAATAATTAACCAGAGACCCGTTAAGCGTTGGTGACTGGGAATGGGGGGGCCTGACCGACAAGGGGATAGCAGGAGTAACATGGGTTGCATGGGAAGCTGTAGCAACTCCATTTAGAAGACAATTAGAATCGGTATCACAAGCGTGGGGAACATCAGAAGAATGGGAGGGCTGAGCAGAAGTATTATTCAAAAGAAAAGGACCAATAGACGAGTGGGAAGAGCAGGACCCAGCTGAAGAAGAATAATAACAGCCCTGTTGAAAAGGTGCCACGTGGGAAACACTAGAGTGTGGCTCGGTTGGAATGTCCTGGCCAGCAAAAGACAAGGAGGAAAAAAATGGGGCGTGGTGCAAAGGTAAGTGGGAAAAGGTGGGACGACTGACAGGCACGGATTTAGTGGGAGGGGCCAAAACCGATTGGGAACAAGGAGAAGCAATAGTTGCATGGACTGCATGTGGGTCGGTTGGAATATCCAGGCCAACAAAAGATAAGGGGGGGAATAATATGGGGTGTGGTGTAAAGGGGAGTTGATAAGCTGAGGAATAATTGGTGTCGGACTGGGGGAATAACATGGGGCGTCGTGTCGGACTGGGTTTAGAGACCCACTGTTAGCCACTCCATATAAAGAATTACTAAAGTGGGAAGTAACAGTAGATGAACAAGTAACAGGCGATGCATGGGCAGCAAAAGGTGGAGTAATATTAAAATGAGTAGGGTGGACCAAAGGGAGGGAACCGGGGTATGGGAGGACGGGACGACCACAGTCCACGTGGGAGAAAAGGCAGTCAGGTGGGGCACCAACGGATGGGAAGCCTGCAGGTGGTGGGGATGTACCAAGTAACTCAGTAGTAGGAAAAGCAAAAGAAGAAGAAGAGGTAAGGGGAAAAGCTATTTTGGGGGACCCACAGGTAGAGGTGGCGGCAGAATTTGAAAAAGTTGCAGGTACACTAGGAGAGTGGTTTAAAGGTGTGGAGGGATGGGCATGTTGTGGGGAAGTGGGCTGTTGACCCACGCGATGAGAGGCCGGCAGAGCATGCGAACACGCGGGAGCAATAGGTAAGGTGGGGTCAGTGTTAGGTGGAGTGGGAAGAGTGATCACAAAGGAATCACAAGGGTGGGGGACAATATGTTGGTCTGTGACAGATGGGGAGTGAGCAGAACGCGGGTGGGAGTGTGCATGGGAAGACCCAGCTAGAATGGGGTCATGCATGGGTAATTGGGATTGGCCGACAAGGATGGGGTGACTGGAGTGGGCATGCAAAGGAATAGGAGAAAGGCCGATATCAAGTGGAGAAGCAGGATGGACAGGTTGAGCAAGAGCAGTGGGCACGTGGGTACCCAATGGATGGATAGCAAAGTTCTCAGCGGGAGGTGTGTCAGGTTTAGGAGAGATAGTAAGGCATTTAGAGGAACCAAAAGAGGGACCCAGCGGGATGGCAGCACTAACTTCATTAAAAAAATAATGAGTAACATGCAAAGGACTAAGGACGGGGGTTGGGATAGGGGTATCAACGGAAAGTGTGTCAGGCCGTGCATGGGGAGAACATGCGGCCGGAGCACCAGTGAAATGAACGGAGTTAAGACTGCTAAGAACTGGATTATCCTTGAAACTAGAGTCATCCTCGGAACTGATGTTATCCAAAGAAGGAGAGTTAAGCATACTGGAAAAACCGGCAGGAGAGGAATCTCCCAAAGAGGAGTCCTCAAAAACTAAACCACCAAAGATAGACTTCCCAGACCAAGAAGAGTGCAAGGAATGATCCTTGGGATGATGGACCATAGAAGTAGAATCCACAGATTGAGTAAAACCATTGGAATTTGGGGGGAAACCCCCAAGAACAGAATCATTAAAAACTAAAACCGAAGGAGGAGATTCCGAAGAGATCATGGTAGGAAAGAAGGATGGGAAGAAGGAGGATGGACGGAGTAAGGCTGTCGGAGAAAGTTAGGTGGGAAAAAATCTAGAGAGAAGACAGAGAGAAAATTCTAGAGAGAGAGTCATCGTAGTCAAAAGTGGCAAACAATCCTTTTCGAGAGAGGGAAATGCTAGATTTGAGGACCACCTCTTTCTTAGTTAATTTAAGGGAACTAATGAACCAATAAGAAGGTCTCCCTAAATCAAGACTTGTGTGAGATGTACACATTGTTTTAACGCAATAGTGATGAGATTACTCCTTCTGATGATTATCAAACTAGAACGAAGTAATAAGACTCCTAATCACCTCTTTCTTTGATAATTTGAAGGAAACTAACGAAATAATAAGAAGGCTTCCCTAAATCGAGACTTGTGTGAGATGTACACATCGTTTTGAACGCGATAGTGATGAGATTGCTCCTTTAGATGCTAATCAAACTAGAACGAAGGAATATGACTCCTAATCACCTCTTTCTTTGACAATTTGAAGGAAACTAACGAAACAATAAGAAGGTCTCCCAAAATTGAGACTTGTGTGAGATGTACACATTGTTTTAACGCGACAAGGTTCGAAGAACCATGAAGTCTCGATTGGGGAACGAAATGTTTCTCTCTCTAAACCCTGTTCTCTGCCTTCTCTCTAAACACCCCTAATCCTAATCACACCGCCTCCTACCATCTGGTTACTGTTTTCTTTTCTGGTTACTGTTCTTATCCTTTTCGCAGTCATAATTCCTTTTCTTTCCATTCTATTTTCTTCCTTTATACCGCCTCTCTTCTGTTCCTTTCCCAGCTCATTTTTTCTTTCTTTGGGAGTGTTGTCTTGGTTAATCAGTTTCTTCCTACTGATATCACCAATCTCTCGTCCTCTTTTAAGAGGTCTGCTCCTGCTCTTTCTTTCTCATTCCCTTGGCTTGTGATGGCCCTATCCGCGCTCCCCTCGGTTGTCAACGCGCCTTGCAGCTCATCAAAGATTGGTCCGTTTAAGGTTGTTTCCTCAGCTGTTCCTCTGGTTTCAGCTCCCTCGGATGGTTTTCCACCCCCTTTTGTTTCGGACGAGACTATTTTGGATGGTTCCGCCGGCTCTGATTGTTAGGTTTGTATGTAACGCAAACATGCAATCAGATTACATAAATAGAGCGGAAGCGCGACAAAAACGGATTTTAAAATTTTTATACAAACCATCACCATGATCGTTCTTTATGCACAATTATTAATTAAACGAAAGAGATAGAGAATAAGAATTATACCCTTGTAGAATTCTAGCTTCCTCAGGTACAAGTTCAACTCCAATTCCTTCGCGTTCTCCTTGAATTCAACGGTGTGATTCTTTCCTTTGATCAATGTTAGCCACCCAAGTGTTTGGCCTCTGGAGGTGATCCACCAAGGAAGAACAAATATTCAAGAAGTTGGGTGTTTGGCAAAACCCTAGTTTCTATCTCTATAGAAATTGTAAGTACTCTCCACAATCTAATGTAAGAGTGTGTAACCCTAATCTATGATAAGACTTCTCTTATTTATAGATGTAGGAAAACCCCTTCCCTAAACTATTTAGGATTAGGGTTTCTATTTTAATTAAACTCCTTTAATTATATTCCTAATCCAATTAGGAATTAATGAGAGAGAGAGAACTTCTATTAATTAATTCCCAATCCCTATTAGGAATTAAATAATAGTTATATTAATTAATTCCCAATCCCTATTAGGAATTAAATAATAGTAATATTAATTAATTCCCAATCCCTATTAGGAATTAAATAATAGTAATAGTAATAATAATAATAAGACTCCTCTTATTAATTTATATTTAATATTTCCAAAATATTAAATAATAAATATTAAGCTATTTAATTTATTCTATCTCCATAGATTAAATTAAATACACTTAACTTATTATTACAATTATGCCATTTACTTCTTAAATAAATATTTTCCTTTTGCGGTGTGACCCTTTAGGTTCTCCATATTAAACCGGTTGTGAATAAATCAATTAGAACAATTCTAATCTTATTTAAATAAATAAATTAAACTATTTAATTCATTTAAATAAATAATATTTATTCTACAATAAGGGTAAGCCCCCTTAGCGATCAACGACTTTCCAGATAATATAGATTTCAACATTAATCACAAAAGAACCTTTGAGTAAATAGTTACCGTACAATTCAATCCTTCTACCATACAATGTCCCAATTAAATATAAGACATGGAATTTCTGTCAAGTCTTATTTTATTTAATTATATGTATTTCGATTCCCAAATGCACAACTCTAAATAATGCAAATTAGAAACTCCTTTCTAATTTCATTCTGCCTTAGCCAAGGACTACTGAGTTATCATTTATCGAATCACATAGGACATTCACATCTTTTACTAGACGTAGTAGATTCTTTGTTGATCATTCACCTATCTCCATGTACAACTTATTATACCCAATCATACCTTTTGATATACCCTAAAGGTCTTAAGGGACATGTCAAAGTATAACTTATCATACACAAGATACTATGATGATCTCAAGTCTAAGGATCACTTGTACTACTATCACTAGAGGAATTCCTATTGACAGCCGAGTAAAACTCCATTAGGTATTCCTTAGCGAGTCACGTTCAGTGAACTTATTCTCCAATAAGCACTTACATACTTGCTTTAGTGTCTCCACACAAATGATTATGAGATCAATCATCCTCTTCATAAGAGCAAGCAACGTATGTACTAATCTATCCGGATTCACTAATCCCCAATTTAGTAATCCAACGATTAGGAACAATTTTAGTTTGTGAGCTATCTTGAATTTAGATCTCATTAGCATGATCACCATCATGATTCTAAAAGCATTGCTCAAAACTATGGGTTTATCACATTTAATATAACAGCACCAGGTAGATAATATAAAATGCCTTTTAATAAAAATCAATTCCTTTATTAAATAAATGAATAAGATTACAAAGTATATGCTATATCATATCAAATATGATTGGCTTGTGTGCATACTACTTTCAATCTCCCACTTGCACTAAAGCCAATCGCCATGGTATCTAATACCCATCTTCTCTAAGTGACGATCAAACTACTGTTGAGTTAAAGCTTTAGTAAATGGATCTGCAATGTTGTCTTGAGAGTCCACACGCTCCAGGGTGACATCTCCTCTTTCAATGATCTCTCTAATCAAATGAAACCGCCGCAACACGTGTTTGAATTTCTGATGAGACCTGGGTTCCTTAGCCTGCGCAACAGCTCCGTTGTTGTCACAGAATAAAGGTACGGCTCCTCTAATGCTAGGAACCACTCCAAGTTCAGTTATGAACTTCTTCATCCAAACAGCTTCCTTTGCAGCTTCACTTGCAGCTATGTACTCTGCCTCTGTCACTGAATCAGCAACTGTTTGCTGCTTGGAACTCTTCCAACTCACTGCGCCACCGTTTAAGGTAAACACGTACCCTGAAACGGATTTACTGTCATCTTGGTCCGTTTGAAAACTTGAGTCTGTATAGCCCTCTAGTTTCAATTCAGACCCACCGTAGACAAGAAATACATCCTTAGTTCTTCTCAAGTACTTTAGGATGTTTTTCACTGCCTTCCAGTGCTCTTCTCCTGGATTCGACTTGATATCTGCTTGTTACACTAAGTGCATGAGCGACATCTGGTCTAGTACATATCATACCGTACATGATAGATCCTATTGCAGAAGCATAAGGAATCTTACTCATACGGTCTCTCTCCTCAGGTGTCTTTGGGGCCTGTTTCTTGGAGAGATGTATTCCATGGCTCATCGGCATGAGACCTCTCTTGGAATCTTCCATGCTAAACTTCTTTAGCATCGAGTCAATGTACTTTCCTTGGGTCAAGCCCAGCATCCTTTTAGATCTATCTCTATAGATCTTTATCCCCAAAATATAGGATGCCTCACCCAAGTCCTTCATGGAGAAGTGTTTAGATAACCAAATTTTGATCGACTGTAAGCATAGGAACATCATTCCCTATCAATAATATGTCATCAACATATAATACAAGGAATGAAACAGCGCTCCCACTAACCTTCTTGTACACACAAGGTTCATCCTCATTTTTGATAAAATCAAACCTTTTGATTATCTCATCAAAACGGATGTTCCACCTTCAAGAAGCTTGCTTCAATCCATAAATGGATCGTTGTAGCTTACAGACTTGGTTTGTTCCAACCGTTGAAACAAAACCCTCTGGCTGTATCATATATACATTCTCCTCAAGCTCTCCATTGAGGAAGGCCGTTTTCACGTCCATTTGCCAGATCTCATAGTCATAATAAGCTGCAATTGCAAGCAAAATCCGAATGGACTTGAGCATAGCTACTGGCGAGAAGGTTTCATCATAGTCAACTCCTTGTCTTTGTTTGAAACCTTTTGCAACCAGTCGGGCCTTATAGGTCTCTACCTTGCCATCTGCCCCAGTCTTTCTCTTAAAGACCCATTTACACCCAATAGGCTTAATGCCCTCAGGTGGTGAAACCAAAGTCCATACTTGGTTTTCATACATGGAGTCCATCTCGGATTTCATGGCTTCTAGCCATTTCTCTGAGTCAGTACTACTCATAGCCTCTTCGTAAGTCAATGGATCATCATCATCTATGATGCGTACCTCATCATCATCCTCTATGATGAATCCATACCTCTCAGGTATCTTCGGTACTCTTCCAGATTTACGAATAGGTAATGGTACAGTAGGTTCTTCTACTTGGTTAGGTACCTGACTTTGATCCGTAGTATTTTGTGGTTCTTGAACTTCTTCAAGATATATCTTACTCCCACTGACCCCTTCGAGGATAAACTCCTTTTCCAAGAAGGCAGCGTGTTTCGCTACAAACACCTTTTGATCATTGGGATGATAGAAATAATACCCTACAGTTTCTTTAGGGTAACCCACAAATCTACACTTGTCGGATCTAGTCTTTAGCTTATCATGCTCAAACCTTTTGACATAAGCTGGACAACCCCAAGTCTTAACATACTTAAGATTTGGTTTCCTCCCTGTCCATAATTCATATGGGGTCTTTGGGACGGATTTGGTAGGTACCTTGTTAAGTAGATATGCAGCCGTTTCTAGGGCATAACCCCAGAAGGATATTGGAAGGTCGGTAAAACTCATCATGGAACGAACCATGTCCAACAATGTTCGATTTCTCCTTTCAGATACACCATTCAACTGTGGCGTTCCTGGTGGAGTCCATTGTGAGATTATACCATTTTCTTTGAGACAATTGAGAAACTCATTGGTCAAGTATTCCCCTCCTCGATCCGATCGAAGAATCTTAATACTTTTACCAATTTGTTTCTCTACTTCACTTCTGAATTCTTTGAACTTTTCAAACGATTCAGATTTGTATTTCATTAAATACACATATCCAAATCTAGAATGATCATCAGTGAAAGTAATAAAATAAGAATACCCTCCTCGTGCATTCGTTGTCATAGGTCCACATACGTCTGTGTGTACCAACGCTAACAACTCTGTAACTCTTTCTCCTTTTCTTAGTTTGTTCAATTTGAAGTATATTTTCATGCAAGTCAAGTATGTAAAGTCCATTCAGTAAATTGCCAACACCATATAAAACATTTTTATTATAAATAGAACAACTGTTGTTCTTTATTATAATATCAAAACCATCCATATCCAATACAGAAATTGAAATAATGTTTCTAATGAGTGTTGGAACATAATAACAGTTATTTAAACTAATGAACTTGCCCGAAGGCAGTGCTAAACAATAAGTCCCTACAGCCAATACAGCAACCTTTGCTCCATTTCCCACTCGTAGGACGACTTCATCCTTGTTCAGCTTTCTACTTCTGCTTAGTCCCTGCATATTATTACATATGTGAGAACTACAGCCGGTATCCAATACCCAAGTAGAATTTTGACTTTCAGAAAAATTAATTTCAATCATGAACAAACCTAGATCGGAAGTTGAAGCTTCTCCAAGCTTCTTTTGGCCCGCAAGATACTCTTTGCAGTTCCTCTTCCAGTGTCCCCGGCTTATTGCAATGGTAGCAAATTCCTTTGCTATCTGGATCAGGTTTCTTTTTATCCTTTCCCTTCGCCTTGCCCTTAGCCTTCTTGTTTTTCTTCTTTTCAGAAGATACCTTGGGCCTCTTCCTTTTCTTGGAAGAATCATCCACTAGTAAGACTTGGTTCTTGTTGGATGAGAAGTGACCTTCAGTAGTTTTCAGCATGTTAAGTAGCTCAGGCAAGCTGACATCCAACTTATTCATGTGAAAATTCACAACAAATTGTGAGAAGGTGTCAGGGAGTGACTGCAAGATCAAATCTTGGCTTAACTCCCCATCCATCACGAACCCAAGCTGTCCAAGTTGTTCAATCAGATTGATCATCTTAAGGACATGAGTCTCAACAGTAGTGCCCTCAGTCATACGAGATCGGAAGAGCTCCTTAGATATCTGATATCTAGCAGTCCTACTTTGCTCACCATACAACTCTTTGAGGTGCAGTAATATAGTAGGAGCATCCATAGTTTCATGCTGACGCTGAAGCTCGTTACTCATGGATGCGAGCATGATGCATTGAGCCAAGATTGCATCATCTTGCCACTTTCTGAAAGTAGCAATCTCTTCCTCAGAGGCTGTTTCTGCAACATTTGCAGGGACTGGCGAATTTAGGACATAAGAAATCTTTTCAGCAGTGAGAACAATTCTCAGATTCCTTAACCAGTCCGTGTAATTCGGTCCGGTCAGTTTGTTAGCATCTAGTATGCTACGCAGTGATAGTGAGTTTGACATTTTTAAATTCTGCATGTGAAATAGACAACATTTTAGCATACATTCATTTAATTAATTACCAAAATAAATTAGGTCTTTATTTTAAATTGGTATCTCCCACTATTTTCATCAAACTATATTACCCTCATTATATAGTTCGGCAAATCTAATTAAAGATTTGCTAGTGAGAATAAGGATCTCATTTCAAATGTATATAGCCTTGTGTGACACAACAAACTATATATAAATAAATAGGTAGACAACTATTGTCAATTACATCACTATGTAACTCCTTGTATTTTGCCTCTTAGATTATTTTGATCAAGTGTGACACATCCGAATCAAAATTATCTAAGTTAAGTCCAACCTAGCACTTCCATATATTCGAAAGAAAAACACTGTCCTTATGTGACACAACAAAACAGTATCGTTCAGTCTATGTATAAGCATCAAATGTGATAAAGCAACATCTTAAATATTTAATACTTGCCTTGTGTGACACAACAAACTCATATTAAATATTTAATACTCTATCGCTTTACCATGCTAGAAGGCGACGTTCGATATTCTAAATATCTTTGAACGCTTAGGACTTAATATAATTACTTTGAGGGATTTGTTATTATTAGTCTCATCTTGTTTAGCGCGCATGCACATATATGAAAGTAGTATGCACACAAGCCAATCATATTTGATATGATGTAGCATATACTTTGTAATCTTATTCGTTTGTTAAAGGCATTTTACTTTATCTACATGGTGCTGTTATATTAAATGTGATAAACCCATAGTTTTGAGCAATGTTTTTAGAATCATGATGGTGATCATGCTAATGAGATCTAAATTCTAGATAGCTCACAAACTAAAATTGTTCCTAATCATTGGATTACTAAAAAGGGGATTAGTGAATCCGGATAGATTAGTACATACGTTGCTTGCTCTTATGAAGAGGATGATTGATCTCATAATCATTTGTGTGGAGACACTAAAGCAAGTATGTAGGTGCTTATTAGAGAATAAGTTCACTGAACGTGGCTCGCTAAGGAATACCTAATGGAGTTTTACTCGCCTGTCAATCGGAATTCCTCTAGTGATAGTAGTACAAGTGATCCTTGGACTTGAGATCATCATTGTATCTTGTGTATGATGAGTTATACTTTGACATGTCCCTTAAGACCTTTAGGGTATATCAAAGGGTATGATTGGGTATAATAAGTTATACATGGAGATAGGTGAATGATCAATAAAGAATCTACCACTTCTAGTAAAAGGAGAGAATGTCCTATGTGATTCGATAAATGACAACTCAGAAGTCTTTGGCCAAAGCAGAATGAAATTAGAAATGAGTTTCTAATTTGCATTAATTAGAGTTATGCATTTAAGAATCGAAATACATATAATTAAATAAAATAAGACTTGACAGTAATTCCATGTCTTATATTTAATTGGGACATTGTATGGTAGAAGGATTGAATTGTACGGTAACTATGCACTGAAAGGTTCTTTTATGATTAATGTTGAAATCTATATTATCTGGAAAGTCGTTGATCGCTAAGGGGGCTTACCCTTATTGTAGAATAAATATTATTTATTTAAATGAATTAAATAGTTTAATTTATTTATTTAAATAAGATTAGAATTGTTCTAATTGATTTATTCACAACCGGTTTAATATGGAGAACCTAAAGGGTCACACCGCAAAAGAAAAATATTTATTTAAGAAGTAAATGGCATAATTGTAATAATAAGTTAAGTGTATTTAATTTAGTCTATGGAGATAGAATAAATTAAATAGCTTAATATTTATTATTTAATATTTTAGAAATATTAAATATAAATTAATAAGAGGAGTCTTATTATTATTATTACTATTACTATTATTTAATTCCTAATAGGGATTGGGAATTAATTAATAGAAGTACTCTCACATGAATTCCTAATTGGATTAGGAGTTTAATTTAATTAAAGGAGTTTAATTAGAATAGAAACCCTAATCCTAAATAGTTTAGGGAAGGGTTTTCCTACATCTATAAATAAGAGAAGTCTTATCATAGATTAAGGTTACACACTCTTGCATAAGAATTGTAGAGAGTACTTACAATTTCTATAGAGATAGAAACTAGGGTTTTGCCAACACCCCCATCTTCTTGAACAAGTATTATTCCTTGGTGGATCACCTCTAGAGGCCAAACACTTGGGTGGCTAACGTTGATCAAAGGAAGGAATTTAATCGGTGGAATTCAAGGAGAACGCGAAGGAATTGGAGGTGAACTTGTACCCGAGGAAGCTAGAATTCTACAAGGGTATAATTCTTATTCTCCATCTCTTTCGTTTAATTAATAATTGTGCATAAAGAAAGATCATGGTGATGGTTTGTATAAAATTTTAAAATCTGATTTTATCGCGCTTCCGCTTTATTAATGTAATTTGATTGCATATTCGCGTTATACAAACCTAACAGTGGTATCAAGAGCCAAACTTTATGCGAATTATTAATTGTTTTGATTCTGTATATACATTGATATGTGTTAAGAACAATTTAATTGGGCATAATTGTTTGTGTAAAATTATTTTATTTATTTTATTTATTTATTTATTTATTTTGATTTTATTTATTTTCAATTAAGATAAAAGGTTTATTTTGAATTGGAATATAATTAAAATTAAAAGTTTTATTTGAACTTGGAATTGGATTCTACGTTAACTAGAATAAAGGAGTTTATTCATATATGGAATAGGATTCCATGTTTCCTAGAATAAAGGAGTTTATTCACATATGGAATAGGATTCCATTTTTATAGAATAAAAGAGTTTATTCACATATGGAATAGGATTCCATGTTTCCTAGAATAAAGGAGTTTATTCACATATGGAATAGGATTCCATGTTTCCTTAAAAAATAAAGATGTTTATTTTGATAAGGAATAAGATTCAACATATTTTATTTTCCAACAATTTTAAGTTAAAAATAAAGGTGTTTATTTTAAACTTGAAATTGGTTTCCATATTAATTAAAATAAAGGAGTTTATTTTGATTTGGAATTTGATTAAAAATAAAGGAGTTTATTTTTATTCAAAAAATTGGATAAATTAAAATAAAAGAGTTTATTTTGATTTGGAATATGATTAAAATAAAGAAGTTTATTTTAATTGAAATTGGATTTCATGATAACTAATTAGAGTTGGAATTGGATTCCATGATAACTAATTGGAGTTGAAATTGAATTTTATACTAACTAATATTGCCCATTAAATGATATCAATGCATATATGGAATGATTTTATTATTCATGGGATGAATGTTATTTATTGATACATATAGAGATATGTATGATAATAAATAGGGATTGATTATGGACTATTGACCAATGTGTGATTGGATTTATTTTAGTGGATGCTTGAATGTATGGGTTTTTATAAATGGGGTCTGCGTACCTCGTCTTCTCTAATTTTTTCTTAATGTAAATTCTATCTCCCTCCTATGTACTTCCCCTTGACTGCTGATCAAGGTTTCTATTTATTGTAAATAGTTTTTGTAATAGGACTAGTTAGAATTAATTTTGAAGAATTGAAGACAAATGAGCAAGGAGCGCTTGAAGACCCGTTTGTAATGGAGCCCGGGTTTAAATGTAATAGTTATATTTAAATTTAATTCTTACACCCTAGGTTTGACCTTTTAGTTCACTTGGTGGCTCTAGTGAACCAAACTAGAATAAAAGTCCATAATCAATCCGGGTAGAATATAGTATTCTATATGTGCATGCTTACTATGTATATATTATATATTATACAACATGCTTCGCATGTTTAATAATATGACGCGTATTTTATATATATATGTGTATGCGCGCTAAAGAAGATGAGACAAATAATAACAAACCCCTCAAAGAAATTATATTAAGTCCTAAGCGTTCAAAGATATTTGGAATATCGAACGTCGCCTTCTAGCATGGTAAAGCGATAGAGTATTAAATATTTAATATAAGTTTGTTGTGTCACACAAGGCAAGTATTAAATATTTAAGATGTTGCTTTATCACATTTGATGCTTATACATAGACTGAACGATGCTGTTTTGTTGTGTCACACAAGGACAGTGTTTTTCTTTCGAATATATGGAAGTGCTAGGTTGGACTTAACTTGGATAATTTTGATTCGGATGTGTCACACTTGATCAAAATAATCTAAGAGGCAAATTGAAAGGAGTTACATAGTGATGTAATTGACAATAGTTGTCTACCTATTTATTTATATATCGTTTGTTGTGTCACACAAGGCTATATACATTTGAAATGGGATCCTTATTCTCACTAGCAAATCTTTAATTAGATTTGCCGAACTGTATATTGAGGGTAATATAGTTTGATGAAAATAGTGGGAGAGAGATACCAATTTAAAATAAAGACCTAATTTATTTTGGTAATTAATTAATTAATGAATGTATGCTGAAATGTTGTTAAACTACAAATTCATTTATAGAATTTTACAATGTCTAATTCACTATCACTGCGGAGCATATTAGATGCTAATTAACCGGACCGAATTACACGGATTGGTTAAAGAATTTGAGAATAGTTCTCAAGGCTGAAAAGCTATCTTATGTCTTTAATATGCCTATCTCTGCAATGGTTGCAAAACAATGCCTCAGAGGAAGAGATTGCTACTTTTAGAAAGTGGCAAGATGATGCACAGTTGGCTCAATGCACCATGCTCGCATCCATGAGTAACGAGCTTCAGCGTCAGCATGAAACTATGGATGCTCCTACTATACTCTTGCACCTTCAAGGAGTTGAAGGGTGAGGAAAGTAGGACAATTAGATATCAGATATCTAAGGAGCTCTTCCGATCTAGAATAACCGATGGCACTACAGTATAGACAAATGTCCTCAAAATGATCAATCTGATTGAAAAATTGGGACAACTGGGTTTTAATGGATGGAGAGTTGATCCAAGATTTGATCTTGCAATCACTTTTAGACTCTTTCTCACAAATTGTTGTGAATTTCCACATGAACAAGCTATATGTCAGCCTGCCTGAGTTGCTTAAACATGTTGAAAACCGTAAAGAGTCACTTTTCAACCAACAAAAGACCAAGTCTTACTGGTAGATGATTCTTCCAGGAAGCGGAAGAGGGCCAAAGGATCTTCTTAAAAGAAGAACAATTCAAAGAAGGTAAATGGAAAGGCAAAAACAAAGGACAATAAGAACAAAACTGATGCAAATAGTAAAAGGAGTTTGCTTCCATTGCAATAAGCCTGGATACTAGAATTAAAACTAGAGGGTAACCAGAAGAAGCTTAGTGAAGCTTCGGTTACAAATATGGGTTTGTTCATGATTGAAATAAATTTTTCTATAAGTCAAGGTTCTACTTAGGTATTGGATACCGGCTGTAGTTCTCAAGTATGCAATCCAATGCAGAGACTAAGCAGAAGTAGAAAGCTAAACAAAGAATAAGTAATCTTACGCGTGGAGAATGAAGCAATGGTTGCTGCATTAACCGTAAGAACTTATAGTTTAGCATTGCCTACGGGCAAGTCTATTAAGTTAATAAGTTGTTATTATGTTCCAGTTCTCTTTAGAAACATTATTACTTCCGTTGTTGGACAAGGAAGGTTCTGGTATTATATTTAAGAACAATTGTTGTTCTATTTATAATGATGATATTTTGTTTGAAACTGGAAGATTACTTGATAGACTTTGTATACTTGACTTACATGAAAATTATTTTGCAAATTGAACAAACTAGTAAAAGAAAAGGGGGTGGTCATTCAAAGAGTTGAATGTGTGTATTTGATGAAATACAAGTCTGAATCATTTGAAATGTTCAAAGAATTCAGAAGTGAAACATATTGACAGAGTATTAAGATTCTTTGATCAGATCGAGGAAAGAATACTTGTACAATGAGTTTCTAGATCATCTCAAAATGGTATTTTCTCATAATGGACACTTCCTGATACGCAATAATTGATTGGTGTATCTAAAAGGAGAAATTGTACCTTGTTGGACATGGTGCAGTCCATAATGATTTTTACCGACATTCTAGTATCCATCTAGGGTCAAACCCTAGAAACGGCTGCATATCTACAAAATAAGGTAACCTCAAAAAAATTCGAGCCCAAGACTCCATAAAGGTTATGGATAGGAAGGATTCCTACTCTTAAGTATGTTAAGATAAGGGGTTGTCCAGCTTATGTGAAAAGGTTTCAAAGATAAGTTTAGGACAAAATCTGACAAATGCAGATTTGTGGGATATCCTAAAGAAGTTTAGGGTACTATAATCCTACATGCTACCTTCTTAGATAAAGGTGTTTATCATTGAAGTAGCTAGTGGGAGGGTAATAGATCTTGAAGGAGTTCAAGAACCACAAAGCACTTTAAGTCGAACCGAGGAACCTGTAGATAGACCTATTGTACCACAACCAAATCGTAAATCTGGAAGAGTATCGAAGATACCTGGGAGGTATGGATTCATCATAGAGGATGATGATGAGGTATGCATCATAGAGGATGATGATCCAGTTATATACGATGAGGCTATGAGTAGAAGACACTCAGAGAAATGGCAGATGGCCATAAAATCCGAAATGGACTCTATGTATAAGAACCAAGTATAGACTCTGGTATATATGGGTCTTTAAGAGAAAGACTAGGGCAAATGGCAAGGTAGACACCTATAAGACCAGACCTGTTTAAAAGGTTTTTCAAGTCAAGGAGTTGACTGTGATAAAACCTTACTATCGGGTAATGCTCAAGTTCATTTGGATTTTGCTTGTGATTGCAGCTTATTACGAAATCTGACAAAATGGATGTGGAGATGTCCTTCCTCAATAAAGGCTTGAGGAGAATGTATGTATGATACAACTAGAGGAATTTGTTTCAAAGGTTGAAGCAAATCGTGTTTTAAGCTACAATGATCCATTTATAGATTGAAGCAAGCTTCTCAAAGATGGAACATTCATTTTGATGAGACAATCAAAAGAGTTTGATTTTATCAAAAATGGGAATGAACCTAGTATGTACAAAAGGGTTAATGGGAGTGCTGTGACATTCTTGGTATTATATGTTGATATACTACTGACAAGGAATAACACACTAATTCTACAATCAGTAAAGATAAAATTGTCTAAACATTCCTCCATGAATGCCTTGGGAGGAGCATCCTATAAATTGGGGATATAAATCTATATAGATAGATTTAAAAGGATGTTCGGCTTGACCCAAGGAACGTATATTCATTTGATGCTAAAGGCGTTTAGCATGGCAAACTCCAAGAGAAGTCTCATGATGATGAGTCATGGAGTGTATCTCTCTAAAATTGTCTCCAATTAAAAGAGAGATCCGCATGAGTTACTATCCTGTATGCAGTGAATATACAAGGCCTGATGTTGATCAGTCATATTCTGGAGATGATCACTATAAGACGGTGATAAACATCTTTAGGTACTTAACCGGTACTGAAGATGTGATTATGATTCATGGTAGGTCTGAATTAAAACTAGAGGGCTAAACAGACTCAAGTTTTTCAGACTGACCAAGACGATAACAAATCCACTTTAAGGTAAATCGTTACTTTGAAAGGTGGTGCAGTGAATTGGAAAGGTTCCAAACAGGAAAGAGTTACTTATTTAGTGACAAAGACAAAGTATATAGCTATAAATGAAGCTGCAAGTTGATTGTTTGGATAAAAAGTTCATCACAGAACTAGGAATAGTTTGCTAAGTCTCATCTTGGATTCAAACATGTGTTGCGGCACTTTCATTTGATTAATAGAATCATTGAAAGAGAAGAAGTCACTATAGAGATAGTGGACTCTCAAGAACAATATTGCATATCTATTTACTGAAGCTTTATCCAAACAGCAGGATGATCGTCACTTATAGAAGAAGGGTATTAGATACCATGACGATTGGCTTTAGTGCAAGTGGGAGATTGAAAGTAGTATGCACACAAGCCAATCATATTTGATATGATGTAGCATATACTTTGTAATCTTATTCGTTTGTTAAAGGCATTTTACTTTATCTACATGGTGCTGTTATATTAAATGTGATAAACCCATAGTTTTGAGCAATGTTTTTAGAATCATGATGGTGATCATGCTAATGAGATCTAAATTCTAGATAGTTCACAAACTAAAATTGTTCCTAATCATTGGATTACTAAAAAGGGGATTAGTGAATCCGGATAGATTAGTACATACGTTGCTTGCTCTTATGAAGAGGATGATTGATCTCATAATCATTTGTGTGGAGACACTAAAGCAAGTATGTAGGTGCTTATTAGAGAATAAGTTCACTGAACGTGGCTCGCTAAGGAATACCTAATGGAGTTTTACTCGCCTGTCAATCGGAATTCCTCTAGTGATAGTAGTACAAGTGATCCTTGGACTTGAGATCATCATTGTATCTTGTGTATGATGAGTTATACTTTGACATGTCCCTTAAGACCTTTAGGGTATATCAAAGGGTATGATTGGGTATAATAAGTTATACATGGAGATAGGTGAATGATCAATAAAGAATCTACCACTTCTAGTAAAAGGAGAGAATGTCCTATGTGATTCGATAAATGACGACTCAGAAGTCTTTGGCCAAAGCAGAATGAAATTAGAAAGGAGTTTCTAATTTGCATTAATTAGAGTTATGCATTTAAGAATCGAAATACATATAATTAAATAAAATAAGACTTGACAGTAATTCCATGTCTTATATTTAATTGGGACATTGTATGGTAGAAGGATTGAATTGTACGGTAACTATGCACTGAAAAGTTCTTTTATGATTAATGTTGAAATCTATATTATCTGAAAAGTCGTTGATCGCTAAGGGGGCTTACCCTTATTGTAGAATAAATATTATTTATTTAAATGAATTAAATAGTTTAATTTATTTATTTAAATAAGATTAGAATTGTTCTAATTGATTTATTCACAACCGGTTTAATATGGAGAACCTAAAGGGTCACACCGCAAAAGAAAAATATTTATTTAAGAAGTAAATGGCATAATTGTAATAATAAGTTAAGTGTATTTTAATTTAGTCTATGGAGATAGAATAAATTAAATAGCTTAATATTTATTATTTAATATTTTAGAAATATTAAATATAAATTAATAAGAGGAGTCTTATTATTATTATTACTATTAACTATTATTTAATTCCTAATAGGGATTGGGAATTAATTAATAGAAGTACTCTCACATGAATTCCTAATTGGATTAGGAGTTTAATTTAATTAAAGGAGTTTAATTAGAATAGAAACCCTAATCCTAAATAGTTTAGGGAAGGGTTTTCCTACATCTATAAATAAGAGAAGTCTTTATCATAGATTAGGGTTACACACTCTTGCATAAGAATTGTAGAGAGTACTTACAATTTCTATAGAGATAGAAACTAGGGTTTTGCCAACACCCATCTTCTTGAACAAGTATTATTCCTTGGTGGATCACCTCTAGAGGCCAAACACTTGGGTGGCTAACGTTGATCAAAGGAAGGAATTTAATCGGTGGAATTCAAGGAGAACGCGAAGGAATTGGAGGTGAACTTGTACCCGAGGAAGCTAGAATTCTACAAGGGTATAATTCTTATTCTCCATCTCTTTCGTTTAATTAATAATTGTGCATAAAGAAAGATCATGGTGATGGTTTGTATAAAATTTTAAAATCTGATTTTATCGCGCTTCCGCTTTATTAATGTAATTTGATTGCATATTCGCGTTATACAAACCTAACAATATATATATAAAATACGCGTCATATTATTTGACATGCGAAGCATGTGGGATAATATATAATATATATATATATACTAAGCATGCACATATAGAATACTATATTCTACCCGGATTGATTATGGACTTTTATTCTAGTTTGGTTCACTAGAGCCACCAAGTGAACCAAAGGTCAAACCTAGGGTGCAAGAATTAAATTTAAATATAACTATTACATTTAAATCCCGGGCTCCATTACAAACGGGTCTTCAAGCGCTCCTTGCTCCTTGGTCTCCAATTCTTCAAAAATAATTCTAACTAATCCTATTACATAAAACTATTTTAAAATAAATAGAAACCTTGATCAGCAGTCAAGGGGAAGTACATAGGAGGGAGATAGAATTTACATTAAGAAAAATTAGAGAAGACGAGGTACGCAAACCCCATTTATAAAAACCCATACATTCAAGCATCCTCTAAAATAATTCCAATCACACATTGGTCAATAATCCATAATCAATCCCTATTTATTATCATACATATCTCTATATGTATCAATAAATAACATTCATCTCATGAATAATAAAATCATTCTACACATATATGAGTATCATTTAATGGGCAATTTTAAGTTGCATGAAATCCAATTTCAAGATTAAAATAAACTCTTTATTTTAATTATAAAATTATTAAGAATATTATATATATATATATATATATATATATATATATATATAACCACGGTATATATTATATATATATAATCACGTGATACATATGTTATATATATAATCCGTTACATATGTTATATATATATATAATCTGTTACATATGTTATACATATATAATCCGTTACATATATTATATATATAAATCCGTTATATATTATATATATATAATATATGTAATCCGTTACTAATTATATATATATATATATACATGTGTAATCCATTACTAATCACCCATTTAATTAAATCAAGTGATTTCGTTTTTCATAAAATAATAATTTTACACAACTAATTATGCCCAATAAATTATTCTAAATACATACCCATATATAAATAGAATCAAAACAATTAATAATTCGCATAAAGATTGGCTCTGATACCACTGTTAGGTTTGTATGTAACGCAAACATGCAATCAGATTACATAAATAGAGCGGAAGCGCGACAAAAACGGATTTTAAAATTTTTATACAAACCATCACCATGATCGTTCTTTATGCACAATTATTAATTAAACGAAAGAGATAGAGAATAAGAATTATACCCTTGTAGAATTCTAGCTTCCTCAGGTACAAGTTCAACTCCAATTCCTTCGCGTTCTCCTTGAATTCAACGGTGTGTGATTCTTTCCTTTGATCAATGTTAGCCACCCAAGTGTTTGGCCTCTAGAGGTGATCCACCAAGGAAGAACAAATATTCAAGAAGTTGGGTGTTTGGCAAAACCCTAGTTTCTATCTCTATAGAAATTGTAAGTACTCTCCACAATCTAATGTAAGAGTGTGTAACCCTAATCTATGATAAGACTTCTCTTATTTATAGATGTAGGAAAACCCCTTCCCTAAACTATTTAGGATTAGGGTTTCTATTTTAATTAAACTCCTTTAATTATATTCCTAATCCAATTAGGAATTAATGAGAGAGAGAGAACTTCTATTAATTAATTCCCAATCCCTATTAGGAATTAAATAATAGTTATATTAATTAATTCCCAATCCCTATTAGGAATTAAATAATAGTAATATTAATTAATTCCCAATCCCTATTAGGAATTAAATAATAGTAATAGTAATAGTAATAATAATAATAAGACTCCTCTTATTAATTTATATTTAATATTTCCAAAATATTAAATAATAAATATTAAGCTATTTAATTTATTCTATCTCCATAGATTAAATTAAATACACTTAACTTATTATTACAATTATGCCATTTACTTCTTAAATAAATATTTTTCTTTTGCGGTGTGACCCTTTAGGTTCTCCATATTAAACCGGTTGTGAATAAATCAATTAGAACAATTCTAATCTTATTTAAATAAATAAATTAAACTATTTAATTCATTTAAATAAATAATATTTATTCTACAATAAGGGTAAGCCCCCTTAGCGATTAACGACTTTCCAGATAATATAGATTTCAACATTAATCACAAAAGAACCTTTGAGTAAATAGTTACCGTACAATTCAATCCTTCTACCATACAATGTCCCAATTAAATATAAGACATGGAATTTCTGTCAAGTCTTATTTTATTTAATTATATGTATTTCGATTCCCAAATGCAAAACTCTAAATAATGCAAATTAGAAACTCCTTTCTAATTTCATTCTGCCTTGGCCAAGGACTACTGAGTTATCATTTATCGAATCACATAGGACATTCACATCTTTTACTAGACGTGGTAGATTCTTTGTTGATCATTCACCTATCTCCATGTACAACTTATTATACCCAATCATACCCTTTGATATACCCTAAAGGTCTTAAGGGACATGTCAAAGTATAACTTATCATACAGAAGATACTATGATGATCTCAAGTCTAAGGATCACTTGTACTACTATCACTAGAGGAATTCCTATTGACAGCCGAGTAAAACTCCATTAGGTATTCCTTAGCGAGTCACGTTCAGTGAACTTATTCTCCAATAAGCACCTACATACTTGCTTTAGTGTCTCCACACAAATGATTATGAGATTAATCATCCTCTTCATAAGAGCAAGTAACGTATGTACTAATCTATCCGGATTCACTAATCCCCAATTTAGTAATCCAACGATTAGGAACAATTTTAGTTTGTGAGCTATCTTGAATTTAGATCTCATTAGCATGATCACCATCATGATTCTAAAAGCATTGCTCAAAACTATGGGTTTATCACATTTAATATAACAGCACCATGTAGATAATATAAAATGCCTTTTAATAAAAATCAATTCCTTTATTAAATAAATGAATAAGATTACAAAGTATATGCTATATCATATCAAATATGATTGGCTTGTGTGCATACTACTTTCACTGATAACGGTAATCTGGGTTTGAACTGTGCTCACGACTTTACCAATGCTACGCAGCTTGAGGTTGCTGCAGAACGGAAAAGAAACCTTGAGCTTATGGATTGTCTAGCTGCTCACGGTATTTCTACTAAGGCGATCAATTCGTATCTTCAAACGGGCGCTATTGAACGGTCGGGGACTGCCCACCAACTGTTTGATGTTTGTCCCAACCGAACTGATGTTCCCCTCTCTCCCCCAAACTCTATCCCAGTCTCGGTACTGGGTCCTGCTGTGGGCCTGCCGTTAGCGGCGTCTGTTAATCCCTCTTGCAATGCCTCTGTTGGTCCTCTCCCTGGTCAGGTTTTTGAGGAGGGTGAAATCCCATCGTCTTCCCCTGACGTTGTTCAGGTAAAATCCTCTAGTGTGGCTACACCTTCCTGGAGTGCCATTGTTGCCGGGGGTTCAGCGAATAATTTGAGCAAGCTCTCCTACCACCCTCCTTCTATAATTGATGGTGAAGTTTTTATTAACCCTCCTGCTGATATTCTTCAAAAGGGACGCAGTCTGTGGTCTACCAGTCTAGTGGGCTATTTCCAAAATTACCGTTTGCCTTTTAAGGTGGTTGAAGAGATTGCTATCAAAATTTGGGGCAAGTATGGTCTTCAAAAGGTCTTTCTTCATGACAACAGATATTTCTTATTCAAGTTTCTCAATGCTTCTGATAGGGATAATGTCCTCGCCTTAGGCCCTTGGTATATAGCAAATAAGCTCATTACTCTCACCCCTTGGAGAGAAGGGATTGACCTTCTAAAGGATGCCTGCACCAAAACTCCCATTTGGGTTAAATTTCATAATGTTCCTTTATCCTACTTGACTTATGAGGGACTTAGCTTCCTTGCTAGTGGGATTGGGGGGCCTCTTTTTGTGGATGAAATTACTGGAAAATTGCAGCCTATGAACTTTGCTCGTGTTTGCATTGAGATTGAGGTCTCTACGATTCTCCACGACCATATCATGGTGTCTGTTTTTGATGAAATTGATGGGTGTGTTAAACATGTTAGGATTATGGTGGAGTACCAGAATAAACCTGTCTCCTGCTCTCACTGCAATGTCTTTGGCCATTCTACTCTTAAATGCCCAAGAACTAATTCAAAATGGGTAAAAAAGAACCGCACCCCTGTCACTGGTCAGATTTTGTGCTCCCCCTCCCCTGCTACCACACCTTGTTCTGGCTCTGTTGTTGCTTCTGCTCTGGCTCGTGCCGAAGCTGCTCCTATTGCTGATGACCCAAATCCTAACCTGGCTACTGGAAGCCCTGATTGTGTATCCCCTATTTCTGCTTCTTCTCCTATTGTGTATGACTCTAATGAGGAATGGACTACTGTGACAAAAGTTAAGGTCTCTTCTAAGGACAAAATCACTGCAAAACCCTCATGCAATTCTGGTATCCCTATCTCGAATTCTTTCCTACTGATATCGGATCTTTCAGGCTCTACCTCATGCAACATCTCAAACTCTCCTCGTGTTGCTCTGATGAATTCAATTGACGAAACTGAGATTGACCGAGGTAAAGCTCCAGCTACTCTCCTACCCTTGGATGCCACATTGTGCAGTTTGGGTACCCCTCTTCCTGTGTCACTCGTGACAGTCCCTTTCTCCCCCTCTAGCACGGATGTCACTCCTCCTCCTGACCCTCTTGTTTCGAAACTGAAGCTCATTGATGGAAATATTGGAATTGACCAAAAGGTCTCCTCTGGGCCTGCTTTGGATCCTGTTTCAACGACTGTTTCTAAAAAGAACAACAAAAAATGTGGGGTGAACTACACCTTCAAATCATCCCCCCTTTTTAAATGATTAATATTTGTTCTTATAATGTCAGAGGGATTTGTAAAGGACCAAAGCAGACCTCGGTCCATGATTTCTTGCGTTCTAATCATATTTCTTTTGTAGGTCTCATTGAGACTAGGGTGAAAGCTCATCATGCCCAATCTATCTCAAACAGAATTTGTAGTAGATGGAGGTGGGAGTTTAACTATGAATTTCATGACAATGGCAGAATTTGGCTGGGTTGGGACCCCGCTATTTGGGATGTTAGCATCCTGTTCAAGTCTTCTCAAATGATTCATTGCTCTCTTGTCTCTCTTGCTCTCAATACTCAGTTCTTTGTTTCTATCATTTATGCTTTGCATACTGCTGTGGAACGGAGGGTCCTTTGGAAGGATTTAAACTGTCTTGCTGTTCCTATGTCTTCTCCGTGGGCTTTGCTTGGGGATTTTAATGAAACCATTAGCTTGAGCGAAATTGATGGTGGTAGTGACTCTTGGGACCATGGTAATTATGAATTTAAAACTTGTCTGGAAAACATTGCAGTTGAGGATCTTCGTGCTACTGGTGCTTTCCATACCTGGTGGGACTCTCAGACTGCTCACCCCACCTACAAAAAACTTGATCGCGTTTTAGTCAATTGTGGTTGGTTATCCCTGCTTGGCTCTTCTTATGCTCATTTTGGGCCTAGGGAGTTCTCGGATCACAGCCCTGCTATTATCTTCACTGGTCTTATCCTTCCTAAGATCCCTAAGCCATTCCAATTCTTTAATTTCATGCTGGATTTGGAGGGTTTCAAGGACACTCTTCGGGCTGCTTGGAATTGTCAAATTCATGGGGATCCTATTTCTGTCCTTTCTGGAAAGCTGAAGAGGGCTAAAAAGGTGATATGCGATCTAAACAAAACTGTGGGTAACCTTACTATTAATGTTGCCAATGCTAGGAAAATGTTGCATGATATTCAGATTGAGCTGATTAAGAGATCGAGGGATGGACAGTTAATTCAACTTCAAAAGGAATACTCCAACAACCTTTGGGATTTTATTGTTAATGAGGAATCTCTGCTCAAACAGAAATCCCGTGTGCTTTGTCTTAAAGAGGGGGACTCAAATTCTGGGTTTTTCCACAGCATGATCAAGAGTAGGTGGAATACAAATAAAATTTTAACTGTTGAGAATGATTGTGGGATTATGGTCTAGGGGCATGACCTTGTCCAGTCAGTGGCTGTGGACTATTTCTCCAAATTGTTGGGCTCTCCCCCCCCTCTCTACCCGGGGCTTAATGGTTTGGGTCATATTTTCACACGGACTTTATCTCCTGCCCAAGCTTGCATTTTGGATAGAGATGTTTCGGATGATGAAATCCTTGGTACCCTTCGATCTATGAAAAAGAATAAAAGCCCTGGACCAGATGGTTTTAATGTGAATTTTTTCATCCACAACTGGGATATTGTGGGGTTGGATTTTCTTGCTGCTATTAAATCCTTCTTTAGGCAGGGTTGTCTTTTGCAAGGTACTAACGCAACTGCCATTGCTCTTATCCCTAAGGTCCCAAATCCCACCTCTATGGGGGATTTTCGTCCTATCTCCTGCTGCAATACTACTTACAAATGCATCTCTAAAATCATTGCTAGCCGGCTTAAAGGTTCTTTGTCCTCCCTCATTTCTCCTACTCAAGCTGCCTTTGTTCCGGGTAGACGGATTGGTGACAATATTCTACTGGCCCAGGAATTAATGAGGAACTATGATAGAAGTTCTGGGCCTCCCCGATGTACCCTCAAAATTGACCTGAGGAAAGCCTTTGACTCTGTCAGATGGGATTTTCTCTTCGATGTTCTGCATCATCTCAAGTTTCCTCCGAAATTTGTTTATTGGATCAGGGCTTGTATCTCTACTCCCAAATTCTCGGTAAAGGTTAATGGTGCTCTTTGTGGTTTTTTTCCGGGGGCTAAGGGTCTTCGTCAAGGTGACCCCTTATCTCCTTACCTTTTTGTCATCATCATGGAGACTCTCTCTTTGATAATTGCTGATAAAATTAAAGACCTTCCTTTTAAGTTTCATTGGAGAACTGGCCATACTAGGATTACTAATCTCTGTTTTGCTGATGATTTAATGCTATTTTGTCATGGGGATAGGGCCTCCGTCTCCACTCTTTCATCCTGCTTGTCCCTCTTCTCCAACCTCTCGGGGCTGGTTCCTAATGTGGGAAAGAGTCAGTGTTTCTTAGCTAATGTTATCGAGGAGGATGTCACTGCCATTCTGGGCATTCTTCGGTTTGTGAGAGGTTACACTCCCACCAAATTCCTTGGTGTTCCGCTTATCTCTTCAAAACTCTCTGTTATGGACTGTAGGCCTCTTCTTGACAGGATTACTGCTAAGGTCACTTCTTGGACCTCAAAGCTTCTCTCTTTCTCTGGTAGACTTCAGTTAATCAAATCTGTCCTTTTTGCGATTCAAGGTTATTGGTCCTCCTTTTTCATTTTACCCTCCACTATCATCAAATCCTTAAAATCTACTCTTTCGAGATTTCTTTGGAAGGGTCCGTCCTTACAAAAGTATGGGGTTAAGGTTGCGTGGGATAAAGTTGCTTTGCCTGTCTCTGAGGGGGGCTTAAATCTAAAACATCTGGATGATTGGAATAATGCTTGTATTCTTTTGCATCTCTGGAATATTATCAACCCTCAGAGCTCTTCCTTGTGGGCTAGATGGTCTAAGGACTCTATTCTTAAAAACAGAAACTTCTGGTCCATTCCTATACCCTCTGATTGTTCTTGGATTTGGAGAAAAGTTTTAAGGCTTCGGAGAATGGCTTTAACTCACATTCACTATATCATTGGCAATGGCTCTCTTGTTAGCCTTTGGTTTGACCCTTGGCTGAACCACCGCCCTCTTGCTAGCTCTATCCATGACAGCCTTATTGTTCACTCTGGTTTAGGTCCGATGGCTAGGGTGGCTAAGATTTTGGGTGAGTCTGGATGGTTGTTGCCTACCTCAAACCATTCTGATGTTATTGATTTTCGTCGTGCCTTTGACCTCTCTAGGATCCACGATCTGTCTCAGCAGGATAGGGTTTTATGGGATTCCTCCTCCACTGTCAATATAAGCTTTATTTGGAAATCTATTCGGAGGAGGGGTCATGAGGTCGAATGGTTCTCTCTTGTTTGGCACAATCTTCATGTTCCTAGGTACTCTTTCTGCTTATGGCTTGCTTTCCATAAGGGTTTAAAGACTAAGGACGCCCTGATTAGTTATGGTATTGACATTTCACCCGAGTGTCAGCTATGTTCTAATTCTTCTGAAAGCTTTGACCATCTTTTCTTCCAATGCCCTTATGCTTTCAAAGTCCTTTTCTTTGTCATGCGTAATTGTGGGTGGCGTGGTTTCCTTAGGGACTGGACTTCTATTATTAACTATGTACTCCATGCTCACCTCTCTAGGATGAAGCGTTCTATCCTGTCGCTTGGGTTGGCTGCCTCTGTCTATTACATTTGGAGAGAGCGGAATGCTAGATGTCATGGCGAACCTTCAAAGCCTGCTTCTTGTCTTGGCCGCGAAATTCTGCATGTTATTAAATGTCGCCTTCACTCTTCCTCAAATTTCAGGAAACGGGCTGCTAGCTTCACGCAGTTGCTGATTCCAAATTTAACTTAGGCCTCTTGGGATGCTTTCTTGGATTCATGCAGTTGGTTTTGGCTGGGCCGTTTATGCACAGCTGCCTGCTGGTTTTTCCTGTTGCTGCGGGTCTTGTAGCTTTTGATCTGATGCGGGGTTTGGGTCTGCATGTTGCTGCTCGTTTGTTCTCTGGTCGCTGGGGTGCTGGGTTCTCTTAGCCTTGTTTGGGTTGGTGCCTTTTGGGTTTGCTGGTTCGGTTGTGGCTGTTGTTGGTGGGCTCTGGTTGGTTCCTGGTCTGCTGTGCTGTGCTGGGTTTTTTTGATGCTGCTGGGCAGCTTCCTCTTCTGGTTTGTTCCTCGGTTTGTTTTCCATGGTGCTCCTTTTGGGTCTGCTTGCTGCGGGTTGGCTCTTGGATGCTGCTGTTTGTCCCTTCTTTGGGCTGCTTTGCTCCTTTTGTTTTGGCCTCTGCTTGTATTGTTCTGGTTTTGTTTTGCTGATCCGACGCTGCTCCTCGCTGTTCTGCTCTGGTTTGTTGCTGCTGCTGGTGCTTTTGTTGGCGTTTTGGGCGTTTGGGTGTTGGGGCTGTTTTGGGCTGCTGGCTTTCTTTGGTTTCTTCGGTTGCTGTTGTTGGTTTGCTGTGTTGTTGCAGTTGTTGGGCTGGGCTGCTGTTTTCCGTTGGTTGTGGCGCGGCTTTTGGTTTGGGTGCGCCTTGTTGTGGCTGACTGCTGGCTTCACTTTGTCCTGCTGCTTCTCCTTTTGTGCTGACATTCTGCTGGCTGTTGGTTGGATGGTTTGGCGTTTTGGTGCTGGGGTTTGGTTTGCTGGGTGTGCTCTTCTGGTTCTGTTGGGGTTGGTGCGGCTGGGCTCCTGCTGGTGTTGCACAATTTGAAGATGGCTTCCCTAAATCGAGACTTGTGTGAGATGTACACATCGTTTTGAACGCGATAGTGATGAGATTGTTCCTTCTGATGCTAATCAAACTAGAACGAAGTAATAAGACTCCTAATCACGTCTTTCTTTGACAATTTGAAGGAAACTAACGAAACAATAAGAAGGCTTCCCTAAATCGAGACTTGTGTGAGATGTACACATCGTTTTGAACGCGATAGTGATGAGATTGCCCTTTCTGATGCTTATCAAACTAGAACGAAGTAAAATGACTCCTAATCACCTCTTTCTTTGATAATTTGAAGTAACTAATGAACTGATAAGGTCTCCCTAAATCAAGACTTGTGTGAGATGTACACATTGTTTTGAACGCGATAGTGATGAGATTGCTCCTTTAGATGCTAATCAAACTAGAACGAAGTAATATGACTCCTAATCACCTCTTTCTTAGATAATTTAAGGGAACTAATGAACCAATAAGAAGGTCTCCCTAAATCAAGACTTGTGTGAGATGTACACATTGTTTTAACGCGATAGTGATGAGATTACTCCTTCTGATGCTTATCAAACTAGAACGAAGTAATAAGACTCCTAATCACCTCTTTCTTTGATAATTTGAAGGAAACTAACGAAATAATAAGAAGGCTTCCCTAAATCGAGACTTGTGTGAGATGTACACATCGTTTTGAACGCGATAGTGATGAGATTGCTCCTTTAGATGCTAATCAAACTAGAACGAAGGAATATGACTCCTAATCACCTCTTTCTTTGACAATTTGAAGGAAACTAACGAAACAATAAGAAGGTCTCCCAAAATCGAGACTTGTGTGAGATGTACACATTGTTTTAACGCGATAGTGATGAGATTGCTCCTTCTGATGCTTATCAAACTAGAACGAAGTAATAAGACTCCTAATCACCTCTTTCTTTGATAATTTGAAGGAAACTAACGAAACAATAAGAAGGCTTCCCTAAATCGAGACTTGTGTGAGATGTACACATCGTTTTGAACGCGATAGTGATGAGATTGTTCCTTCTGATGCTAATCAAACTAGAACGAAGTAATAAGACTCCTAATCACCTCTTTCTTTGACAATTTGAAGGAAACTAACGAAACAATAAGAAGGCTTCCCTAAATCGAGACTTGTGTGAGATGTACACATCGTTTTGAACGTGATAGTGATGAGATTGCTCCTTTAGATGCTAATCAAACTAGAACGAAGTAAAATGACTCCTAATCACCTCTTTCTTAGACAATTTGAGGGAAGTAATGAACCAATAAGAAGGTCTCCCTAAATCAAGACTTGTGTGAGATGTACACATTGTTTTGAACGCGATAGTGATGAGATTGCTCCTTCTGATGCTTATCAAACTAGAACGAAGTAATAAGACTCCTAATCACCTCTTTCTTTGATAATTTGAAGGAAACTAACGAAACAATAAGAAGGCTTCCCTAAATCGAGACTTGTGTGAGATGTACACATCGTTTTGAACGCGATAGTGATGAGATTGCTCCTTCTGATGCTTATCAAACTAGAACGAAGTAATAAGACTCCTAATCACCTCTTTCTTTGATAATTTGAAGTAACTAATGAACTAATAAGAAGGTCTCCCTAAATCAAGACTTGTGTGAGATGTACACATTGTTTTGAACGCGATAGTGATGAGATTGCTCCTTTAGATGCTAATCAAACTAGAACGAAGTAATATGACTCTTAATCACCTCTTTCTTAGATAATTTAAGGGAACTAATGAACCAATAAGAAGGTCTCCCTAAATCAAGACTTGTGTGAGATGTACACATTGTTTTAACGCGATAGTGATGAGATTGCTCCTTCTGATGCTTATCAAACTAGAACGAAGTAATAAGACTCCTAATCACCTCTTTCTTTGATAATTTGATGGAAACTAACGAAATAATAAGAAGGCTTCCCTAAATCGAGACTTGTGTGAGATGTACACATCGTTTTGAACGCGATAGTGATGAGATTGCTCCTTTAGATGCTAATCAAACTAGAACGAAGGAATATGACTCCTAATCACCTCTTTCTTTGACAATTTGAAGGAAACTAACGAAACAATAAGAATGTCTCCCAAAATCGAGACTTGTGTGAGATGTACACATTGTGTTAACGCGATAGTGATGAGATTGCTCCTTCTGATGCTTATCAAACTAGAACGAAGTAATAAGACTCCTAATCACCTCTTTCTTTGATAATTTGAAGGAAACTAACGAAACAATAAGAAGGCTTCCCTAAATCGAGACTTGTGTGAGATGTACACATCGTTTTGAACGCGATAGTGATGAGATTGCTCCTTCTGATGCTAATCAAACTAGAACGAAGTAATAAGACTCCTAATCACCTCTTTCTTTGACAATTTGAAGGAAACTAACGAAACAATAAGAAGGCTTCCCTAAATCGAGACTTGTGTGAGATGTACACATCGTTTTGAACGTGATAGTGATGAGATTGCTCCTTTAGATGCTAATCAAACTAGAACGAAGTAAAATGACTCCTAATCACCTCTTTCTTAGACAATTTGAGGGAACTAATGAACCAATAAGAAGGTCTCCCTAAATCAAGACTTGTGTGAGATGTACACATTGTTTTGAACGCGATAGTGATGAGATTGCTCCTTCTGATGCTTATCAAACTAGAACGAAGTAATAAGACTCCTAATCACCTCTTTCTTTGATAATTTGAAGGAAACTAACGAAACAATAAGAAGGCTTCCCTAAATCGAGACTTGTGTGAGATGTACACATCGTTTTGAACGCGATAGTGATGAGATTGCTCCTTCTGATGCTAATCAAACTAGAACGAAGTAATAAGACTCCTAATCACCTCTTTCTTTGACAATTTGAAGGAAACTAACGAAACAATAAGAAGGCTTCCCTAAATCGAGACTTGTGTGAGATGTACACATCGTTTTGAACGTGATAGTGATGAGATTGCTCCTTTAGATGCTAATCAAACTAGAACGAAGTAAAATGACTCCTAATCACCTCTTTCTTAGACAATTTGAGGGAACTAATGAACCAATAAGAAGGTCTCCCTAAATCAAGACTTGTGTGAGATGTACACATTGTTTTGAACGCGATAGTGATGAGATTGCTCCTTTAGATGCTAATCAAACTAGAACGAAGTAATAAGACTCCTAATCACCTCTTTCTTTGATAATTTGAAGAAACTAATGAACCAATAAGAAGGTCTCCCTAAATCAAGACTTGTGTGAGATGTACACATTGTTTTGAACGCGATAGTGATGAGATTGCTCCTTCTGATGCTTATCAAACTAGAACGAAGTAATAAGACTCCAAATCACCTCTTTCTTTGATAATTTGAAGTAACTAATGAACTAATAAGAAGGTCTCCCTAAATCAAGACTTGTGTGAGATGTACACATTGTTTTGAACGCGATAGTGATGAGATTGCTCCTTTAGATGCTAATCAAACTAGAACGAAGTAATATGACTCTTAATCACCTCTTTCTTAGATAATTTAAGGGAACTAATGAACCAATAAGAAGGTCTCCCTAAATCAAGACTTGTGTGAGATGTACACATTGTTTTAACGCGATAGTGATGAGATTGCTCCTTCTGATGCTTATCAAACTAGAACGAAGTAATAAGACTCCTAATCACCTCTTTCTTTGATAATTTGAAGGAAACTAACGAAATAATAAGAAGGCTTCCCTAAATCGAGACTTGTGTGAGATGTACACATCGTTTTGAACGCGATAGTGATGAGATTGCTCCTTTAGATGCTAATCAAACTAGAACGAAGTAATATGACTCCTAATCACCTCTTTCTTTGACAATTTGAAGGAAACTAACGAAACAATAAGAAGGTCTCCCTAAATCAAGACTTGTGTGAGATGTACACATTGTTTTGAACGCGATAGTGATGAGATTGCTCCTTCTGATGCTTATCAAACTAGAACGAAGTAATAAGACTCCTAATCACCTCTTTCTTTGATAATTTGAAGGAAACTAACGAAACAATAAGAAGGCTTCCCTAAATCGAGACTTGTGTGAGATGTACACATCGTTTTGAACGCGATAGTGATGAGATTGCTCCTTCTGATGCTAATCAAACTAGAACGAAGTAATAAGACTCCTAATCACCTCTTTCTTTGATAATTTGAAGGAAACTAATGAAACAATAAGAAGGTCTCCCTAAATCGAGACTTGTGTGAGATGTACACATCGTTTTGAACGCGATAGTGATGAGATTGCTCCTTTAGATGCTAATCAAACTAGAACGAAGTAATATGACTCCTAATCACCTCTTTCTTAGATAATTTGAGGGAACTAATGAACCAATAAGAAGGTCTCCCTAAATCAAGACTTGTGTGAGATGTACACATTGTTTTGAACGCGATAGTGATGAGATTGCTCCTTCTGATGCTTATCAAACTAGAACGAAGTAATAAGACTCCTAATCACCTCTTTCTTTGATAATTTGAAGGAAACTAACGAAACAATAAGAAGGCTTCCCTAAATCGAGACTTGTGTGAGATGTACACATCGTTTTGAACGCGATAGTGATGAGATTGCTCCTTTAGATGCTAATCAAACTAGAACGAAGTAATAAGACTCCTAATCACCTCTTTCTTTGACAATTTGAAGGAAACTAACGAAACAATAAGAAGGTCTCCCTAAATCGAGACTTGTGTGAGATGTACACATTGTTTTGAACGCGATAGTGATGAGATTGCTCCTTCTGATGCTTATCAAACTAGAACGAAGTAATAAGACTCCTAATCACCTCTTTCTTTGATAATTTGAAGGAAACTAACGAAACAATAAGAAGGCTTCCCTAAATCGAGACTTGTGTGAGATGTACACATCGTTTTGAACGCGATAGTGATGAGATTGCTCCTTCTGATGCTAATCAAACTAGAACGAAGTAATAAGACTCCTAATCACCTCTTTCTTTGATAATTTGAAGGAAACTAACGAAACAATAAGAAGGCTTCCCTAAATCGAGACTTGTGTGAGATGTACACATCGTTTTGAACGCGATAGTGATGAGATTGCTCCTTTAGATGCTAATCAAACTAGAACGAAGTAATATGACTCCTAATCACCTCTTTCTTTGACAATTTGAAGGAAACTAACGAAACAATAAGAAGGTCTCCCTAAATCGAGACTTGTGTGAGATGTACACATTGTTTTGAACGCGATAGTGATGAGATTGCTCCTTCTGATGCTTATCAAACTAGAACGAAGTAATAAGACTCCTAATCACCTCTTTCTTTGATAATTTGAAGGAAACTAACGAAACAATAAGAAGGCTTCCCTAAATCGAGACTTGTGTGAGATGTACACATCGTTTTGAACGCGATAGTGATGAGATTGCTCCTTCTGATGCTAATCAAACTAGAACGAAGTAATAAGACTCCTAATCACCTCTTTCTTTGACAATTTGAAGGAAACTAACGAAACAATAAGAAGGCTTCCCTAAATCGAGACTTGTGTGAGATGTACACATCGTTTTGAACGTGATAGTGATGAGATTGCTCCTTTAGATGCTAATCAAACTAGAACGAAGTAAAATGACTCCTAATCACCTCTTTCTTAGACAATTTGAGGGAACTAATGAACCAATAAGAAGGTCTCCCTAAATCAAGACTTGTGTGAGATGTACACATTGTTTTGAACGCGATAGTGATGAGATTGCTCCTTCTGATGCTTATCAAACTAGAACGAAGTAATAAGACTCCTAATCACCTCTTTCTTTGATAATTTGAAGGAAACTAACGAAACAATAAGAAGGCTTCCCTAAATCGAGACTTGTGTGAGATGTACACATCGTTTTGAACGCGATAGTGATGAGATTGCTCCTTTAGATGCTAATCAAACTAGAACGAAGTAATATGACTCCTAATCACCTCTTTCTTTGATAATTTGAAGGAAACTAATGAAACAATAAGAAGGTTTCCCCAAATCGAGACTTGTGTGAGATGTACACATTTAATTTGAACGCGATGGTGATGAGATTGCTCCTTCTGATGCTTATCAAACTAGAACGAAGTAATAAGACTCCTAATCACCTCTTTCTTTGATAATTTGAAGGAAACTAACGAAACAATAAGAAGGCTTCCCTAAATCGAGACTTGTGTGAGATGTACACATCGTTTTGAACGCGATAGTGATGAGATTGCTCCTTCTGATGCTAATCAAACTAGAACGAAGTAATAAGACTCCTAATCACCTCTTTCTTTGACAATTTGAAGGAAACTAACGAAACAATAAGAAGGCTTCCCTAAATCGAGACTTGTGTGAGATGTACACATCGTTTTGAACGTGATAGTGATGAGATTGCTCCTTTAGATGCTAATCAAACTAGAACGAAGTAAAATGACTCCTAATCACCTCTTTCTTAGACAATTTGAAGGAACTAATGAACCAATAAGAAGGTCTCCCTAAATCAAGACTTGTGTGAGATGTACACATTGTTTTGAACGCGATAGTGATGAGATTGCTCCTTCTGATGCTTATCAAACTAGAACGAAGTAATAAGACTCCTAATCACCTCTTTCTTTGATAATTTGAAGGAAACTAACGAAACAATAAGAAGGCTTCCCTAAATCGAGACTTGTGTGAGATGTACACATCGTTTTGAACGCGATAGTGATGAGATTGCTCCTTCTGATGCTAATCAAACTAGAACGAAGTAATAAGACTCCTAATCACCTCTTTCTTTGATAATTTGAAGGAAACTAACGAAACAATAAGAAGGTCTCCCTAAATCGAGACTTGTGTGAGATGTACACATCGTTTTGAACGCGATAGTGATGAGATTGCTCCTTTAGATGCTAATCAAACTAGAACGAAGTAATATGACTCCTAATCACCTCTTTCTTTGATAATTTGAAGGAAACTAATGAACCAATAAGAAGGTCTCCCTAAATCAAGACTTGTGTGAGATGTACACATTGTTTTGAACGCGATAGTGATGAGATTGCTCCTTCTGATGCTTATCAAACTAGAACGAAGTAATAAGACTCCTAATCACCTCTTTCTTTGATAATTTGAAGGAAACTAACGAAACAATAAGAAGGCTTCCCTAAATCGAGACTTGTGTGAGATGTACACATCGTTTTGAACGCGATAGTGATGAGATTGCTCCTTTAGATGCTAATCAAACTAGAACGAAGGAATATGACTCCTAATCACCTCTTTCTTTGACAATTTGAAGGAAACTAACGAAACAATAAGAAGGTCTCCCTAAATCGAGACTTGTGTGAGATGTACACATTGTTTTGAACGCGATAGTGATGAGATTGCTCCTTCTGATGCTTATCAAACTAGAACGAAGTAATAAGACTCCTAATCACCTCTTTCTTTGATAATTTGAAGGAAACTAACGAAACAATAAGAAGGCTTCCCTAAATCGAGACTTGTGTGAGATGTACACATCGTTTTGAACGCGATAGTGATGAGATTGCTCCTTCTGATGCTAATCAAACTAGAACGAAGTAATAAGACTCCTAATCACCTCTTTCTTTGACAATTTGAAGGAAACTAACGAAACAATAAGAAGGCTTCCCTAAATCGAGACTTGTGTGAGATGTACACATCGTTTTGAACGCGATAGTGATGAGATTGCTCCTTTAGATGCTAATCAAACTAGAACGAAGTAATATGACTCCTAATCACCTCTTTCTTTGACAATTTGAAGGAAACTAATGAAACAATAAGAAGGTCTCCCTAAATCAAGACTTGTGTGAGATGTACACATTGTTTTGAACGCGATAGTGATGAGATTGCTCCTTCTGATGCTTATCAAACTAGAACGAAGTAATAAGACTCCTAATCACCTCTTTCTTTGATAATTTGAAGGAAACTAACGAAACAATAAGAAGGTCTCCCTAAATCGAGACTTGTGTGAGATGTACACATTGTTTTGAACGCGATAGTGATGAGATTGCTCCTTTAGATGCTAATCAAACTAGAACGAAGTAATAAGACTCCTAATCACCTCTTTCTTTGATAATTTGAAGGAACTAATGAACCAATAAGAAGGTCTCCCTAAATCGAGACTTGTGTGAGATGTACACATCGTTTTGAACGCGATAGTGATGAGATTGCTCCTTCTGATGCTTATCAAACTAGAACGAAGTAATAAGACTCCTAATCACCTCTTTCTTTGATAATTTGAAGGAAACTAACGAAACAATAAGAAGGCTTCCCTAAATCGAGACTTGTGTGAGATGTACACATCGTTTTGAACGCGATAGTGATGAGATTGCTCCTTTAGATGCTAATCAAACTAGAACGAAGTAATATGACTCCTAATCACCTCTTTCTTTGATAATTTGAAGGAAACTAATGAAACAATAAGAAGGTCTCCCTAAATCAAGACTTGTGTGAGATGTACACATTGTTTTGAACGCGATAGTGATGAGATTGCTCCTTCTGATGCTTATCAAACTAGAACGAAGTAATAAGACTCCTAATCACCTCTTTCTTTGATAATTTGAAGGAAACTAACGAAACAATAAGAAGGTCTCCCTAAATCGAGACTTGTGTGAGATGTACACATCGTTTTGAACGCGATAGTGATGAGATTGCTCCTTCTGATGCTAATCAAACTAGAACGAAGTAATAAGACTCCTAATCACCTCTTTCTTTGACAATTTGAAGGAAACTAACGAAACAATAAGAAGGTCTCCCTAAATCGAGACTTGTGTGAGATGTACACATCGTTTTGAACGCGATAGTGATGAGATTGCTCCTTTAGATGCTAATCAAACTAGAACGAAGTAATAAGACTCCTAATCACCTCTTTCTTTGACAATTTGAAGGAAACTAATGAAACAATAAAAAGGTCTCCCTAAATCGAGACTTGTGTGAGATGTACACATTGTTTTGAACGCGATAGTGATGAGATTGCTCCTTCTGATGCTTATCAAACTAGAACGAAGTAATAAGACTCCTAATCACCTCTTTCTTTGATAATTTGAAGGAAACTAGCGAAACAATAAGAAGGCTTCCCTAAATCGAGACTTGTGTGAGATGTACACATCGTTTTGAACGCGATAGTGATGAGATTGCTCCTTCTGATGCTTATCAAACTAGAACGAAGTAATAAGACTCCTAATCACCTCTTTCTTTGATAATTTGAAGGAACTAATGAACTAATAAGAAGGTCTCCCTAAATCAAGACTTGTGTGAGATGTACACATTGTTTTGAACGCGATAGTGATGAGATTGCTCCTTTAGATGCTAATCAAACTAGAACGAAGTAATATGACTCCTAATCACCTCTTTCTTTGACAATTTGAAGGAAACTAATGAACCAATAAAAAGGTCTCCCTAAATCGAGACTTATGTGAGACGTACACATTGTTTTAACGCGATAATAATGAGATTGCTCCTTCTGATGCTTATCAAACTAGAACGAAATAATAAGACTCATAATCACCTCTTTCTTTGATAATTTGAAGGAAACTAACGAAACAATAAGAAGGCTTCCCTAAATCGAGACTTGTGTGAGATGTACACATCGTTTTGAACGCGATAGTGATGAGATTGCTCCTTTAGATGCTAATCAAACTAGAACGAAGTAATAAGACTCCTAATCACCTCTTTCTTTGATAATTTGAAGGAAACTAACGAAACAATAAGAAGGTCTCCCTAAATCGAGACTTGTGTGAGATGTACACATTGTTTTGAACGCGATAGTGATGAGATTGCTCCTTCTGATGCTTATCAAACTAGAACGAAGTAATAAGACTCCTAATCACCTCTTTCTTTGATAATTTGAAGGAAACTAACGAAACAATAAGAAGGTCTCCCTAAATCGAGACTTGTGTGAGATGTACACATCGTTTTGAACGCGATAGTGATGAGATTGCTCCTTTAGATGCTAATCAAACTAGAACGAAGTAATAAGACTCCTAATCACCTCTTTCTTTGATAATTTGAAGGAAACTAACGAACCAATAAGAAGGTCTCCCTAAATCAAGACTTGTGTGAGATGTACACATTGTTTTGAACGCGATAGTGATGAGATTGCTCCTTCTGATGCTAATCAAACTAGAACGAAGTAATATGACTCCTAATCACCTCTTTCTTTGATAATTTGAAGGAAACTAACGAAACAATAAGAAGGTCTCCCTAAATCGAGACTTGTGTGAGATGTACACATTGTTTTGAACGCGATAGTGATGAGATTGCTCCTTCTGATGCTTATCAAACTAGAACGAAGTAATAAGACTCCTAATCACCTCTTTCTTTGATAATTTGAAGGAAACTAACGAAACAATAAGAAGGCTTCCCTAAATCGAGACTTGTGTGAGATGTACACATTGTTTTGAACGCGATAGTGATGAGATTGCTCCTTCTGATGCTAATCAAACTAGAACGAAGTAATAAGACTCCTAATCACCTCTTTCTTTGATAATTTGAAGGAAACTAACGAAACAATAAGAAGGCTTCCCTAAATCGAGACTTGTGTGAGATGTACACATCGTTTTGAACGCGATAGTGATGAGATTGCTCCTTCTGATGCTTATCAAACTAGAACGAAGTAATAAGACTCCTAATCACCTCTTTCTTTGATAATTTGAAGGAAACTAACGAAACAATAAGAAGGCTTCCCTAAATCGAGACTTGTGTGAGATGTACACATCGTTTTGAACGCGATAGTGATGAGATTGCTCCTTTAGATGCTAATCAAACTAGAACGAAGTAAAATGACTCCTAATCACCTCTTTCTTTGAGAATTTGAAGGAACTAATGAACCAATAAGAAGGTCTCCCTAAATCAAGACTTGTGTGAGATGTACACATTGTTTTGAACGCGATAGTGATGAGATTGCTCCTTCTGATGCTTATCAAACTAGAACGAAGTAATAAGACTCCTAATCACCTCTTTCTTTGATAATTTGAAGGAAACTAACGAAACAATAAGAAGGCTTCCCTAAATCGAGACTTGTGTGAGATGTACACATTGTTTTGAACGCGATAGTGATGAGATTGCTCCTTTAGATGCTAATCAAACTAGAACGAAGTAAAAAGACTCCTAATCACCT